>VZRV01010421.1:656493-734022 GCA_013398115.1 Falcunculus frontatus
CCTCCCCTGCTCCCCCCCCCACCCCCCACGGGCCGGACAGAGTTGGTTTATTCCGAGAAGCCGGCCGGTCTTCTCCCCTTAAACCGCTGGGTCTCGCACGTCTTCGGCCATTTCCGACCGAACCGGCGGAAGTTGCCGAAGTGGTGGCGGAACTTAACGAAAGGGGGCGGAGATAGCCGAAGCGGGGGCGGAGATAGGCGAAGTGGAGGCGGAGATACCCGAAGGGTTGAGGGCGGGGAGCAGCGAGACTCGCCTCCGGAACCTGCCGGGAACAGCCGAAGGTCCCTCAGCTCGGCTTCCGCCACTGCGCACGCGCGCCGCGCCCGGGCGCTTTTTTTTCCCGCCTAAAAGGGAGGCGCGCGCCCCCCGTCCCTCACACCCTCCGCTCCCCTCAGGGACGGGCCGCCATTTTGTCAGTGCGCGATGCTGCTTCGAAGGGGCAGCCGCAGCCCGGCCCTGTGGGCACTCAGCCTTATGTGTCCCCCTAAAACTCTGTCAGAGCGTCCCCATGGAGCTCAGTCAGTCCATGCAGTGCTGTGTATCCCCCAAGAGCCGGTGAGGATGCCCCCATGGAGCTCAGTCATGCCTCAGCCCTATAGTGATGTGGACACAATGGTTGCCGCTGACCCCCTGAAAGACGTTCAGGTACCTCCTGGCAAAAGGGGTTAAGAGAACAACTGTATTGTGGGAAACTGATTAGCAGATACTAAAATACCACTATGGTTTGCAGTTTGTTACAAAATAACATCCAGATCCAAGCTGGAGGGTTGGCGTGAACAGCATCAGTGGTTAAATGTTGTTAAGTCAGAGGAGCTATGTAGAAATCAGTGACGAGTACCAAACATAGCATGCAACAGATGGTAACTGAAGCAAAAGTCAAGAAAAAAAGCAATGGAGAAATAAAGTGTGGGTGGTGAAGCAAGTATGAGTGCCAGCATCTTCTCACAACAAAGCCACGTCACACAGGTCCAGTCCTCTGTTTATGCATTCTAATTTTATGTATTAGGAGCTCCCTGAAAGGCATTCGTATCTATGGCAATCAAATCCCACCCCAAAACACACAATCTGACAACTCTGGGGGAATTAGAGAGTTTTTCACAGGAAGAAATGGGGGTTTATCTCTAGGAGTAAAGAAGGTGGTGTGTTTCTGGCCACAAAGCTCCAGGAATCTCAGCTTTAATAAATCATGAGCACTTCAAAAAACCACTTTTCCATCGCTCTGCACTTTTTAACAGTCATTTACACATGCGTAAAGAATGCAAGGAGAAACTAACTTTTATTCTGAGATGAAAAACCAGTGAGGGGTGAGGCGGGGGCACGGGTCTGCCCTTTGATAAGCAGTACAAAATCCAATCTCACCACAGGGAACGTGCTGTACGGAAGGGCAGGAATAGGCACTGCAGGTTCACAGGCTCGGAGAAACAATACTTTTTATATTTTATCAGGACAAAAATTTAAAAAAGACTATGACTATCGCACAGTAGAAAGACTAAATTAACATTCGAATCATTGAACACACCCACGTTGTCCTACCACACACATCTGTTCCCACTGTGCCACAGCTCGGGGTTTTGTATTCCACCCTGATCTACCTGGAACTCTGCATGAGGAAACAGGGAGACAATCAATCCCTTCAGGTCCTCACTGAGGAAGAAACACCAGTGGACAATGTGCGCTTGAGGACACAACTGAAGGAACGATTCTTCTCCCAGCTACCAGAAGAAAACAAGCTGTCAGGATCAGCAGCCAGTCTGGCAAGTCTCCCTTTCAGGAAGCGTTATCAAGGCCATTACAGATTACATTGACAGAGCCACCTTTGGATTTAATCCCCTTCTCTGCGTGTTTCCCCTTCTTACTCTAACAAGAATTGGTATTAAAGAGGAGTTTTCAGCTTCCCTTCTACCAAGTGAAAAATCCACTACTCTGCTGCCTTCTGTTTATCCCAAAGGAAAAATTACTGTATTCAAATATCCTCATTCCCACCTTTACTGCCATCTGGGCTTTTATTTTCCCATATACATGTAAAATTTCCACATCAGAAATGGATCCTAAAGGGCAGAGTCAATAACCTATGATTAATAATAGTTTAATCAAGAAAGTAAGTTGCAGATAAAGTTGCCCGACACTTTCCTGGCAAGGAGAAGTCCTTTACTCCTATCAGCTTCCAAACCTGTTTTCCCAAAGGAACAGACTCAATTCACAGTGCCAGTCCTGTTAAAGACTTGGAAACTCCACGGTGACCTTGAGTTGAAGCTGACAGAGTGGAGGACTAAAAACACTAATCCTGCTGTAGGGAAATGTGCAGATGTAAAGCAAAGCCACCTAAAAAGCAGCTGCAGTTTAGACCTTGGCCTTCCATACAACCTTTAGGAAGAAATTCTTCCCTGTGAGGGTGGTGAGGCCCTGGAATAGAATTCCCAGAGAAGCTGTGGCTGCCCCCGAATCCCTGGAAGTGTCCAAGGCCAGGCTGGAGATGGGGCTTGGAGCCCTGGGACAGTGGAAGATGTCCCTGCCCATGGCAGGGGGTGGCACTGGATGAGCTTTAAGGTCCCTTCCAATCCAAACCATTCTGGGATTCTGCTCACAGAATCATTTCTTTAGACACCTCTGTGTCATTTCATACTGGGAACCCCCCTTATAATTTATTACCTTTTAAGTTACTCTACACTTGGCAGCTGCAGCTGAAAACAGTCAGTGCCATCGCTCCTTTGTGTCCTCTCCACATAAATGGTCCCCACCTTCCCTCTTTTCCTTACCTGCACCACATTCCCTCTTCCTCATCCCACTTCCCCCTAAGCATATCTTGCATCCTGGTGTCTCCAATCTGCTCTAAATTACATTGAGTCGTTGCAAGCAGGAATTAAGGAGTTTCAGAGCCAGCTAAAGCACATTTCCATGGCACACTTCCATGGCCTGAAATAAACCTTGGAAAAACATGGAACAACGATGGCAGGGAGTACCCTGAGCTTCCATCTTTTCCCTGCTGCAATCCTTTTGGTACATCTTTTTAAATCTCTTTCTCCTCCCTTCCACAGGAGACGGTACCAAGGTCGGACCATCCGCGGATTTTACAAGTTCCATGGAATGTTTTCAGACTGCACTCTTAACCTCAGACACTCCTATCGGATTTCATAGGATTCAGCCACTTTTTAGCCCCAGGGTGCTGTAGGTGCTAAACAGATTATCTACATCTCTCAGCCACTATGGAACAACTACACAGCAAAGCTCAGTTTTTAATCCTGCTGAGACTCCGACTGCTTTTGGCCATCAGGTATCCCATGGCTTCACGAGAGGAAATGTTAATCTGGAATGCTGGCCAAACTCCAGCTTAGGTAATTATATTCTGACAATTTACATTTTCCCTGCAGTTTTTAAATGGATAAGGAAATTTTTTTTTTCTTCTCTTACTTTATGACATAAAAGCAGTGGCCTGGTCATGCTCCTGCTGTTGGAGCAGCTGCCAGGCTCTGCAGCTTAAGTAGCTGCATTTCAGGGGTAGGTAAAGGCATCTCAGTACAGTTAAATAAAGCCCTTTGAAGACCCCATGGGCACGAGAGGAGTATTGTAACAATACACCCCACTGCTGGCCATAAAGCATGGCAATGGCTGGAACATGAAATGAAACACCCAGGGGCAATATCTGGCCTAGGAAAGGAAAAGTCAGCACAGGAAGGGACACACAGACATAAAGGCTTTTCCCTCCCAAATCCTAATTCTGCTTCGGACCCGGTGCAGCCCCAGCTGGGATCCAAAGAGCAAACACAATGAACTGTCAGCATCCTCCACAGAGGAACCAGTTCCTGGTGGCAAAAGAAAATAAGCTTATAAAAGCAGTGGAAGCTTTTGGCAAGATGCTGGAGGACACTTCCTGGTGCTTAAATGGGATGAGGAAAAGAAATGCCCGTTCCCTTGTTAATGAGGGCACAGTTACTGTTTTTATTTTGCCTGGCTTTGTAAAAGAAAAATCACTGGGCAAGAAATGGAGTAGAAGCTTTTGTTTGGGGTGGAGTATTATGGATCACACTCTGAGTACGTCGAATTGCACTGCCACATGCTTGATTAGGGACAAACATTCTCAATAAATTAATTAAATGACTGTATTATCATAGAATCACAGAGTGGTTTGGGTTGGAAGGGACCTTAAAGATCATCTCGTTCCAAGCCCAATACCACAATGCTTTGTTTATAAAACCCTTCATAACCACTCTGTGTTCTTTTCTTCCCAAGAACCTTTCTAAAAGGCTAATTTTCCTATTTCAGCAACAACTATGTAAGTTCTGAGAGATGAGGACAGTGGTGACAAATAAACTATGAGATATTGGGTGGATAGAGACACGTGTAGCTTTCCCTCCTCCCCAGCATGTCACAGATCACTATCAACCAAAGGCTGTGACCAGCACTAGGTGAGTATTTTTCACAAGTAGTTTGTTGACCAAAATATGGTTTTCCCCATCCCCAAAATGACCTAAAATGAATTTCAGTGTGATGGGTCACTCCTGGCTTTGGTGGAGCTGGACATGGCATGAGTGGGTGAAGGCAGAGGGAGTTTCCTTCCCCTTGTTCTGTAACATCTCACAGTAATTCTACACCAATCCAGCATCAAAAGAAATTATCTAAAACATATCTAAATAGAATTTATCTGCGGAAATAATAAATTTTAAAATCCCATTAAGAGACTTCCATGTTGCAATACTCCTGGAAATTTCATGGGCTCCTAAGAAAGATGGAATCCAAAGCAGGAAGCAGCAGCTCAGCCTGGTGACAGCCAAGCAAAACTTCAACTGGGTCTTGGGAATGGCTGAGTAAGGGCACAAAATACCAGCGCTGCCTCTTTCCTCAAGGCTCCTTCCCCTTCCAAGCCCTGCTGCACTAAGGAATCAGCTGCATTTCTGGAAAATTCCCTTGAATTCCTGGAGTATTACAGCTAACCATGCTTCCCCTTCATCTCAACACAGATGCTTTGAAGTGTTCCAGAGATACCCAAGGAAGAAGACACATCCAAATACCCAGACTAGCCCCAAACTCCACCCTGGAACAGATGGCGGGGTTCTAAATACGGACACATCTGGTAACCACTGGTATGAAAAAGCTGGCAGGCATCAGCTTATTCTGCTCTACTAAATATTCCACAATTTGAACCTTATTTAAACAGAAGTTAAAAAGAAACAATCATTTTGCTTGTCTATAACATAATCCCCAAACACCTACATATTGTAACTGTGGCACAGCTCGAGCATTACACTCTTGTCTACCAAAAGCACTTTTTTTTTTTTTAATTAAGCACTCAGCACTGTCTAAACCTAAATTAAAAGTGACTGCAAACCAAGCAGTTGGGTAAGGTACAAAAGCATCATTTTCAGCGTGTGCTTTGTTGCACCAGGCTACCAGACTCGAGGCTGCAATGCTCCAGCTCTTCAGTTCACCCTCGAGTCCACACGATTTGAGGGGCCTTGACAAGCTGCCAGATTGCTGAGAGTGCTTGAAAAGACTGGGGGAGCGCAGGCTCTGCTCACACAGACCTGTGTGTTTAAGCCAGCTGTTCCATTTGTCCCCGGGTTCAGCTCCCACAATGCAAACCAGGGATAATTCTTCCTTGTCAGGAAAACAATCTGTTAGAAATTATCGTCATCGTGTACTAAAGGCCGCTGGAAAACACGTCTGCAGGTGGCTGGGGAAAACACCCACCCTCAAAGCCCCCCACCAAAGTCAGACCTTGAGCCTGCACACTACCCCTGGTCACCCCAAATCGACTCCCAAAACTCCATTTAAATAATCTTTTGGGACATTGTTCCATGGTTCTTTCTGTGAGCTGAGTGAATCATCTGTGTTTGCTAAAAATCCAAAGCGATAGCAGGCATAAAACGATCGTTGTGGATTAGAGTCACTTTGGGAAAAGGCTGTAAAAGGCTGTCTGCTGGGATTGTGCTGGAGGTCCGCTGGAGACCCACCGTCGGGTTTGGATGTGTGCAGAGAGCTTTTAAAAATGACTAGAGAGAAAAAGAAATACTCCAAGGAGCTGGCTGATATGGGAGTCTTAAATTCCAGATCTAGCAGAAAGAACAAATACCAGCAGTGGGGCCCTGTAAGTCCAGGATGTAAGAGCCAACAGACCTCGGAACAAAACAGGCACTGAGCAAACGAGAGGTGATTCTGCGGGAGACTTTTGGCAAATAGTGAGGATGCTGTAATAAAAGCTGCTTGTGATGACTCAATTCAAGCCTATTTTCCACAAATTGACTCAGTTTAAGCAAAATAAAAGCAGGCCTGCAAGGTTTCCAGTTTCAGAAAGTTGAGGTAATTAAGCAAACTAGTTTGAAAGGCTGAATGGCTGAAAGGCTCCGATGAGAAGACCTTGAAACCAAAAAAGAGCATCCCAAATAGAGAAAGTGAGTAAGAAGCACACGTGGGAAGCGAGGAGAACAGGGCTGGAGATTGGAGATAGTCAGGGCCAAGCCCCCAGGCTGAACAGAGATGCTGCTGTTGAGTGAAGAGAGTGTAGGGGTGAAGGGAGGGTGAGCTCTGACATCCCACAGCCACGTCTGAAAGTGCATCTGAGGTTCTCCTGTAACCACAGGCATCCCTAATTTCCAGTGTCCCTCTGGAATCACAGAGACCTCCAGGCAGAATATCCCTGCTTAAGGCTGGAGGATGGGGAAGACTCAGCTCTCAGTGGCAGACAAGGCTGGAGAACCGAGGCTGAATCAAAACATAAAAAGCATGGAAATACTGAGCACAAAGTGCCCATGAAATCAAAGTTACACCGTGCTAAAATAGCCTGGCACTTGTCTGTGAGAAAATAACCACGGCCTTCTGACAAAAAGGCACTCGGTCTTATTTATTGGGATTTTAGCAAAGCAACCAGAAATCTGGGGACTATTTGTAAATGGGGAAAACGGGGATCAATAATGAGAACGCTGGGATCGATAACAAACACTCGTGTGCCTTAGTGATGCAGGTTTTTTAAAAAGCATCTTACAAAGATAAATAACAATAAATAATTGTCAGCGTTTTGAGCACAATCTATTTCAAGGCCTAACTTTACTGTACAAAAAGCTTTAAATTTTAAAAAATAGATATCTAAGCAGCACAGGCCTGCCGCCAAAACCGACCACTAAAATAAGGAAGCAGGTGGCAGCTGCTGCTTTTTTGCAGCTCAGAAGGTACTTCCTCCTTTCCACAGTTCACTCAATTCACTTATTAGTGCATTACAAACAGAGAAACCCACTCCAAGCTGAATCATAATGAAAATATTTCTTAAAATGTAAACCTTCCATGGTTTTTTTGCATACCTGCAGGATTCTTAAGTGTATTTGCAAAAGCACAGGACCGGAAATCCAGAGTCTGATCCCTTAATACTGAAGCCAACCACATTGCATAATCCCATTAATACATTTATCAGGCTCCATCTTCACAGTAATCAGGTTTTTAGCCCTTTACACAATTCCCATTAGAAGGCTTTTCAAGCACCTCCCTTGGTTTGAAGCTGTTCTGCTCTTTTCCAGACTAAACTTTTTTAGAGGCTTTTGTTCTTG
The DNA here is from genome assembly GCA_013398115.1 of Falcunculus frontatus. NCBI lineage: Eukaryota > Metazoa > Chordata > Aves > Passeriformes > Falcunculus > Falcunculus frontatus. The sequence continues at coordinate 664,026 of VZRV01010421.1, forward strand.
TGCCAGAATTGTCATTTAACTTAAAGAACTCTTCTCCCTCTCTGGTATTTACACCAGTATATTTATAGAGAAGGAATCTAATTTGTCTCTGCCTTTTTTTTGCCACTACCTCACCATCCAGGTTCCTTTAATCATTTTGGGAACCAGATTCCCTGTTCTCCAGACCATTTCTAGCAGATGCCCTCCACTGCACCTTTTCCAGCTGGAATCAATCTTTCTCCTATGGACACAGAACACAGAATGCATTTTAAGCAATGCCTCACTAAAACCTGTTGCAGTGGCATTCGCATTTCCCTGTCACCAGGGGGAACAATTCAGTTGACAAATGGGATCCCAGAATGTATCTTTATCATCGGGACATCAGAATTATCCTGTGGTTGATTAATACATTCCAATTCCCACACAGAACCCCCAGCTTTCTATCAGAGTTTGCATTACAAGAACTCACATTTGCTTACAGACAAATAGTCCTAAAGTAGTCATTCTTCTCCTGGGATCTCCTGGTTTTCTTCTTTTGATGACACCTCCAAATCCCATTAATTTCTGTTCTATCATTAGTCAATACCTTGATTAACACCAGGCTTGAGACCAGTCCGTGAGGAACACTACTGCTAGCTTGCCTGCCAATCCTTCTTCAACCATCCTGCCTTTTCTGCCTTTAATACAGGATTTATTGATGCAAAACAGGAGCAAAATACTTCAATTCTGATTGATTTAAACTCTCTTGCTTTGCATTTTTTGGTTTGTTTTTTTTTTTCCTTAATGGAAAGCTGATTTTTGCTGGTGGAGAACAACAAAGGCTTTAAGGATTTCTCCATAAATCAGGCCTTTGCCTGAACTGCAGAGCTGTCCTATTTTTACAGTTGGGCATCTGTAAAAGTTAAGAAACTATGAAAGTCAACATTTGATGTTAAAAATGGTAAATGAAGTTTCTTAATGACTAAGTCTGACTTTTTCATTGTACTTAGGGTTTATGCCACATATTTAAAAAACAATGAAAAAGACATGTCAAACTTGTAGTTAAATAAAATTAAGCTAAATGTGCTGAATACATAGTTTAAATTAAAACAAACTGGTTTATTGTACAAAGAAATTCTGCAACCTATAAATAGAACCAATTTCTATCTATTCAGCATGTCTTCAGGTTTCCAGAACTTGAAACAAAATTAATTTCTATTCTCATGCAAAGGAAGAGCTGACGCACAAGTAAAATGAAAAGTGGCAAAAACAACTTCATTAAACATTTTTTTTAACCCACCTGTGAAGAGAGGACACTCACCCAACCCTAACACAGCCACTGTCCTCCTCCCATCCCTTCCCTCCCTCCCCATAAATCCATACCCACACAGGAACTGCACAAACACAGGCTGACACCATCACAGCAGTCTGAAATCCCACCAGCCACAGGCAACAAAGCTTCTCCTGGTGCAAGTGCAGCCAAACAGAGCTCAGTGAGAGGGGAAAACTGGAGAATAAACATGGGAATCCCTCCAGCTCGTTGGACCCAGCTCTGCACATCCACTGCTACAGATCAGGAATTGTCCCCAGCAAACATTACCTCAGCACCAGCCTTAAAAAATTGCTTCAGCTTCCTCATCAGAGAGGAAAGGAGAGAAAGTAATGACATTGTCCAGGTCTTCTCCATTCACCAGTCCTGAAGCACTCTGAGATCCTCCAACATGTGGGAATGCTTGTCTTTAATCAACACCAGTATTGGCTCCCAAGAGTGCAAGAGCAAACAACCATTTGCCCTTCCAATTACAGCAAAGTTCCACTAAAACCACTACGTATGTCGAGATTTAAATTCAATCAAATTTAAAGATGAAGAAAAATCCTCCCTTTCTCCCACCAGTGACAGAACAATACTATGTTCTGCCTTTTTTTTTTTGTGGTAATTAAAAATAGGCTGAACTTTAGGAGTGTTATTGCAATTGAAGCAGTAGAATAAAGTGCATCATAAAAAGATGCCACTGGGATCAGCTGAAGCCAAGAAAATTGAAAACATTTCAAAGGAACGAAGCCAAAAACACAGAACCAGATTTAAACTTGGCGTGTGCTGTGGCAGGAGGCCAGTGGAAGCACAACCTGCTGGGGGAGTGTGGAGAGGGAAAGCTCCCTGCTACAGCCCACGGATCAGGTATGATGGGCCAGGTAATGGGGTGGCACAGCTGGCACAGCTGGGGGAGATCAGTGAAGCAAAGCCCATTGCAACTTGCTGGGCTCCGTCCCGGCGTGGCTGAGCTCAGCTGTGAAACATTCTCATCATATTAAGCCATGGCATTAATAAACATTGAGCTGTTACACACCACTTGCCATCTTCAAAGAGCTCTAAACCCAATGACTAATTCTCACAACCACCTCCTTAGGTGCAGGAACTGTTTATAAAGATGGGAACAAAGGCAAAACGGTGAAGTCATTGGCCACAGCTCTAAAAAGCAATTTTTTAAACCAGAGGAGCACAAGGCTGAAATTCAAGGCTCCCAGTGACACAGCCCCTTCAGTAGGTGGAATTTCCCTTGTGTTTCTTCGACAGAAGGACACATCTACAACCTAAAACACTTGACCCCAAACCTGAAACTTCACATATAAAGTTACTTCTCTAATGTGTGTGAACTGATTTTATATCTTCCCTGTGCAGGCAGGGAGCAGCAGAGGAAGTCAAATGGGTGAAGTGATGGTACGATGGAGATCAACAGGAAGTTTTGGCCACTAAATTTGCATATCAGCTGATGTGGTTTAACCAAGGAGAAAAAAAACCACCTAGCTAAGCCTCCTCACTAGAAAGTTGGTAAATCACAATTCCTAGATTCTCTTCTTCACCTCAGTTTTTCCTCCAGCAAATGAAATTACCTTAAAATTCACAAGAAAGCTTTGAAACAGATTCAGGTTTATAGCAAACTTTTGGAGAAGAGATGCACAGAGCATCTCTGTTACCAATGCTCAGCTCAGCAGAGATCTCCAGGGGAGACTAGAACTAAAAAATATCTTAACAAAATGCCAGAAACAAGAATAAGTTACTAAAGGGGAAATAAACCCAACACACTTGTGTTTCTAAGCACCTCAACAACGTTATCAATAAACCCAGATGCATCCTTTCCACAAAAGCTGCATCGACAATCGATTCAAATGGATGGCACTTCTGTAATGCCCCTATTTGACTCTAAAACTGAAGCAGATAAAAATACAAAGATTGGACTTCCTTGGTATTTTTATGTTAATCTGCACAGCTTTAGGGAAATTGTTGCGACTCAACTCCAATTCACTCTGTGCAGTCAGAGCCATTCAAGTACCTACCAGCAATTTTCATACCCCTCGAAGTCTATCTCATAAACTGTCATCAACCCAATGCATTATCTTTCCTGAAAAAACCCTATCAGGAGCACCAGGCAGGCTCCCCCTCGGTTCAGATAAGCAGAGCAGACCTGACTCATCCTCTTTTTTTTCCCCTTTCATCTTGATTTGTATTGTCTCCTTTACAATTTATTTTCCTGTAGAGCACAAGATCAGGCTACATATATGTATAATGTGTGTGCAAGGGACAACGAGAGAAAAAAAGCATTTTTAATCTCCACCTATCCCTCTTCCTAACAATTCCTTTTGCTTCATCTTCTTGGAGGTATTTTAGCATTAAATTCAAATGAATTCTCCCTTTCTCTTGCTTTTGCTGAAAGAAAACAACAGGACACGTGAGGAACCCAGCCAGGAGGAAATGCTTCCTGATGGTGGAGCGTTTGGACTTGCTCAAGCCTTTTGCTGTGTTTCTGCAGAAAGCAGACGAGCGGCTACACCTCACTCCAGGCTACTTTTGCCCAAACTGCCACTGTATTTAAACTGAAAACCAGTTTTGTGCCAAATAGAGACCGGCATCCACGGGCCTGAGGTCTGCCAGGGCAGCAAAGAGCCCCCGCTCTGGCTCCCGTTGATGGATCCCATGGAACAGCTGGAAGATCTCCCTCCCTCCTGGGCACTGTCTGGTATCCGCTCACACAAGCTGGAGCTCCACCCCTCCCCGAGGCTCTGTGAGTACCTGGGCTATCCCTCATGCCTCACTGCCTGTTTTTCATGAACTTATGCAACCTTCATTACCCTTCAGCCCTGTGTCTCTTTGTCAGGCTTGCCTGAAACAGGCTGGCAGGTTCAGAAGTTGTTGGGGTGGCACAGACATATGGGGTGATTGGGTGAGACTGAGGCTCATTTTGTAAGAAAACACCACGGATGTTGGTTATTGTGTCACAGATCTAAGCAGAGATCCCAAGCAGTGAAACAACCTAAAGATTCAGGTGTAACCACGCAGAAAAATCTGTATTTGGACGAACTTGGGAACAGCCACATGTCTAAAACATCACATTAATAAAGAAAACACCCCCCCAGCCCAGCTTCTTGGCATCAGCCAGCACCAGAATGACTCTGCCACGGTGCCAGGGCAGCTGATGCCAGACAGAGTCAGAGAGTCAGAGATTGCACCACACTCCCAAACTGCTTCACCAACCAGCCTGGGGTTGTACCACAGACACAGGAAGAACAGAGCTGAGATGGACCTAAAAGTCCATCCCTTTACTCCAGGCTGCACAAAGTTTTACTTCAGTCATTTTCTTCCATAAGTCCACCTAAGATTCTCCAGGATTTCTCCAGACTATGGCTGGCATGCCCAGGTCAGTGACAACCCAGGTACAGCAAAAGCTCTATCTCATCAATCCCTTTAATTCTTTAAGCCTCTCTCTTCACCACCATTGTGATGTTTTCCTTTCAACAAGGCCTTCAAGGCAAGATGAAACACAAAAGAGCAAGGAGCAAGAAAAGTCCTCAGGTGGTCAAAGATTCATTACAACAGACAGAATTATTCCCTTTATCCTCTCTCCAGCCCCCACTTAATTGAGCAGCCTGATAAATTGATGAATTACAGTTAAATGATCTTGCTGTGATGCCTCTTGCTGATGAATGAAGAATATCCTGCCAGAGTCTCCTGGTTTCAGGTGATGGATTTGAGCCCAGGCAGCAACACAATTCCTTGTGACTGACAAGCTCAGCTATTTTCACTCTTAATCTTGATAATATTTGATTGAATAAATCCAAGGTCATCATTTCCTAGGTGGATAAATTGTTCAAAATATCACCAGCCCTCCAATTACTTCAAACTGCATTAAAAGAAAAGGTGAAGAATATTCACATAAGAGCTGCTGAGATTTCAGCCTCGTGGCTGGGAAATATCTACACCCAAAACAAAGCTTTGCTGGAGCATGAACGAGCGACTGTGGAGTTCCATTTGTCATCTCACGGCCCACAGCCCTTTTCCTGCAGTCCTCAAACCTCAGGGACACAGACCCCTGGGGAGTGACATTGCTCATGTTCAGTCACAGCCCAGCAGATTCCTTCTTTTTTTGTGTGAAAGTTTGATAGGAAGCAGCTTGGCTGAACTGGAGTGATTTCAAGACGTGGGAAGCAGGGAGAGGATAACTATTAATTGGCATCATTTTCTTTCAGCACATAAAAACACCTTCTCATAGGGGGGAGCCTTCAAACTCCTGTGCTTGAGCTTTAGTGAACACTTGGGAGATGCAACCTGATTTTTCCTTTCCATTTTCTTCTTCAAGAGGCAAAAATGGGAGCAAAAACTTCTGCACCTTGGCTGCACAGAACTTTCACACAGATCTCTGCACGGCATCAGCTGGGTGGAAAGATGGTGTGTCATTTATGAAATATTCCAGTCCTTTATTGTGCAAGCTCCTAATTATTAATGTCTAGGCTCCATATTTCTGCAGTGAGATTTATGATGTAGCTCAAGGTGGTGGATTTGAACTAATTTTCCCTCAAATCTACAGATGGGAAACCACAGAAGTGCTTTTTATCCCCTCAGCTTCTGTAGTCTCTGGTGCAGAAAAACCCCAAGGAACAAACAAGCCCCTCAAAAGAGGAATCTGAGGTGAAAATTGTCCTACTCTGCCTCCTCCACCACCACAGTGGTATAAATGTCTTTTAAACAGCTCCACATGTCCCCTGGGGGCAATACAGACAGATTTTAGCAAAATTTCACAGTTGTATCTGTTTTTAGGGGATATAAACTGCACTACTGGAAGCCTCCTTCCATCCCACTGAGGCTTTTCAGACCAGGTGCAGAATGGGGACTGCAGCAGGAACAGGACACAGCTGGTGCCCTGGAATCAGGAGAAAAGAGGCAACTGATGCAAAAGCCAGTGGCCACATGTGATCCTTGCAGAGGGAGCCAGAAGCTGTCCCTGTGGAACAATAGCAGGAAACTCTGTCACTGAGCTGGCTGTGGCCTGTCACAGAGCTGGGCACAGAAAAGTCCTGCAAGGGAGAAGCAGAGAACTTCTGGAGATGAAGAGTTTCACTTCTGCATGTGATTCCCACAGCAAACTGAAAGGGAAAGATTTTAAGCCTGGAAATTAAGATGGTTTTGGAGTTAAAAGCATGGTTGGAAAGTCAAATGAAGTTAAATCTCTTTTTTTCCAAGAATAGGATATATTGGAAAAACATGTAGAGTGAGCAACCAGTACCTGGATTAGTGGCACGTGCTGCTCTTACTGGTCTAACAGGGCTTAACACAAACACCTTGTGCTCCAGCAAACACTGATATTTATATATTCATATGTGTACACAAGTGCATATAGACAGGTAGAAAATAAACCCACAACATCTTTTGTCTCCAGGATGTGGGATTTAAAAAAAATAACAGTCTGCACGTGCTACAGCAAAGGTTGCATTAAAATAAGCACTGCTGGTACCAGTGAGTTATAGGTGCTTGCAAGAGGTGGGATAATGGGATTTCACCGTGTTTCGTTCCCTCCGAGGTAACTCTTATCAGGAGATGCAGGATATGAGTCTCTGACACTGCTCTGATTCATGCTCTGGAATAAAGCAGACATTTGATGGCATCTGCATTGCTGACTCAATTGCATATCTTCAGTGCTGATCTTGTTGGTGCTGGGAAAAGGGACTGGAAGGGAAAAGTGCTCTCATTCCCTGCACGCAGGCAGCAACGCGGCCACGGCTTTGCTGTTTGCCTTAGGGCCTCACTGGTAAAAAGAGGTAAATAAAGAAAATAAATGTGCTCCTGCCTGCATCCCATATCCACCAAGGCAAGGCTTTCAGCTGGTTTTCTCCACCCAAACTTGGCAAAGCGACATCAAGGGAAAAAAAGAAATTCCAACTGCTCTGCTTTCAGAATATATTTGAAATTAAAAGAAAGTGAACCTTGCCCCATCTTCTCCCTGCACTTTACTCCCAGCCAGTCTCAGAAAAAGGTGGAAGACAAACATTTTCTTGTTGAGGTTCATTCTACCTCCAAGTGGTTGTTTCCAAAGTCTGGCTTTATTTATTTATTTAAGTTTCAGCTCTGGCACATCTAATTTTCTTCCTTCTGGGGAATAAACAAGAAGAGCAGGAAGCCAGCAGGTAATGAAACAGATTCTCCTCCAACTCTACAAGTAGAAAGCTCAAACCAAGAAGGTGACAAAGAAGATAAATGAACATCTTAGAGGATGCTAATCACACATGGGAGTGGTGATTTCCAGCAACTTCTGCCTCATCTGGTGCTCTGGCAGCCCTTGGTGAACATTCACAGCCCCCTGTGCCGGACCCAACACAGGACTGCTGCTCTTGTTCTCCTCCTGCCCTGCCTTCACCACCAGAGCTGTGATGGATATGGCTGCTCAGCCTCTTCTCCTCACAAAGCAAGAGGGGCTGTGACACTTTCTGCACCTAAAAGTGGGTGATTTAGCAAGAAAAAAATCTGCAGCTGCATGGTATAGAATCCTACAATCATATAGTAGCTTGTGTTGGAAGAGAACTTAAAGTTCATCTTGTTTTAACCCCCTGCTGTGGGCAGGGACACATTTCTCTAGACGAGGTTGTTCCAAGCCCCATCCAGCATGGCCTTCTGTGGGTCTTCATCCCCATGGAATGACCCAGGCTGGGTTATCCATGCTGGACAAGGACAATATGGGAGAGGACTCTCTATGCCTCATGTCCCTCTTGGTATTTTATTCATCAAGGGTGGAAACAGGACCTCAGAGGGTTAGATTGAAGGTCTCTGCTGTCCTGGTGGAGACACTGTCCAAGAGCAAGAGCTTTCCCCTTGCACCTCCTCCCAGCCTGGCTCACTGGAGCCCACACACTTGGCCTACACAGAGTCCACACTGGCCCTGGAGACCTTTGGGATGAGCCAGGAGAAGACATTCCCCACAGGCTGCTGAGGCAGCCGAGGCCACACCAATCCCAACTCCCACCCTCCCACCTGGCCTGTGGCAATGCTCCCACCAAACCCAAAACCTGAAAGAGCCAGAGGATTGACAGAAAAGAAGAACAGGCCCAGGGTTGACAGCCTCAATGCCCAGCTCCAGGGCTAAGCCTCCTTTCCAGGGAAGTTGTGTCTCATCAAGCCTTGGCCGAGCGCTGGCCCAGGCTGGGGCTTGCCCAGCTTCCTGGGGCAGCCTGGCTGGTGACTAATTACCCATGACTAATAATCACCTCTTCCCTCCATCATGGCACTTCTGCTGGCACCTGCTCATTTGGCACAAAGCCCCTTGGGTTCCCTTCCCTTGGCGACCCCACTGCTCCACCAAACATGGTCAGAACTGGTCCAGAGTCATCAGGGATGGACAACAAGGAGCCTCTCATTGAGCCTCCCGGTTTTTGGGAGCTACCTCCACCCACAACCACCACCAGGTGTGCCTGTCTCCAGGTGTGCCAAGCAGCCAACCTGTGCCCCCCTGCATTCCTGTTTGGAGCTCCACTGAATTTTCCCCATCCCAGTTCATCTCCACAGTTTAATTAATCACAAACAGAAATTCAGGGGAGGGCGGCTGTTCTATGACAGCACACAGCCATTAAATAAAATATAAACACCTCATCCATACTTAACATCAGGTTTGATCTACACTGTTTTCCTTTCCTTTTTCAAGGTGATTTGCAATTTCTCTGGTTGCATTTTGGGAAGGGGAGGGCCGACTTACTGCATAATCTCATTTTTGATCTATTATTAAATGCCTGCTATATTTTTTTCTTTTTTTTTTACCCTTTCTCTAGGAAGCCAGAAACCCCAGCAGGAATTACGGCCAGAAAGAAAGGTGAACTGTGAAATGAAAGCTGTGAGAGAAAGAGTTGCTTGGGCTTTTGTTTGAAATTTTCAGAGTTTTCTGATTTTTGGTTGGAAAAAATCTCAGATTGACAAGCCAAGGCTGGAGCTAGGATTCAATGGAAGTCTGGGACAGGACCACAGCACATGAGGGCAGCAGCACTTGAGGCAGACAGGAACATCTGATTTTCTACCATTTTGATACCATCTGAATGTGTATCCATTCCTAAGGCCATGCTGAAGATGTATCAGGGTTGATGAGTGATTTTCATCACCCTTTTTGCCTCCTTCCAGCCCCTCTATATCACTGGGAGTGATTCCTCCTTCTGCTGTGTTTCAAAAATAAGGAGTTTCTCCTCATTTGGCACCAGGACACCTCCCAGCCAGATGAGTCCAAAGTGAGCGTGGCTTTGCTGCCAGCTCCTGCTGAGAGCTGGACACTTCCCTGGCCACGCTGGCCACTTGGCCAGCCAGCAAATGGTTCCCTTGTGGAGCCACGTGTCCAAACTGGGTCCCCCAGCTCCCCAGTGAAGGCTCTGCTCTGATATCTGGAGCTGACACAGGCTTGTACAGACATCATCCACTGGCAGCTCCAGAGAAGGGCAAATGCTTGGTAGCATTTCCTATTAATTGAATTAATTTGTTTAACAATTTCCTGATAATTTCCTATCATAATCATTGGCTTATTAACTAATAGGAACAAAGCCATCATTTAACCATCAGGAAGGCAACTCAGTGACAGTTCCATCCACCAAAGCTATTTTTTTGGAAAATAATAGTTTTTTTAAGTGCCTTTGTTTTTAAAGAGTGGCCCACGCAAGCAGCTGAAGGTTTTGCAGCTGAACTGGACAAGTTCAGACCCATTCTGAAGGAAAAAACATCCCTGGGCCACATTCCATAGAAAACTCCCTGGTTTTTCCAGGAGAATACAGAAAGGGCAGGGAGGTGACACACAGCCCTGGGAGTTTCTTCTCCTTCTGCAACTGGACATCCCAGTACCTCCTCTCTGGAAAATCCATGGGATGCCTGGGGAAGAAACCCAAAAAATGGCACATCTGGAAAGAGCCATCCCTGGCTGGGAGCAGTCAGCAGATGTGAACATCCATCTGACAGCCACCAGTGCTCACCACTCCTCAGCCATCTGAAGGGTCACCAGGACCTTTCCTGGTCCTGCTACAAGGATCATAAAAGCTTCTGCTTGACCATTTCCAGACAGCTGCTTCCAGGACCCACCAGAGACCAACTATAGATATAATAAAGACAAATATGACAGGGGACTGGAAACCCTTTCTTCATTCCCAAGGGAGACAGAGAAATAAAAGAAATGAAGGAAGCAGTTGTGAACCATCAATTGCAACTCACCCAACAATCACAAAATCCTTTTTGGGATCCCCAGCGACCAAATGACATGGGAGCAGATGTTCCCTCACCTTCATATTTTTGCTGGATACAACTGATTCAAGTTTCTGGGCACAAAACCAGTTGGAAAGAGGCTGTTCCCAGAGATGTACGTCTGCTAAAAACACCAGAGTTGGATGTCACTGTGACATGAGGGGTGTATGTGCCACCTCCTTTCTCCACCTCCAGCCTGAATCCCATCCTGCCTTCCCTTAAACGCAGCAAAAAGGAGCCAAATCAAAGCAACTGCCTGCATTTGGCTTTATTTGCTACAAAATGTCAAACTCTTCAAGGGGAATTTCAACATTTCCATCCTCCCTCCTTCCAAAGCAGGAAGACTGGTATAAAGAAGCCAAAAATGTATCAGAGAAAAGAAAGCATCACCGACACCAGCCACAAATGGACTGAAGCTGGAGGTCCCTCTTGGACAACAAAGGGGAAAAACTCACCTGAGTTTCTCCACATTCCCTTGTGTCACCTCCGAGTTTGCTTCCCATGCATCCATTTATATGAAAATGTGAGTGCACATGTGGCACGCTGGAAATATTACCACTAATGGATGGAACCTGTTCAGCGTGTCAAAATCTTCCCTCTCTCCCAATGTAGCAGCATTTCACACGCTCTTGAGACATTGGCACCTACATTTCATCTGTTTTCTTCTAAGAGGATGGAATACATTTAAGGAATTACGGTGATTTTATGTCTCACCAGTAGATTCTGTGCTGGCATCGCTGCAGAGGAGCCACAGGTTCCCACAGGCCCATTGCTATGGGATCAACAGGCTCACATCCCCCCTTATTTATTTTGGTAGAGCACATCAGGGCACAACACATCATCTGATTTTTATTTTTTTTCCTGCTAATACCCCATTTTTCCCATCTCTGGTCTTCAGTGACACTGGGCTGCATCTCCTCATCACTCCTGCACACACACAGTGCCCATCCTGCATCCCTGGGGCTGCACAGGCTCTTCCAGCAGGGAGAAAGCTCTTGCTCAAGGTTCCTCTGGGACCATTTATAGTCTCACATCAATGATATGTACCAGCACCTCCACCCCTGAAATCCCCTGAGCCCTCAGCTCCTGCTTTGGGCAGTCACATTCCCATGATCACTGGGACTCCTCTGGGCTCCAGCTCCCAGACCTGGCCAGGTCTGCAGCAGCAGGGACGGGCAGAGAAACATCTCAGCACCTTTAGCTTTTACCAGGGATAAAAGTAGCAGTGTTTTCCCTCCTTTGCAGCATCCTTTCCCTCCCGAGCTGAGCAGCGCTGGCCGTGGAGCCGGCACACATCCCCGGGCAGAGCAGAGCGCACGGCTCCGGCTGACGCACAGCTCTGCCAGGTCAGCCATGCTCACACTTTCCACGTCTGCAGCATCTCAGCCTGGTGCTGAGCTGGAGCAGAAACCCTGCAAAGCCGCTTCCTGCAGCAGCCGAGGGGAGAAACACCCAGAGAAAAGCCCGAGGGAGGCAGAGAACAGAGCAGCCTCCGCACGGAGCGAGGTTTGCACGAAGGAGCAGAAGTTTCTTTGCTCGGCCACTGAGACACGTTTGAAGGTGAAGGTTGGACAGGGAAACATCTGTGGCTGTAGGGAGCCCAGACTGCCCAGAGCAGAGTGGAACACAAAGAAACCCTGCCCCAGCATGATGAAATACAAGTTTATTTGCTTTAGCTCGGGTCCAACTTCCCTCCCTGGCTCAGGAAAAAATTTCTTTAATGCTCCTCTGGCTGGGGGCTTTTATGCAAACCAGGTTTTTAACCAACTCAAAACACAATTCGAGAGAGATGGTGAGTCCTGAGCACCCCCAGATCTATGACACCAACGGGGACCTGAGCAAGGAACCGAAACCAGAGCATCCTGACTTCTCCAAGTCCTTTTGCTCTGCCCACACTCTCCTGGTTCACATCCCAGACACGGAGTTAACGCAGCCATAGCTGAACGATGAGAGGTACCACTACACCGGGGCTGCCGAGATGCCTCTGTAGGGGAAGCCAAAACCATTCCTCTGCTCTCGGTGGCCGCTCGCCTCCTCTCTGACCATTCCCGGCTCTCCTTCCCTGCAGGGATTTCTCCTTGTGGCACAGAAACCCTTCTAAAGCCTCCAATTTTCCTTGCATTCCCCATAGCCCAAATTGCCAAACTCGAACGCAACTTTCAAGCTGGGGCAGAGGAGCCCCCGCCCGCTGTTTCAACGCAGCCGTCACATTAAACCTAATTTATATTGCACCATCCCGGCGCAGCGGGAGAGGAGCCGGTGCCACCCCAGGGCCACTGGCACGAGTTTCCCCCAACTCTGGGGACCTGGGTGAAAACCCACAGCCCCCTCCAAGAGGGCAGCTGCCAGCTCAGCCAGGGTTCATCCCATTGGAAAAACCCTCCAGCCCCCAAACACCCCCAGCCCCAGGGACATGCCCGGCCCCAGGGATATCTCCAGCCCAGGATAGGGAGGGAAAAGGAGGAGGAGGATGGATCCCCTCCAAGCAGGACCCATCCCGGGAGGGGCTGGTGCTGCTCCCAGGCTGATTCCGGGGCTCCCCTCCTGTGCGGCGGGGAGTGATTATAAAGTAGAATAAGATAAAGAAATAAATTATTAAAATAATTGGGAAAAAAACAACTAAAATAAAAGCTAAACCAATAAACTAAAAATTAAAAAAAAAACCCATAAAATAAATCCAATAAAATAACAGAACATAAAATGAAATTAAATTAAATACTATCCCGCCGCTCGAAGTGTCCCGGGGAGCGCAGCGCTTACCTGGCGGAGGGGCTGCGCTGCCCCGCGGAGCTCCGCGCTGTCCCTGCGGCCGCAGCCCGGCGTGCGGAGCCCGCGGAGCCCCCAGCCCCACTCGCTGCATTCTGGGAAGCGGCGCCCAAAAATGGGGGCGCGGTGCCCTCTGGTGGCACCTCCTGTGTGTGGGGCTCCCTCGAGTGGGAAGGGCGGTGGGGGGACCCTGGGACCCGCAGGGTGGTTTGGGGTTCTGATGGGGAGGGTGTATAAATGTCTATATGTCTATGTATTTATATGTGGGTTTTAATATATATGTATATATGTAATTTTATATATATATATGTATGTATGTAATTTTATGTATCTCTGGTATGCATATATTTTCTCTGTGTGTGTGTGTATGTGTATATATATATATATATATATACACACACGTGTGTGTTTCTGTATGTGTAAAAACACAGAAACCCAGAATGTTTTGCTTTGGAAGGGATCTTAAATACTTTTATTCTACATCATTCTACCTCCCTGCCATGGGCAGGGACATCTTCCACTAGCCCAGGCTGCTCCAAGCCCTGTCCAGCCTGACCTTGGACACTTCCAGGGATCCAGGGGCAGCCACAGCTTCTCTGGGAATTCTGTTCCAGGGCCTCACCACCCTCACCGCCAGGAATTCCTTCCCAATATCCCATCTATCCCTGCCCTCTGGCAGCGGGAAGCCATTCCCTGTGTCCTGTCCCTCCATCCCTTGTCCCAAGTCCCTCTCCAGCTCTCTTGGACCCCCTTTAGGCACTGGAAGGGGCTCTAAGATCTCTCCAGAGCCTTCTCTCCTCTGTTCCCAGGCAGAACCTAAAAAGGGTGTCTTAAAACACCTCTAGAAAATTAATGGGAAGCACTGGTTTGGAGAGGAAGGGGCAGATGTTGGGGCACATCAGCTCTTGGGGTGAAACACATGGAGGTGCAAGGTTCAGAGTATTCTCCTTGTGAGAACTTTTTAGACACGCATATAGAGTGGTCTAGAGTTACAGAAATGTATAGATTGATGGATTGGAAATGCATAGGTTGATGAATTACATGTGCCTGTGGGTGCTGCAGGAGGATGTGGGGCCAGGGTGGGTCTGGGGCTGTGACCCAGAGTCCCCAGACCCAGCCCTGACACTTTCTGCCCTGCTTTTCCCTCCAGGCCTCTCCTCTCCTCTGTGCCCAGGCTGCTTGGACAGGTAATTAATGCATCTCAGGTGGGTAATTAATTCATCTCGGGTGGGTAATGAATGCAGCTCCACAGCAGAATCACCTAAATATTAACGAGACTTTGTGGATTGACCTCCCTGGGTCAGCACCATGGGAGCTTTGCTCTGCTGAGCCCAGCACTGGGATCCTCCTCGAAGACCAAGCAACAACTGAGGAAAAGTGTTCCCAGTGGGATGATCCTACACCCAGCCACAGTGGGAACACCCCAAAAATAGGATTAAAGCCTAAATACCACTCTGAAAGCAAGACCTCACAAGCCTTGATCCACATTCCCAGTTTGAATCATGCTCCACTAATGTAATTCTTGGGGTTTTTTCTGACAGGAGAAGAAACTGCAGGTCACGGGCAAGACCTGGAAAAGAGCCACGAGTGACAAGAGAGGAGAATTGCTGAAGGACTCTGAGGAAAAGCAGAGGCGCAGCAATCAGGTGGGTGCACAGCCAGAGCTCCGACTCGTCTCTCTCCTTTTCCATGGCAAGAGAAGCCTCCCAGGAAGGACTTGGCTTTCTGGTGCCACCTTGTGTCTGCTGCAGACGTGAAGTGACATTTCGGATCCTGTCAGTAGCTCATTCTGACTCAAAAAGCCTCTTTTTCAACCGAATTCCCCATTCTGCAGCCTCTGTTCCCATGACGTCTTTCTACATGTTCCTGTTGCTTCCCAGCAGCAGGGATGTGACTTTGTGGAGATCAGTGTCCCAATCAACATTTGGCCAAATTCTGGGGAGGGCTGCAGGTATTTCTCAAATCCAATGAAATTCTGTGTTTTCCCATGCTTATCAATCTCATATCCAGAGCAGCAATGTCTGTTTAGAACAACTTAAATAAAGTAAAACATTGTGGATGTCCCCAGGGAGTGACCAAGGATGGGGGCAGTGGGTCCCTCATGGGAAATTTTGCCTCCAACTGATTTTCCAGGCACCATTTCCTCCAGCTCCAGGTGGCAGCTTGCACACGGATAATCTGATGTCTTCAAAGGTGCCGATGCTGCTGGGGCCTCCTGGTGGAGCACAGGGATGGGATTTGTGGAGATTATGAAGGCTGGAAACATTTCTGTGGAGCATCCAGGTCTGGTCAGACAGACAGGGAACAGCAAAGCCAGCAAGGAGCATCTCCCCTCCATCTCCTGCAGCTGGGCCAGCTCCTGGGGTACCCGGAGGGGGGTGAATTTAATCTTTTCCATTTGTTTTTAATCAGCTCATCAGGGATGGGCACTGACAGGACGCTGGCTAAGAGGCTTATGTCTGTTATTCCCTAAGGATTGGCCTTTGGGATCCAAGAGAGGGAAGTGGCTGCACCTCCAGCTCTCTGGGGGTCTGCATCACACCAGAGTTTCCCTGCAAAACTGTCTCCCCAATGGCCTGCTGCCTCCATGTTATTTATTTGCACAGCCCAGGGACTCCTTCCTCTTCCTTCCTTCCTCTTCCTTCCTTCCTCTCCCTTCCTTCCTCCCTCCCACTCGGGTATTTCTGGTCTCTGGGGTGGTGGTGGTGGGACACCCATCACCCACACACAAAATAATTGCCTGCCCCCAGCCCTCCTAGAGGCCACAAGCTGTGGCAACTAAATTATCTGAGATACTCCACGTGGGATTTTCTCCCAGGTGGTGCTGGTCCGTCATGGGGCTCAGAGAAAAGGACATGAGACTCCTTTTGCAGGGTCACTGACGGGATATTGCCATGTCTGTCCCCCCACATCTCCCTCCAGGGCAGGACATGGAGCAGAGGAGGACACTCTGTGGCCCAGGCACTGCAGGGCACCAGAAAAGATGGGAAAAGCATAAACCAGCATAAAACTCCCTTTTGCAGCTCCAGAAAGCACCGAGTTTGATGTGATTTCTGCACACTCCACGATTCTCCAGCTCTCACAGCATCCCTACACCCCACAGACATTTCTGGCCTCTGCAGGATCCCAGCTGCAATGGGATCGAGTGATTCCCATGGGAATGCCACCCTTTCCCTGCCGCGGCCGTACCCATGGATGTATCCCCACCCCAGGGTGTTGATCCCCGGTGCCACCAGCCCCACCTGGCTGCCTGTCATCCATCGGTGTCACTCGGGCCGCTGGTGTCCCCGGGAGCCCACGCGGTGCACAGGGTGGCACTATTGCCTTAAAAATCCCGCCTGGCCTCTGGGGACGCCGCTTTTCGGGGCTGATTCTCCGCAGCCGTCCTGGCCCCAAGGGAGGAGTCCCCGTGGGCTCCCCAAATCCAGCGGCACGGCCGAGCAGTGTCCCAGCCTCCTGCTCAGACGGGCGGGGATGAGCCCTCACATTTCCCCAGGAATTTTCCTCTTCCAGAGTGACGGAGAGGTTTCTGCCCCGCGGTTTGGGTGGAAAAGCTGTGGATCCTGCCAAAGTGCCCCGAGTAGCAGATCCCAAGGGCAGCTGTGGGGCATTGCCGGCGCTCAGGACCTTGCACAGGATTAACATCGTGGCTTCTCCCATAAAATCCTCCCAAATCTTCCAGCTCGAACTATTCGAGGATTCTGTGAGCGTCCCAAGCACCAATTCCTCCCCAGAAGCATCTCTCCTCAAGAGCATCCCTCCACCCCTGCGCCCAGAGCCGCTCCAAGAGCTCTTTTAAACGGACCCCACTGTCCCAGGAGGGAGGAAAAGCATTTAAGGATGGCTTATCCTTGGGAAAACAGGATGTGAGGGAAACAAATATTGTACAACGAGCTCTGATTACAGTGGGAGCAGAGGGGGAGGAGAACGGGCTCACCAAGAGTCGGGTTGAGCCCAGTGTTGGCCACATGAGCTTGTGGGATCGTGCAGCTTTTTCTGCTCCTGCACCACCCCTGATCCGACGAATCTGACTGATGCAAAGCCCCGGAAGGTCTGGGCCAGGAGCAGCATCGGGAATTTGATTTACTGATGCTCCAGGCAGGAACGGAGATGTCCCTGTGACATCCACTGTCACCTCCGCGGCCGCAGGGCTCCTTCCTCCTGGACTGAAACTGAAAAGTTTTCCAACAGCAGCTGCTCCGGACGAGATGAAAATCCCTCCCCAGCAGCTGGAGGGAGCAGTGCCCCGAGGACGGGTCGGGAGGGTCACCGGCAGTGAGTGACAGGGGTCAGGGTTTTTGGGGCGGCCGGGGGTGACCCGGCACCTGTTAACGGCCGCGAAGCTCGGCACCTCCTCATTGTGCCGCCGCTAATTTCTCACAGCTCCGGAGGCCGTCACTCCAATTAGCGCTGTGTCCCTTCACCCCGCTCACGGACTAACGAGCTCTGGCAGGATTCGGGGATTTTGTTCACAGTTAAAGGCAGCCACAGCCCAGGGTTAACCCTTCACCTGCCCAGCAGCGCTGCGGGCTCACGTTTCCTTGGGCTGCTGCCAAGGTCGGGTCACCCAGGGGAGTGCCAGGAGCTTTTGTGGAACAAGCAGGTTCTTCGGAATTGCTTTTAGGGAGAAACATTTCAAGTGGAGAAAAGGAGTTGAAAACTAACGGTGGTTTCTGGTTTCCACAGAATCATTTAGGTTGGAAAAGAGCTCTGAGACCATCGAGTCCAAGCTTTGACTGATCACCACCTTGCACCGAGTGCCATCCCCAGTTGTTCCTTGGACACCTCCAGGGATGGGGACTCCAAACCTCCCTGGGCAGCCCCTTCCAGTGTTTTCTGTGAGGAAATTCCTCCTGATGTCCAACCTGAACCTCCCCTGGTGCAGCTTGAGGCCGTTTCCTCTCATCCTGTCAATAGAAATCAAAATTCTTTCAATGGGGTCCAGACTCTTGATTAGTCCCAGATTTTATTGCTCTTCCAGAAGCCAGGACATCGATGGCCCAGCTCCCTCTGTGCATCGGTGCCATCATCCCCAAGGGCACTTCATCCTCAGAGTCTGGGGACCACCATGAAAGCCCTAAACTCACCCTGCAAAGGAGACCTTGGGAGCTGGTTGCGTCCCAGAAGTTAAAACTGAGGAACAAGGTTAACTTTTACCTAATCCCACTTTCTGCAGCCAAGCAGATGTTCCGTGTCTTTTGGCAGGGGCTGAGCTTTATCTGATGGTGTCGTTTCCACGGCGGAGATCAGAGGGCTTTGAAGGCATCGGCGGGGGAATGTCGGGGCTCGTCCCTTCTGACAGATTCCAGGTGGGATTTGTAGCTGGATTATGTTGCAACTCAGGGCCTTAAGGGATTTTTCCAGCACGTTCTCCCAAAGGCAGGAACCCTCTGCACCAGCACTAAACGGGAAGCAGCGGAGGATGTGTCCACACCAAACAGGAATATTCATAAATTTATATTTAAAATATTGCATTCCAGCAGCTTGGGAAGAGGCTGGCAACCATTTGGCACCGCAGAACCATCCTTCTTCAGCTTTCCCACCATTCCAGGTATCAGGATACCTCCAATTTTCTGAGCACCCATGCAGGACTCCCTTGGGAGACCCTGGAAATTTTTTAAGCCAGCTCTCAGGATGCAGAGGTTTTGAAATGCATCAAAGTGCTGCGGTAGGGGGGGGTGTGGAGGCAATAAATGGGGGCAGGAAGCAAAGGGGAAGGTGGGATCTCATAAAACCCAAAATCAAAGAGATGGATGAGGAGAAAGCAGCTTTCCCCACTTGGGATGTCCCCATGGGATGGAGGGGAAGCAGGGGATGCCAGTGGGTAACAGGAGCAGGATGTGGGTGCTGGGAAGAGGTGGCAAACAGGTGCAGGCACTGAAACTGGAGACTGGATATCAATCAAAGGTGCCTGGAGTGTTATCATAAGAACCAGTCAGACCGGTAGCCAAGGGCGTTGGAAACGTGGATCCCAGACGGTCACGCTCCAGGGCCAGCGGTTTTATCCCACTGGGCCAGAGCTCTGAGCTGCAGGTAACTCCTAAAGAAAAGGACTTTTTGAAAGAAGATCCTTCTATTTCCACCTATTTTGTTTCAGCTTTGTGTTATCAAGGGTTTCTTGGAGTAGGTTCAGGTTGGATATTAGGAAAAAATCCTTCCCTGTGACGGGGGGGAGGCCCTGGCACAGGTTGCCCAGAGAAGCTGTGGCTGCTCCTGGATCCCTGGAAGTGTCCAAGGCCAGGTTGGATGGGGCTTGGAGCAATCTGGGATAGTGGGAGGTGTCCCTGCCCACAGCAGGGAGAGAACTACAAGATAAATTTAAAGTCCCTTCCAACCCAAACCATTCCATGATTCTATGATTTTATTGTCTTTAGGATTAGTGCACAGCCAGATGCTCTTCTCCCTTCAAACTGGAGAAGAAATCACAAGGGCACGAGCTGGCAGGGCTGAGACAAAGCCAGCCCCAAAACAGAACCAGGGTGTTCAGGTGCATCAGGAATGTGATAGTGACTAAAAGACACCCACTCCTAATCCCAGCCTGGGGATCTGAACTGACTCCAGCCTCTGCTCCGACCACATCCCCCTCCTCCAGCTCCTCTTTTTCCATGCTCCTCCCACCTTCCTCACCTGCAGGTCATTAAACCACCTTGGAGAGGGCTAAACAAGCTCCAGGTGACTCCATCTCCTCCCCAACCCTGCATTAACCCCTCTGGGACCTGGCAGTGCAGCACAGAGGGGAGATAAATGCTGTGAGCTCCCAGTCCTCATCCCTGATGGGTTTAGTTGCACTGGGAATCCTCCTCAGCTGCGAGAGATCACATCTTTGGCAGCTTGACTTCAGAGCTGGTCACTCACAACCCACAACAGCTTAAATTCAGGGAAGATGGAGGAGACCAGCAGCTCCTAAAGTTTCATCACTGAACTATTTATCTAACGAGACCTCAACCAGCACCAGTAATTAGTGAAAGGAGTTATTTTATCATCAGCCATGCGAGACTCAGCGTACAACCACGCATCCACCCAAATGCCAGACAGCTCCTTCAAATAAATCTGTCATCCCATCCTCAGGTTGGATTTGGCAATAAAAAACCCCAAACATCCCTGGCATTGCTGCTCCCAAACCTGTCTGCTCTTCGCTCCTCTCTGCCTGTGAAATGCTGGTGGTTTGAGTGGTCTGTTCTCGTAAAAGGGCGGAACAACCCAGAGCCCGAAATCTGCGGAGAGCTTTGTGTTTGCTGGAAGGGTGCCCAGCGTCCACGAGTGCAGATGCTGGGGGGAGATTAAGTCTAGAAAGTCTTTCTTTAAATTCAGAGAGCCACTGGCCAGAGTCAAATCTGGTATTTAATTATTTAACCTTTCTATCTGAACTGGACTTTTAAGGGTGGGTGTGACCCATCAGAGAAGAATTGAAAACCGGCCCACAGAGAGACAAGGGTTTTGCCATCATTTTATTAAAAACTTCCAAAGGTCTAAAATGAAAATGTACACCAACTACAAGGGAACCAATTTGTACACTCACAGTTAAAGTGCTAAAAATTAAACGTTACAAAACCGCCACTGGACTACTGTAAACAAAGTCTACCAAGAGCCAAGTGCAAGTGGGGTCAGCTGCGGGCAGGGACTGCCCCACACACTGCGCTATGCAGAGGTCTCATGGGCATGGCAGCTCCTTCCCCTCTCCTGAGGAGCAGGACGTTGTCACAACGAGGACACCGGAGTGCCAAGGGAAGGGCTGGCAGAGGCGGCAGCGCGTTTCATGCACCGAGTTCCCCATGCACGGACCCGACAGGCAAAATCTGGGAGAACGCCCCGCCTCGGGGGAAAACCAATCCCCATCCCGTTAGGAAAGAAGCACGAGGGGATAGGGGGAAAGTTTCACATTCAAATGGACATTCTGCTGCTTGAGGTGGACCTGGGGATGTCTCCTGTGCAGGGGCTGCTCTGCTGTGCCTTGGTTTCACCACACCTGGAGCTGTCGGTTCCCCACTGGTATTTTGGGATCCTCAGCGCTCCGGAGCTGGGCTGGAGAATCAACTCCCCTGGAAGGATGGGCTCTGCTCTAAGGATGGCCTGGCTCTTCTCCTGGTGCCCTTTCTGAGGGATTTTCCCTTCCCTCCTTGCTGGAACAACATGGGAGCAGTGCTGGATTTGGCTGGGGCCAGATTTCAGCTGGAGCCTCCCAGTACCACCCCGTGCTCACCACTGATCCCTCTAGAGCTGGTGTCTTAATGCTTCCAGCACAAAATTTGGGTCTAAGCTGGAGGAAAAGGGAGAACACAAACACATTTACACCTAAATGTGGCTTTTTACTGCTGTTGGATTGTTTCTGCTTTAAAAAAGAGGAGCAGCCTCTTTCATGCAACACGACCACAGCTCCAATCCAGGATATTTCAATGAACCACAGGAGCTACGAAGGGATTAAGAAAGAAGGAACAGCACAAACTCGGGGGGATCTGGGATCTGTTGTCAGCGCAGTGGGGTTGGTAAAACAGGAGCTGGAGATCCCCAGGAATACTGGGAATGAGAAGCCGTGCATTTTACGGGAAGCTCTGATAGAGCAATTTCACAGAGCAGAGTTTTGGGGCTGCAGCCATCGTGTGAGCAGGAGGGAGAGGAGTGAAGCTTGGGATGAGCTGCAGAAGCCAGGCATTGTCCAGCTTCCCTGCCTGTTTCCTGGGACAGAGGATCCAGCCTTTGGTGGCTGCTGGGGAGGGACAAAGCACTGCAGGGACCTCACGAGGAACATGTGCCCAGCTGCAGGGACATCCAGGGAGCCTGGAGCACACAGAGCACTGCAGTGACTGCAGAAACGCCCTCCTGACCAGGGGCTTCAGCTCAGGGGGAATTTAAAGCTTGGCACCAATCCCACAAACCAGGCCCCCCGGGCTGGAGCTCTCACCAGGGAGGAAAGCACCCTAAAAACACTCCTGGTGCCCCTGCCAGAGATGGTGGTGGGGCCACATTCAAACTGGGATGTACTCCAGAGCCCTTGGGCACAATGATTTATTTGGGAGCTGAAGCCCCCATTTGGGGAACTGCACCAGAGCTGGGGCATTCTTCCATGGGTGAGGAATGCTCTTCCCAGGGGAAATGCTCTGCCAAGAAAACACAGCGTGCTGGCTCAGGTGTTGAAGGTAGAAGGGAGGGGGCAGGGAGGCAAAAAAACCAGCCAGAATTCCAGTTTGAGGGTTAATCACCTCTCTGGGGTGACAGGAGCCTGTCCCTTTAGGATCCATCAGTAAGGAATGACTCAGATATTCCCATCTGGAAGCAATATGGGGACTGAGCCTCACAAATTAACATTTCCAGCAGGATCTTTCTCCAAGCTCCATCAGCGTTCCTCTCCCTGTCTCTAAACAAGTCAAAGCAATGCTACAACTTAAAAAAAAAAATACTGGAAATTGAGCCAAGGAGATCAATGTAAACCCTCGAGCTTATTTAGTTCAGTTCCAGTGTTTAGGAAAACTCAGCTTCCCGGCTCCTTCCGCAGATCCAGATTTCTCCCAGATCACCCCTCTGAAGCTGCACGTTGGGTAGGAGGAGCTGAATTTGAAAACAACAAAGGTTCCACCCTTGGGGCTTCCGGGGAGTTGTAGCTTCTCCACTTTAAGTTGCTCAAAAGGATCTTCCATGGCCATGTGCTTTGGATCTGGACACTTATCCCTGGGACAGGGCTATCCCTGGGATCCTGTGGATGGCCCCCAGGGCTGTTTGCTGAGCAAACAGGCAAAGCAGAGCCTGCTCTGCCCCGGGGCTCCGGGAGCAGCACCTCCCTCCCCGGGCTGACAACAAAGAGCTTTGCTCTTCCACGCTGGGCTCCGTTTGTCTTCTCCTTCGGAGCAAGAAGCCCGGTGGAAGCAAGAAAGACAATTTGGGATAAATCTGTCTCGGAGTGACTCCCGGGGCAGCCTTTGATTCCACAGCACACAGGTTATGAGCTTTGCTGTTGTGTCATCAGCTGCAATTAAAATGAGTTAATTGTGGAGCAGCTCCATCCCCGCTGCTGCCGGGACGGCCCCAGGAGCTCCTGCCCCGGCCCTGCCCTCGAGGTTGGTGCACAAAGGCTTCTCAACGTGCCTCCAGCAGGTCAGCAAGGGAATTATGGAGGGACAATGCAAAAATAAGGATTCATTTCCCAGCAGTGATCTGCAGTAATTACTGAGGTAGGTTTGCATGCCAGCAGTGTTTCCTCACGCCGAATGAATCTCTGCAGCAGAGGCTCCAGGAGATCTGCAGCACCATCCTCGACCAGCCTCGATTTCTGCCTCCAGTGTATCCCAACAGATCCTTTCCACACAAAAAAAGCCCAAACTGAGAATTCTCTACCATGAATCTGCAGTAGGGAATGAAAACAACCTACAGCAGAGCTGGATCCATAACCAAGATCCCCGGCTGGGAAGGAGCCACCCATTTACTGTGGATTCTGTCTCCTCCTCGAGGAATGCCGTGGGCTTCCAGCTGCTAAATCCTGCTTTTTCCGCATCTGGGGGCAGCTCCTGCCTCGATTTCTCCCTCCCATCTCTAAATTCTTGCTCAGCACAGAGAATGCTCCCCAAACCAGCCATGACATCGCCAGGAAGGTGGGGCATCCTTGAATAAACTCCTCTGGTCCTTCTGGCCTCAGCCTTCTTCACCCAGGTGCTGGGGGCTTGTAAACAGGCTCTGCTCTGGCTGTAAGGAATGGGCTGGGCTGTACATTCCTGCTTGGGTGACAAATTCAGCTTTCCTATGATAATTTTCTTTTTAAATAGATCAGGAACAGGCAATCTCAGCTTTTTTGTACATGACTCTAAAAAATAAATGGCTGGATATTATCTAGATAACTGGTTTTAAAACCCATCTCTTCCTACAGAAATTGTAAACGAGTAGAAAATTTAAATAGTCTTTTGTAAAAAAGCAAGGACAATACAAGGTATAAAAAAATCGCTCTTCCCTGCCTCTCTCTTCCCCTCCCCACCCTCCTGACAACTGAGCCCGGACAGCTCTGGGAAGAGCTGGTGATCCTCAGAAGAGTTTCCTTCTCCAAAATGCTCATTCCTGTGGCGTTTCCAGCGTGACCAAGCGCTGCCAGCTCACACAGACGTCCCTCAGGCAGCGCTGGGTGCATCCCCTCGTCGAGGGCCTCGAGGGAGGTGCACAGAGGGATTCCTTCAACCATCAAGAGTTCCCTCAAATCTCATCAGAACAACTCCCAGCACGACCCCGACACTGAGTTTTGGAGGGTGGCACCTCCTGACACACGGAGCCCATGGAACGAGGGACAGAGAGAGGAGGGAGAGAGAAGGGGGAGATTGTTTTCCACAAAGAATAAGAAATTCAGCAGTTGCGTCTGATGAGGAACAGTCATCAAATAAATAATTACCTACAGAGAGGTTCAGAGGAGACAACCAGCTTTTTACTCAGTAACTCAAGACAGCTGAACCCTCCAGCTCCGAGGCCAAGTCCCACAACGCGGCTTCCACACAGAGAAGCCAACCCCGGCTTCCTGACGCCCAAATTCAGCACCTGATGAGAGGATGAGGATAATACTGAGGTGTCACCTTGCTGAGGAAGGTACCACGAGCCCTGCGAGCACTCCGAGCTCTCCCTCCCGGTCAGGCACTGGTGCCATCCTCCTCGATGACGCGGTTCATGCTGGTGCCATGAGTGATGTGTGTCATTGGGTTGCTGCTGAGGTCCCTGATGCTGCTGTGTCGCGACTGCTCATTGAGCCGGTGCGAGCTGCTGTGCCTGGAGTGATCAGTCAGTCGCGACATGCTGCCGTGAGGTAGTCGTTCCTCCACTCCTCTGTAGCTGCAGGGAGTGTACCTAATTTAGGAAAACACAGGGCAATTATTGCCATCGTTACCGCGGCGCTGCTGAAAGAATGTAAACAGATGCCGGAGCTCTTGTGAGAACAGCAATTCCCTGCTCGGCTCAGTCTCTCAGCTCGTACAGCCCCGGGCAAAGCGTTCCAGCTCCTCACACAATGGCTCCCGCTCGGTTTTCGCTCCAGCGCTACGCCTGGTATTGATAATTAGGGGAGTGAAACACTTGATGATAAATTACGCTGTAAACCTTAGCTCCACCTCGAGTCAGAGCGGGGAACTTGTGCCCTTGTTTACTTCGGCAGGGCCAGGAGTGTTTACAGACACAAAATCAACTGACACACGGACAAAAGCAGCCCCCAAAGTACTGAGCTGACATCGGGGCAGGTTTGTTTTCCCACACGGTGTAACACACATCGCTCCCGTGCAGGAAAACCAGCGCTGAACACAGCCCTGCTGTGGAACTAACTCACAAAAAGCAGCACAGACCCTGCCAATATCATGGTGTTTTTTCTCTTCCCAGTCCAGACACTAAGAAGGAGAGGAGATGCCCTAGAACATCCCGTTTTAGCACCATTATGGCTGGAAGGGGCCTGTCCAACCTTCTGCACAACATTTGCCCTGAGCGGTTGTGGACTCCCCACATCTGAAATTATTTAAGCACAGACTGAGCGGGGCTTGGAGCAACCTGGGATAGCAGAAGGTGTCCCAGGGAGGTGGAACGAGATGATCTTTAAGGTCCCTTCCCACCCAAACCATCCACGAGTCCATGATTTTTTGGAGCGTGCTCGTACCGTCCGTCCCGCGAGCGGTGCAGGCTGCCGTGGTAGCTGCTCACTTTGCTGTGGACGCTGCCGGCTTTGCTCCTCTGGTCATCCATCATGGCCAGCTGGGTGGACGAGGCGTGGGTGGAGGTGCCCTGGGTGGAAGTGCCCCTGGACTTTCGGATGATGGGGGTGTTGGGGTCCCTCAGGAGGGACTGAGCGAAGTCCGGCTCTTGCAGCACTTGGCGGCTCTCGTTGACGACTCTGAGCAAGACAAGCAGTTGGAGTAATTAACGTTAATTATCGCGGTAGAAAAGTGATCACAGCACTGTGACTGTTCTACAAACAGAACAAGCAGCACGGCTTGGCAATAAGACCATTATTACATTATAATGTCCCTATTTGCCTGATTTTGAAGCACCTCTTGGCTATTTTAGCCGAGTTGAATCCTTGAAGGATGGACCAAAAGTCATGGAGGAGTCACAGAAAGGCTTCTGTCTTCGTGGATCTGTTCTAAAACATCTTAAACCAATATTTATTCTGAAAGTATCTACCCATGGCTACCCCATAATCACACAAATGGTCTCTGAATGGATGCCATACCTTAATCTAAATTAATTTCAACCTTACAGAAGCTCCAAGAAATTCTTATTGTCACTTTATCAAACTGCTCTTCCAATGCAGAAGGAAGATTAAAAGCAGTGACAAATGCTTTCAGCTGCAACCCCAGTGAGAAGAACCTGTATTTAATTTCAATTTAAAGGTCTGATTCAGTTGGCTACATGCACATTTATTAATAAAAAGTTTCAATTCCACCTCTCTCAGTAAGAGGCAGAGTAGTTGCAGTGTTCACTTGACAATTCTTGTTAAAAATATTTCGAAGACAGACAAATGTAGATTTGATTCTGAGACCAAAAATTAATTAGGGAGAAATAAACAATTTTTGAGCTGTTGCCTGCCTTGTCCTTCCTTGCTCCATTCTGGTGACTTTTCCATCCATTCCTGCCTTTGCCTCCATGAAAAACCAACCCAAACACCCTTCCAGGACTGCAAGGGAACTTCATCCGTAACATTTTCCTACGCACTCTTTTTTCCTGCGCCCGTGGAAGAAGCTGGCCCACTCAAAACAGGTCTTCTTGCTTCCAACCCAGAACACCGAGGGGATCCCAACAACCAAGGCCATGAGATACTTCATGAGGAACAGAATCAGATCTGGACGGCTCATCTGAGTGACCTGGGGGAGGGAGAAAAGGAGAAAAGGAAGATTCCACGACCCATCGTGGCTCACCACTCGTTTAGGGACACGTTTAAATCATCCCTCCCTGCCTGGAGCCAAAGCAAACATCGTCAGGATTCCTTTGTTCCCTGGCTCCACGGAGCATGACCGAGAGCGCTGCAGAGCCCAGCGCTGCCTCAGACAAAAGGCTCAACTGCTGTGAGGTCCTGGCCTTTATTTGTATTTCTGCTCTTTTGTCTGTGCCCTGAATAATCGTGAAATATTTTCTAGTCTGCAAATCATAAAGAGTCGTTTCTTTGATGGGATTAACCTAGATAGGACCAGGTGCTGTGGCTGCTCTTGGGAAAAATGCCAGTGAAACGCTTCGTGGATGGTCAACACTGATCCTTTATTCCTCAGGGGGTTTCCCTGTCTCCTTCCCTTGGGAATTCAAGGCACTGGCCAGGTGCAACTGCCTGGTTCTTATCAACCCAGCAAAACTTTCTCTCTTCAGGGAGACCAGTTGAACTTGAAAATGCTCATGAGGTCTACTTTTCCAAACATTTTTTACACACAAAGGGTTTGTTTGGAAAAGAAGACAAAGATGTTCTTTCCAGGAAGGTCTGTAGGGTGGCTGTAGAATAAACAGACATCCAGGGGCTTTCTGGAATTGATAACCCGGCTCAAAACCTGACCCTTCAAGGACAGAGAACTTCCAGAGCGAGCCCGAAAGATGCCACCAAGCTGTGGAGGGAAGGAACAAACTCACGGTGGTGTGAAGTCCTCTGTGAGCATTTGGGTGACACCGGCACTTGCACTGTGAGCGTGGAATTCCAACAGTTCCAGCAGAATTCTCAGAATTCCAACAATTCCAGCAGAATTCTCAGAATTCCAACAATTCTCAGTTCCAGCAACTGAGAGAACTGCGAGTGTTCAGTCTGGATAAAAGGTTTGGGGTGACCTAACTGTGACCTTCCAGGACCTGAAGGGAGCCCACAAGAAAGATGGAGAGAGACCATTTACAAGGGCCTGGAATGATGGGAAAGGGGGAATGGGTTCCCACTGCCAGAGGGAGTGGGAAGGAATTCCTGGCTGTGAGGGTGGGGAGGGGCTGGGATGGAATTCCCAGAAAAGCTGTGGCTGCCCCTGGATCCCTGGCAGTGTCCAAGGGCTGGACAGGGCTTGGAGCACCCTGGGACAGTGGAAGGTGTCAGGGTTGGAACTGGATGAGTTTTGGTCCCTTCCCACCCAACCCATTCCGTGATTCCATGATCTCAAACACCCCCTGGCCACTAAATGACCTGGCCTACAGCAAGAGGTTCTCTGGTTTTCGTCACAGCTGAGGGAGATTTCCAAACACCTTGAAATTTTCTAACACCTTGAAAATTTTTATCACCCCAGGGCTGTGAACAAGAGGGAACACGGATGATTTAAAGCAGCAGATTTATCCTGATCCCAGCAGAAATAAAGCTGGTGCACAATGGGATAAGAAAGACACGCAGATGGCTCGAGGATGGGCGTGGCAGGAAGGTCTGGGGCTGTTTAATTGTGGGGAGATTCCCATGAAATCTTTCCAACAGGGAGTCACCTGCAGCAGCAACTTTGGGACAGCTGGAAAAATCACCACACTTCAGGAAGGGACTGAGCAGCCCACTCAGAGCACAAGGAAACGTTTGAGACAGGGACTGGTGCTCTGTGAGGTGAGGGTGAGACTGGAATCCTCTGGGAATTCACAGGGATGTCGAGCAGGGCTGGCAGGAGGACAGGGAACAACCAGAAGCTCCTCTGGCCTAGAGGGACTCGAAGGTGTGAGAAAAAGAATAAACACTGAAATGTGAGGGAAAAAAAACCACTTAAAGGTGTTTGATCCAAGCAATAGGAAAGAAATATGGCTGCACCAGCCAGGAGGAAATTCCATCCTTAGGAGAGCAGGATTTTGGAGGCATGAGTTGTGGAGATGGGCACGTTTTGAGTGTCACCAGTCTGTGACAGAGGTTGACAGTGACAGTCAGAGCTCCCCTCTGCTCCTCCGTGCCTGTATTAATGTAGAAACACAGATTCATCCTCCTTAAACAACACCAAGAACCAGTTTTCCCCCCAAATTGGAAATTCAAAGACAAAACATGCCCTGTGTCAGGAGGAAAAGAAATAAATAGGCTCCCAGCCCGTGATATTCCAGCCATATTCCAGTTAATGCTGAGGGGCAGCACAGCTTCCACTGGAGCAGTGCAAATCCAGCAATCCCTGGTTTAATACTTTGTATTATTGCCCATTTTTTAGTACTGTCACCACTGGAGATGGAAAATAAAAGTGCAGAAATGTAATGAGTATAATTAGGAGATGTTCCTTGAGAGTTTCCCGTCCATCTCTGCCCCAGGAAATGCTGGAGGGTCTTGGACACCCCTTGTGGGCCTTCCCACACCATTGAACAGGACAGGTCTGAGGTGCTTTTGTAGCAAAGCCATGAGATTTCCACCCAGGAATCAAAAATATGAGCAATTACCCAATAAAAAATGACCCAACAAAACGAAGCTCTCAAAAATCCACCTTAATATTTCATCATGAGCTCATTTGGCTTTAAATGGAAGAAGTGGTGAAATTCATCATTTCTTAATGAAGGCGACATTCGGGTGCAATTTTTATATTTAATTATTTATATTTACATTTAAATGTCTGTCCACAGGGCCAAGTCTCCCGTGGCAGAACTTCTGGCCTGAAGGGAATTTCATTTTGAATTTTTTCATCAAGAACAAACCACCAGTTCTGGTGCTACAGCTCTCAGCTGCTCACTGCATTACTTCCACCAAGATATTACAATAAATCACTCAACAGCAAAACTTCTGGCTCAACATGTTCATGCTGAGTGCTATAAATAATTCCAAAAAAAAAAAAAAAAAGAAATAAATACATTCAACAAATCTCTCAGGTGAAAGGAAGCACGTCCTGCTCTTTGGCAAAGCGAGTTATTAAACATCATTACACACTTTTCTCCAAATTAAGCTTCTTTGCACCAAGCAGCCAATTCAGGGAGCAACACCCATTAAATTCACATTAATACTGAGTGACTGCACCTGTTTGAAACTATATTCATCTGCAGAGACGAGATATTTATAATAATTAACAACATTTATCATCATTAACACCGGAAAAATGAAACTGGAAATGACTTTTCCAGGCTAATATTGAACTAAAAACCAGGTGTTTGAGCCCAAAGGCTCCAGCCCCTTCCCCAGAGCACTGGGGCACCTCCAACCCCAAAACACCGGGACAGAGACAAGGTTGGACAGTTTTAAAACCAGCAAAATTAGGCAAAAACTCACTCGTGTTCACCATCAAAACTTGGAGTTCACTTTCTTGCTGCCCAGCTATTTAGGAAAAGTCAAAAATAAAACTTAAAGCAGTGAAGAAGTGCAGATTTGGACGGGGTTAAATTTATTCACAACACACAAAATTATGAATTCATTGGGAATACCCAAACTCCACACACCACCTCCACCAAAATGCAAAATATTTTCCAAAAGTACCTGTGAACGTGATCTGCTTTTATTTACAGTAACCCCACCCCAGGGAATGTAACATTGAACAGTTCCAGCAGCACTTTTGCTATTTTAACCCCATTTTTATACCCCCTCAGCCTTTAAAGCTCAGCTTTCCCATCCCCGTTTGTGTCTCCCGGGAAAATCCAGGTACCCAGGGCTGCTGAGGGAAGCGTGGAGCAGCTGAAACAACGATGGCAGAGATTCCATCACCTGCTCTCCCTTCTCCCAATAAATTCATTGTGCAGGATCCAATCCTTTCCAGAAGGATCCAATTTCAACACGAGACCTCAATAATTTTCTGGGGGAGTGCTCAGACAAAACTCTGCTGCTGTGACATTGTCCACACTATAAATAATCTGCTTCTTGATGTCTTCAGCTTGTTGCAGTTGAAGGACTAAAAGAGGAGACACAAAAGCTTCCTGAAATCCCAGATTCCTGTGGGAGCCACTTTTGAGAATGGCAGTGAAAATTGGACAGGATCCCTGGTTTCAATTTATCTTCTTGGAGAGAGGAGATGATGCAGGGAATAATCAATAAATGAGACACTCAGGGATGTCCAAGTTTATGGAACAAAGTCACTTGATGCACTTTCCATCTTTGCTTTTAAAAATTCAGGTTATAAGGAAATATCTTTGGGTTTAAAGGAAAATTTCTTTGAGCAATACCTGGCTCCATATCCCTCCTGGATACCTGAACAAACTACTGAAATTTATTTAAAAAACCTCCCTGAAAGCTGAGGGAAAGGAACTGAAATGCAGCTCGGGAGGATTTAAAATGTATTTTCATCTCTTGCTTTTCTACAAAACCCTTCAGAGCTGCTGATTTGTGCTGAGCTCCACACAAGGCCACGTAACAGACACTGAAATAACAAGGAGCAGAAATCATAGAATTTACAGCACTCACAGAAGGGTTGGGGTTGGAAGGGCCCTTAAAGCTCATCTCATCCCAACCCCCTGCCACGGGAGGGGAAAATCACTGCTTTTCCTCTTCTTTTTATAGAAACACAATGCAGGCAAAGCACTGCTGGCAGTTTTCATGCTGGAATTCACTCAGGAGAAACGACTCCAATACAAAAAGCACCTTCTCAGCAGCACAGACAGCCCAAGGTATCCCTGGAACGAGATGATCCTTCAGCTCCCTTCCAACCCACATCATTTTATTAAGAAATTCAGTCTGTTCTTGTTTGTGCTGATAAATACATGGTACTGAAGCTGCAATTAAAGATTTAAGGGTATTTCAGCAGGGTGTGCTGAAGGCATCGCTGCACTTTTGGGTTGCAGCACTTTATTGAGGTACTCCAATTAATTTTTATTAGGGAAGATGCCACATCCCTGTGTTATCCTGGAGAAATGCGGGATTTCCTCATTCCCCCTCCAATGATTTACTCACCAACGGAGTTTTAGATATTCTGCTTTCAGAGGAGGGGTCTGAGGGGGGACTTGATCCTAAAACACCCTCCAGCAGCCCAGTTTGGGAGTGCAGCATCAACCACAGATCCCACACGACAGCAATTCCCCTGAAATCAGCCCTGCAGGAGCATTGGCTGCACCTTTCATTCTGTTCTGCAACAACTCCGAGTTGTGAAACACCAATAAAATTCCCAAGGTGCATCTAAAAATAGAGGCTGAGCAGCGTTTCAGCTATGAACTAACAATTATCACTTTTTGTTTTGATCAGAGATGGAGATGTGGGAATGCCATCAGAAGGGTGATCCCTCAGTATCAGAGAGTGAATTCCACTGAGGGAAAAAAACCCCTCCTAAAGCCAATACTTGAGTCTACATTCCTGTTACCAGCTGAAACAATAACTGGGAACAGCTACTAAGGAATTGAATTCTGTCATTTCTTCTGTTTCCCACTTGGGAAAACCCTTCTCAAACCTGTGAACCTCAACGTTCCCCTCGTAATCACAATAAGGTTTTCAAAATTCCCCCTTCACAGCAGAAAGCTCAAATCCAGAGACAGATCTCCTCTGGGCCTTAAAAAGCGAGATAATGTCCTTTTTTCTAGATAAAAACCTGCTTGTTCTGAACACCAGGAGCTGCTTTTCCACGAGGGCAGAGTGTCAGGGACACAGGGAGTGGAAGGGCCACGTCCTTGGAGAGGAGAACCTTTCCCAGAGGGAAGAGAATTCCGGAGGTGATTCTCCATTTTCCTTCAGACCTGATGACTCTCCTGGGGATGCAAGAGGGGGTTTGTGCACTCCAGGAACAGGAGAACTTGGCAATTTCATGGAGTCTCTGAATGGTTTGGGTTGAAAAAGACCTGAAAGCTCGTCCAGTTCCAACCCTGACACCTCCCACCATCCCAGGTTGCTCCAACTTGACCTTGGACACTTCCAGGGATGGGGCAGCCACAAATTCTCTGGGAATTCCATCCCAGCCCCTCCCCACCCTCCCAGGGAAGGATTTCCCTGTGGATCCAGGCTCTCAGAGGCCTCCAGCAGACAAGGAAAAGCGGCAAGGAGATGCAGGATTTGGGTCGTGGGCTCTGCGCTGCACTCGGAGCTGCTCAGACACATCCCACGAGCACCGAGGCCTCACCCAGCAACTTCTGTCAGATCCAAAGATCACAGAAGTAACAAAAGCATTTCTGTAGCCTGTTTTTCCCCTCCCATCTGCTGAGCCATCCAACAGAAATGTTTTTCCCCCAGCAAATCCAAGAATCCTCAGCGAATCCACCGCTTCCGAGGCGTCGCTTCCCTCCCGAAACGCGGTGGGCAGATGTTCATAAAGGAGGTTAAAAACATCCATTTCCACATCCCTCCAGGGAAAACCAACGCTGCTCTGTAGGCACACTGCTCATTTAAATGCTTATATAACCAATTCCTGAAGATTTTTCCCCTCCTGCCCCCGAATGATCAATCACAGCTGCTTTTTTCCTGACACAGACCAGTGGCTTCTTCCCACTAAAACGTGTGAAACCACAAATTAATGAGCTCGCTGTGTGGGGGGAAAACCCAAACACAACACCTGTCCCCCTCCTCGGGGGCAAGAACGGCGATCATTTGATATTTCCCTGAGGATAAAAAGCAATGAAATTCAAATTAACCCATCCTTTTGTCGAGAATGGGAAAAGCAGAGGGGAAAGACCAAAGGGAATGTGATCTAAGAGCCTTGCTGCCATAAGCATTTCCATCACTGTCCTTGCTCTGAGACTCAGGATTATATTCACCATTTGTTTTCCAGTCAAACGTAGTAGGATTTTTCATTGTAAAGTAAATTATTATTAAAACCTCGCTTGTTTTGCTTTTATCAAACCGTGGCACCGTTCTTGCAAGGCTTGGGCCAGTAGCAAAGCTAAGCCAAGCTGAAAATAAATAAATAAGACATTGCAATAAAAGTTTATCAAATCACCATCTTCTTTGGGAACAGCTGTTCTGGGGGGAAATTTATCCACCTCACAAGTTAAGTGATAGCCCAGATCCACCACACCAAACTCATCTAAAATCCATTTTTCCCAAGAATTTTACCAGTGGAAGTGCCTAAAAACCACATCCCCAAACAAACTGCCTCTACAGAACACTTCAAAGGTAATGAATTCTGTTTCAGAAGAATTTCTCTCGAGAAATTCCTCCGGCCTGTTAAGGGAAAGGAATTTCTGGGGGTGAAATTAACTCAGGGAAGAGCTGCACTGCTTTCACCAGGGGTTATCCCATGTCCACGCTCAGGGGAACACAAGGGAATCTAAAAATCCTCTGGAAAAACAGCCTGGAAAACCAAGATATCAGAGTGGCCCCTCAGAAGGTAAATCTGATTTCTGTCCACCCCTGCACTCAGATTAAAATCTGAAATAAAAAGCTTCTGAAATAAAAAGCATCTGAAATAAAAAGCATCTGAAAAAAAAGCAGAATAAAAGCAGCCTCCAGACCTCCCTGGGAGCAGATTTCTGTCCTGAATCGATTCAGTTCTTACAGGACAGAATTTAGGGAGCTCATGGGGAATGTGTCCCCAAAAAGGAGCTCCTACTCCTCAGGTGAAGACACTTGGCAATAAAAAATTGTGAAATCCCTGGAGATAAAGCCCTGAGAAAATCAGCAGTGGGGTTTGGTAAAGGTGCAAACAACGGCCAAGCCACTGCTCAAAGCAAAGTGCAGAATTTAGGGGTGAAACAAAAAGGTTCTTTAGCCAATATAATATTTATAATATAGCTTTTATTCTCCACAGACAGAAATTCTATGTTCATTAGGCTACAGCCCTTCTATTTCAAGTTATAGTGTGAGTGGAGTATTATTATTATTATTATTATTATTATTATTATTATTATTACTATTACTATTACTATTATTACGATTATAATTATTAAATAATATTAAATTAATAATTATGAATAATATTATTAAATAAGAATAATTTGTATTATTTGATTTTTAAAAAATCAGTTCCAGTGAATCTGTGAAAAATAATTTGGTGTCAGGGTTATTCCATCAACTGAGAACATTTTACAGTGTAATACTACATTGACATGTATCCAAATACAATAACAAGAATTATTAATGACTTAAAACTCCTCTCAGTTGCCTCTGAGGAACTGCTTCAGGAGGAGATACTGAAATATTTTCCTACATTAAAGTCAGGTTGTTCAACCTAGAAAATAATGCAAACCTAGAAAATAATGCAAAAGAAGACAATTCCCAAAATTCAAACACAAGGGGGAACAGAAGTTGGCCAAAGCATAACCCTGATTTGGACACAGCTCATCAGTTTTCATATTTCTTATCAGTTTTTATATTTCTTATCAGTTTTGACATTTCTTCTCAGTTTTGTTTCACACTGGTGAAAATGAGAAATAGACCCCGGTCTCATTCTGAGCATAACAGATATTTTTAAATAATTCAGATTATCCAGGATGACTTCAGAAGCACTATTACAGAAGGCAAAAATAAATAAACAAACCACAAGTAAAAATCCATTTCAAGATGTAAATCCTAAGCAATTTCCTTTTATTTATTAAAAAGAAAAGATAAATCTGGTTTTGGGGGATGGATTTCCTGTCACAGGTGCTGCAACGTTCAGTTCCGAGGGTAAAGAGCAGCTTCACTCAGCTTTTGTTGCTGCTTTAATCACAGTTAAAGAGTCAGTGGGAAAAGACCTTCCTTAATAATCAGAATTATTATTGCTGCTCCTTAAATATATTCTTTTTCCTAAGCACCCAAACCAAGAGAAATGAACTGTATCATTGCCAGGAAACACTGCAGTAGTGTGATCAATCATGTTCTGAACTAAGTTACATTTCTTTTTGAATGAAACCCAGCTCCTAATTCAGATTTTGCTCCATCTCTCCTGATTAATATGAAAAATCCAGGTTTATCTCCACCTTTGGTTGTTTTTTCATTTTTCTTTAGGATGGAATAATTACACCCAACAAGCAGCAACTCCCTTAGGGGAGATTTAAGCAAATCCATTACCTCTCCTAAGAGGAATTCTAAACAACAACTGATGAAAAAAAAAGAAGGGGGAGGAGAAATCTGGATTTAGAGACATCCCTAAAGAGATTTATTCCCGCCCTGCCCGTGCCACCCGCGAGTGGAGCCTCTTTTCTGCAGCCAGCCCCGAGCACTCCCCGTGTGTTTCTGCAGCCCCACAGATGGAAAACCAGCTGAGATGAAACTCTGGGTTAAAAACCAGTGGCAACACCCCTGAGGAGAGGAGAAAATGAGGGAGAAAATGGAAAAAATTGGGGGAAAAATTGAATTTTCTCCATAAAACGGAGAAATTCCGTCCCGACTCGAAATTTGGAAATGTTGCTCCTGCCCCTGTTGCGTGGGCAGCTTCTAAAAAAGCAGCAAACAAAGGAATTTAGGGATGTTTGTGAGCCAAAAGAGCCTGAAATGAAGGGATTTTTGTCACGCAGTGTTAATTTTGGGACAAAGAATCACGGAATGGTTTGGGTTGGAAAGGACTCAAAGCTCATCCCATTCCAGGGACACCTTCCACCATCCCAGGCTGCTCCCAGCCAAGGGCAGGGATGCCACCTCTAAAAGGATCTTGAAAATGTACAGTAAAATAACAACAATGAACCATTATTGGCTCCAAAAGTGCATTTGTGAAAATGGGAGATGAGAAAACTGTGGAATTCTTAAGCCAAAATCACCAGCAGGTGACAGGGTTTGAATCCTGTTAGGATTTTAATTCTAATATTAAAACCCGTTTGTCCAAAGTTGTCAGATAATGCATTAAAATAATCTCTATTGTGTTAAAATGTCAATATTAACAGGAATAAACTGGCAAATGTGCAGTTTTATTTCCTTTTCATCCAGCCAGGGATGGGAGTGAGTGGGTGAAACTCCAGGAAAATCCCATTTTACTTCATCCCACAGCAAGGCTGGGGGCTCCACTTGGAATGAAACAGAGTGGAGAGAAAAAAAAATGGGGAAAAATGGAAAAAAAATAGGGAAAAAATGAGGAAAAAAATGGGGAAAAATGAGGGAAAAAATGGGATTATCTATTTTTATTGCTTTTAAAAATGATATTCACTATTACATCATCTTACAGCTCAGAATAATTAAGTTCATCAAAACACCAAGGCAGTTTTGATTTTTTGAAAGTGAAGATCAGAAGGAAAACAGAAAAGATTTAGAGATAAATACAGGAACTGCCTCAAAGAACTCAATGAAAATTACTTTTGAAGGAGTTGTGCTGTGCTGCAGAAAATCTCCTCTCTATCAGCAGCAAAGCAGAATGAGCTCTCCATGGGATTCCCAAAGTCCAGGAAATGCCATTTTAGGTGCTTATTTATGTCAATCCTCAAAAAACGAGCAAAAAAACCTCTTCCCTCCTTTTCTTTCTGGAATGGTTATAAAAATTCAACCACTTCTGGGTGAACATTCAGGATGTAGAAAACGAGTTTAAAAGGTGTTGAGGCTTATTCTGATTTTTGAAGGGGACTGACTGCAAAATTCCTCCCCCCACTTGTCCCCAAAAATATCCCCAGAATTTTGTAGCAAAATCCTAAAATAAAAATACCCAGAAGGAGCAAATGTGACCTCGTGAAAGAGATCACAAATTCAGTCAGGCACAATTCATGCCCCACCCATGGAAGTGTTTTCCAGGCCAGGTTGGATTGGAGCAACCTGGCACAGTGGAAGGTGGCAGGGATGGAATGGGATGGGATTTAAGTTCCCTTTCCTAAAAACCATGGAAAAGAGAAAACAGGAGCAGCACTGAGGCCTTTGAATCCCTGAGTGGGGAAATGCTGAAAATCAGATCACGAGAAAAGATAATTAATTCCTACTGCTCAGCTCCTCTTCTCAAGGA
Source organism: Falcunculus frontatus (assembly GCA_013398115.1). Classification (NCBI taxonomy): domain Eukaryota; kingdom Metazoa; phylum Chordata; class Aves; order Passeriformes; genus Falcunculus; species Falcunculus frontatus. The sequence continues at coordinate 701,859 of VZRV01010421.1, forward strand.
TTCCCATCGCAGCAGCAAATGTCTTTGAAATGGTTTATTTTCCTTTTTTTTGCCTCTTTAGGATCTCAACTGGAAGAGATTCTCAATCTCCCAGCAGCCCAGTGCTGAGTCTGGCCCTGGAGCCTTCGTGGAAACGGTGGAGTTTGTTTAGGTTTGGATTGGAGATAAATTAATCTTAAAACTTGCTTTGCTTTGTAGGAAATCAGATTTTTCTTGACTTCTGAACTCGTACTTCTGGTAAGAGAAATGCACATTACAACCAGCTTTGGGGCCAGACTTCACTGAGTGTCTGCTTCACTTCTCAGCCAAACTCATCCCAGTTTTGAGATCTATTTTCCCAGACTGGGGCAGGTCACTGTGGCCCAGTTTTGATTCTCTTTGTAATTCCAGGAGGAATAAAACTCTGACACTCTCCTTGTAAGGAACAAACCACCATGAAGGACAAGGATGTGGCTCAGCAGCTAAATTAAATTTAAAGGGTTTTTCTCCCCTTTTCCCCTGTTTTTCCCTTTACTCTGGGGTCGGATGGAAAGGAAATCACAGCTTTTATGGCAACAGGAACTCAAAACCTGACTGGACACGGACCTGGGCTGACCCTGCTCGAGCAAGGGTTGGAGTAGATGTGTCCAGAGGTCATAAAATCATGGAATATCCACAGCTGGACCCACCAGGATCATCAAATCCAACCCCTGGCCCTGCACAGACCCCAAGAATCCCCCCCTGTGCATCCCTGGGAGCATTGTCCAAACTCTCCCGGAGCTCTGGGATCTTTGGGAATGTCACCATTCCCTGGGGAGCTGCTCCAATGCCCCAAACACCCTCTGGGAGAAGAAATCCTAAAGAAATCCTAATTTTTTCCTAAAATCCACCCTGCCCCTCCCCTTCCACCTGAGCCATTCTGTGCTTCTGCAGAGCGACTGATCAAAACTTTATCCCAGGGCACCTGCACTCGATCTGATTTAATTCCCACAGGATGACACATTCCATCAACATCCAGGAAAAAAACTGCAAATAAGAGAGGAAAGAGACGAACTTTGATGGCTGAACATCAGGGCAGGATTAACAAACCAAGCCAACACCAAGAATTTATCCAGAATGGTGAAATTGTTGGCCTGTCCTGAGGCTCTGCCCTTTGAACGATGAGGGGATATTGGGTTAACTCCATTTTTAAGGTAATGAGTGAAAAGCAGGATTCCAACATAAAATTCAGCTCCTTGTTTGAATATTCCTCTGCTGAAAGTAGATTCCATGGGCACCGTTTCGCCCTCCAGAAAAAGAAAAACATTCCAACCTCGGTAAAAAGAGAGGTGGATGGGTCAGGACATTTTTAGGCCAGTGAGAGCAGAGATTTCACAGAGGACTTGCACTGAGTAGAAAGATCAGATCAGATCAGTCACTGCAGAGCCCTGGCAGCAGAAACAATAATTATTTGTGGTGACACTTGAATCAATTTGTCCTTATTCCCACTGAAAGACCAGGCTGGGTGGGGCTTGGAGCACCCTGGGACAGTGGAAGTTGTCCCTGCCCATGGCAGGGGGTGGCACTGGATGAGCTTTAAGGTCCCTTCCCACCCAAATCATTCCTTGATTTTATGATTAAAGCCACTTCCTGACTTCCAGAACACTGAGGATGTGCCCACGGGGGGAAAAAGCTGCTCCAGCTCCTCCAAACCCTTTCCCTGTCTCCTGTTCTCTCCCAGGAGGACACCGAGGGCAGGACAGGGCACCATGAGCTCCTTCTGTCCCTGCTCTTACTCCACGAGCAGAGGGAATATTGGGACACTGATTCCTTGTCCTTGTGGCAAAGAAGTTTTTATTTCACAAGGAAAGAACGGATGTGATGCCTTAGGTTTTAACTTTTCTATTTTCAAATTCTGTACTGCTCAGAGTGTAACTCTGAAGTTCCTTGTAGCCTGTAATTCCTGCTCTCTCGTACCAGGTAGACATAACAAAGCCTCTCCAGGCTTTGCCTTCAAGGACAGCCAGGCTGTTTTTAGCCCCAAAATGTGTAAACCAAAGATTCTGAGGGGGGGCAAGCTGAGGGGAGTTACATTGCTAAAACTGGGGTTTTAATTGGAGAATTAACCCTGATATGCAAATGGTCCAAACCTATAAAAGTGTGAAGAACTCGTGACCTGTCGTCCATCTTGGGGTCCAATTTTTGGAAGCAGCCTTTGGCTCCCCCAGGGTGTACCTTGAAGGCCCTTCAAATAAATACCTGTCTTTATTCCCTTACTCTTGTCTAGTCTTTGTTTCTAGGTGGCTGGAGGAGGCATCAGTTCCCTCCCAGATTTGCCAAATAACCAGGAAAACACATCCAGGTCAAGCCAGGAAACATCCAGGTGGCCAGAAATCCTGGTGGGAGCATAAAAACATCTTGTGGCCTCCTCCACTTGGGAATATTTCTCGTTTTGGGAATATTTCTTATTTTAGGCAGCCAGAGAAACACAGTTTGTGGTTTTTATCTGAGCCCAAACCTGGTTCTGGAGGCAGCAGGAGAATCCACGGCTCAGCACTGACCCCGTGGTCCCTCCCACAGGAGCAGCTGTGTATTCCCACCCCCCTCACCAGGAATTTTCCAGAAGGAGTTTCTGTGGCACCATCTCCGATGGCAGAGATGATGTCACGCTCCGATGGACTCACATATTTTTAACCTCGGATTTGCTGGTGTTAGGAAAAAGCTCCCAAAAACCACAACCCCGTGGGAAATTTTGCACATAAACCTTTTATCCACCGTGGGATCGACTCCAGCTCTCCCTTCAGAGCTCTCAGAAACAGTTGAAGTCAATTAAATAACATTAAAGCTTCCTAAAAACATGCTCTTATTTCACCACTGATGGATATTCTCCACAAAACCCCACATTTCCCCCTAACTTAAGGATGTATTTCCCTAGCACGAGCTAAGGATAAAATCCTTTTCCCCCCTAGCTTTGGGAAATCTGTTTCAATTATAAATCTGGATGGTTTAATAAGGGGAGCACGTTTAGTTTGAGGGGAAAAAAAATATAAATGGACGGGTTAAAAGAAAAAAAAACCCTTCTAATACTCCCTGGGGTCTGCAGGTCCTTCAACCCAATTTGATGTGAATGAAACCATTATTGTTCTTTTGACTCCTGCTGGGCCATTACAGCAACGGATTGCAGGGACTTCAGGAGCATTTTCCTACACGTTTTCATTCTTCCAGCCCTCAGTTTGGAGCTTTAAAACAAGTCTTTGCTCCGAATTTTTTAGGAGGCAAAACCCTGTTGGCTTTATAGATGCTCACCACACAAAATTCAGATTGGCCCATGGTGGGTGTTGGAAATTAATCAAGAGAAAGTGACACGTCCCTGGTTTGTTTGGGGTTTATTTTTCCTTTGTTTTGAAGCATCAGCCAGTTTGAAGAGATTAAAACCTGCAGCAGTGAAGACTCAATCGAGCCCATGGAAATGCCACAGATTTCCTGCCATAAAAATGCTCCCACGTTGGATGGAAGTGAAGATAAAATAAAATAAAATAAATAAAATCTAATAAAATCTAACAGAGAAAAACACCAGAAAGGGTTAAAAGGTAATAAGAGGATTATTATCAAGCCGAAGCCAAACCTTTAAGTGATATTTTATTGCATTAAAATGTGAGCTTTGATGATTCAGCTGGTGTTTTAAGGGCTTCAGAGCCAAAATGCTAATTTTTAAATATCCCTCCACGTGCAGCTGTATAATAAAGGTTTGCTGTAAAACCTGCTGGAAATAAAGTTCCTTTAAAAGAAGTTGTAGAAAATATCTAAGGAACTTCATTCCAAAAACAATCTGCCATTTTGGCTCAGAAGTAGGCAATTAATTGCTAAAATACTTTCTTTTCAACTGCATCTGAATAAACCAGTGGAGAGTTTGATCTTAGGGCTCTTAGAGGCTTCTGTTCCTGTGATAACTCAATGAAATTGAGCAGATAAGTCTTGATTTCTTGAAAAAAACCCAAAGCTGATGAGCTGCAAGCTCTGGTTTTCTTCAGAAGACGCTTCAAGAAGGATTTTATACAGATGTTCCTGGCACAAAATGAGCACAAAACCTTCAGGCCATCAAAGCCCCAAAATTGCTACAGATGAACAACGAGAACTAGAAAAATCAGTTTGATGACAACTCAGTTTAAACGCCAAAATTCCTCACCAGCAAAACTTCCACTGACCAAAAATAGACTCATCAAGCCCTGGTCTTGAGGTCGGTTTAAAATAACATCTTTATATCCTGTGGAGGTGCCACACATCCCACAAACTCCACCCAGAAACACCCAGCAGCTGATGGGAACCTCTGATTTCCCAAGAACCCCCGGCCTCGTGCATTATCCCAATAATTTGAGCATCACAAGAACATTTTTTTTAATAGGAATAAAAAAATTCCTATAAAAGCGCTCTGAGTTAGGGACGACGAGTAACTCTTTTATGCCAGTTTGGCCAAATTTTTGAAGAAAATATCTCCTGAGGGGAAGAAAAAAAACCAGGTTGTCACCACCCCTCCCCCTACCAGGTTCGGGAAAAAATTATGGGAAACGGGATACATATTTCATATCATAATGTCACCCCAGGACATCTTCCCACACGCCCTGGCACGGGGTTCCTCACCTGGTAGGGACAGGGGATGTGATACTCCCGGCAGCGCTCCTGGATCCACGTGGTCTCCCACACGCCCCTGTACGCCTGCTCGTAGAAATAGCAGCCGATCACCACCAGCAGGGGCACGAGGTACAGCACGCTGAAAACGCCGATCCGGATCATGAACTTCACCAACTTGTCCTGGTTCTCCTTCTCCAGAGGGATCTCGATGCGAACCCGGTTGAGGGAGATAATCCCGGCCAGCAGGAGGGAGACTCCCACCACCACGTAGAGGCAGAGAGGGGCCAGCACGAAATATCGCAGCGCGTCCACGTCGTAGAGGCCGACGAAGCACACGCCGCTGATGTTGTCGCCTTCGATTTTGTTCATGGCCAAGAGGATGATGGTGAGGGTGCCCGGGATGCCCCAGGCGCTGGCGTGGAACAGCAGCGCCTTCTTCTCGATGGCCTCGCTGCCCCACTTGGGTACGGCCGCCAAGAACCAGGTGATGGTGAGGATGACCCACCAGACGCTGCCGGCCATGGTGAAGAAGTAGAGCACCATGAAGAGCATGGTGCAGGCCTTGTTGTGGGAGCCCTGTGTCACCGTGGAGGCCTTGTACTGGGAGGGGCTGGAGGCGTTGCAGGCCACCCGGTCCTCCAGCAGGAAGCCGATGAAGAAGATGAGGGACACCATCATGTAGCACACGGCGTAGAAGATGATCGGCCTCTCCGGGTAGCGGAACCTGGTGACGTCGATGAGGAAGGTCAGGAAGGTGAACAAGGTGGCCGAGAGGCAGACGATGGAGATGACGCCGATGAAGTAGCGGGCGAAGGACAGCTCCTCCCGACGGAAGTACATGTTGGGGCAAGGAGGGGAGCAGTCTCGGACCCTCAGGAAGGAGTAACCCAGGTCCGGGTCGATTTTGAGCTCCCGAGGACACCAAAAGCCGTAATCCCTCTGGACGGCCATCGGGGCCTCCTCCGTGGGCTCGCCGGCCAAGCTGAGGTCAACCAAGCGAGGATAGGGCTCGTCACAATCTGGGAACCTAAAAAGAGGCATTTACAAGAAATATCCTCACACTTTACAAGGGCTGGTAACCTCATCTCTAGGCGTGACTTGAGGCAAACCAACTGGAGCAAAACCAGACAATCCCAAAAACGGGGAATCTGTGAAATTCTTCACTGTTTAGACACAAACTCATCCCACAGTGCAATGTTGAAATTATAAAATGAGTTTAAAAATAAAACAGGAGCCCATTGGGGCTTTAGGAGTGAAGGTGAGGATGCAAAATCCATGCCATGAAGTCTGTGAATTCAAGCCCATGGATTTTATAGAACATTTTAAAGCCTTTCCTAATCAACTGCACTCGCCGCCGTCAGACAGGGCAGTGAGGTGGTGCCACCAAAATTCCAACCAGCACTGCCACCAGCATTAATAAATGGAATTAGGGTGGAGATATTTGTGTAGTTAAATCTCTGACTCGAGGCAAGGACTGCTGGAGTTTGGAAGGAGAGACTGGAGGAATCCCAGTAACCTAGAAACATCCTCTTATTTCATCCTCTTATGACTTACTTAACTAAAATAATTTTAATTGTTTTCTATTCTCTCCAATCCAACTGTAAACTGTTTCTTCCTGTTTGTGCTCCTCAATAATTTTAATTTTAATTGTTTTCCATTCTCTCCAATCCAACTGTAAACTGTTTCTTCCTGTTTGTGCTCCTCAATTTCATCAGCTGTTGGAGTCACTTATAAAAAACAATAAAGCATGAAGAGACTGTTTTTAATTTCATGCATTTTCTGCCTCAAACAGCTCGGAACACCATCGGGTCGTTTTTCTATAAAATTATTTGTGCAATGTGAAGCTGAACACAGCTGTTTGCAGCTCAGCAAGGGGTAGATGCTCTGCAAACAGCTTTGAGATTTCATCCTCATCAAACCCAGCCCATTTTCAGCTGATCTCTTGGGCAGAAATAGGAACTCCCTTCCCACCTCAGGAAACAGGCCGCTGGAAAACGGAAAGGAAAACACGGCCACTTGCGATGGAAAACACTCAGAACACCTGTTTTTTATGAACCACGAAACATCCTGGATCGGAGCAAAATTATATCCCGCCAAAAAAAAGGGATTTTCTCACCTGGTGCACTCCATATCCTCGGGCCAGGAGACCCCAAACATCTCCATGAGCTTGGAGCACTCGCTGTGGGCTCGCTGGCACAGGCGGCGGCAGGGCAGCGTCACCCGCCCGTACTCCATGCACACCGGGGCGTACAGGGCACACAGGAAGGGCCGGAAATCCCGGGAGCATTCCAAGTTCACCATGGGGTGGAAGGGCTGGCAAAGAGAAAGGAGAATTCAACAGCTACAAGCAGCAATTCGTGGAATGTTTCGCTTTGTGTCATCGCAGCCACGACCGCGACCTTCTTTTGACCGTCAGGACAGAACTCGGGTGGTTTAGGAAGGTAGGTGACCATGGGGACAATTAAGAGATTCCCAAGGGATATGGATGTACTCAATCTGCATGAAAATCAGTGGGAATTCGACAGCTAAATGGCCCTGGTGGGGATTTCAGTTGTCTCATGAAGGTGTATCCGTGGAAGGAAAACATTCCCAGCCCTTACATTATCCTGGTTATATAAATTCCCACACAGCCACAGAACTTCCCAGCTCCCAGAGCAGTGAAGGCACAGCCAAGATGTCATTTCTTGTCTAAGCATCAGAAAAAACCATGAAATCAAAGCCTGAAAAAAAAAATTTAAAAAAATAACCAGTGTCTTGTGCTCCTGTGGTGTTTATAACAGGTTTGGGTATCGGTGAGAGCAACGCTCCTTGGAAGCTCTGAGAGAAAATCCATCAGAGTTAGGCAAACACAGCTGGTCTGGAGTATTCCTGAAGGATAAAGAAGGAAAAACAAAGAGGACAGGGATTTATGTCTCAATGAAAGCTGGTGCATGTTGATAATCCACGTTATATTCCTACTGTCCAGCGTGGGTTCATTCTGCTTTTGCTTGTTGTGGTTTGTCTTTAAAACTCCCCAGGAATTATTCAATGTCTCATTCCAGGTTTCTGTGGCACCTACCACCACCCAAAGCCTCACCATCTCTTTGGATGTCAATGTCAGATCAAGGATATTCCCCTGAGGGTGGAATTAGAGAATATTGGAACACATTAGGGCTTCCAATTCTGGAATGAAACAAACCCCAGACTGGAAAAAAAACCTCCATGAGCCACTTCTTGTCCTGATTTATATTTCAAACCACAGCTCAAAGAGAAAAGGTGACAGCAGCTTCATCAATGGCAGTGCTCTGTTCTACACGGATTTTTAGAAAAAGTCCATTATTTGGATACCAGAGTTTTCTCCACAGCCCAGGAGGATTAAAGGAATTCTAATCTTTGGAATTTGCAGTGCCATGGCTGAAGCACAAATGAACCTGCTGTATATAAATACATATAAATCCTAAATCTTATTACAAGTGCAGCTGAAGAGGAGCTGCACAGCGATTACATTCTCAAGCAGCAATTTCCTGAGAAGTGTTTTAAACCAATTCAGCATTTTCTCTTTCCAAACTACAGAGCAGAACTGATCTAACAGGGAAAAAATAGGGCATCTTCTGTGGTAATAGAAATGGCAAACACTGGGAATTATAAGGAGAAGTTTCACTTCTCTCTTATCACCTCTTTACTCTTCCAATCCTTCCCAGAAGTCTCCTTCCCTCTGCAAAATGTTAATTTTTGGAATACAAGACAAAACCATGCTATGATTTCAATGTGGCTTTTTTAAACATCATTATTATTTACCAAGCTGGATAAATCCCCTTCACTTCCCACACATCCCATGAGCCGGAGAGCCATGAAATTCAGCAGTAACTTGCAGGAAGCAGGATGAGCCTCCAGAGTTTTCAACCAGGATGAGCAGGATGAGCCTCCAGAGTTTTCAACCAGGAAAAAGGCAGCAGCAGCAGGGAAATATTTACATTTACAAGCTCATGTTACTCCAGGAACTCCTTCTGTTTGGCTGGACATGTACTTCAGAATTATTTTTATTTATATATTTATTTGGGAGTATTTCTTGCCTACAGCAGAGTTCAAGCCATTGTTTGGCCATGTGGATCCAAGAAATTGATTCCAAGGATTTCCAACACTTGCCTGGAAAAGCTGAAGGTGAAAGTCTTTACGTAATGGAAAATAAAACAAGAACTCCACTTTTATTCTGGTAAGAGTTTAACTTCCCTTCTTTTCAAAAAACCTTGCAAATGAGAAAATTAAGTTACAACTTCATGAAAAAGAGCTCCTGGTTTCATGCCTGCCCCAATCCCTGAGTTTTGCCTCCTGCCACTGCAGGTTTGCACAAACCCACACCTGAATTTCAAGTTCTCCTGACAATTCCTCCCCTACTTTCCTCTGATACGCCTCCCGCTAAGAAAAGATGTTCCCAAAATTCCTCTTTTCCCGTTATTTTGCCTTTGTTAAAAGATCTGTTTGGATTTGGTGGAGCTGCAGAGGCTGAACTGTTTAGGAAGAGACCCCAGAGGATCCCAAAGTGTGCAAACACAGCTCCAGGTAAAAGGAAGGACGAGAGGAAACAGCCTCAAGCTGTGCCAGGAGAGCTTCAGGTTGGACATCAGAGGGAATTTCTTCATGGAAAAGCTGTGAAACATTGGAAGGAGCTGCCCAGGGAGGTTTGGAGTCCCCATCCCTGGAGGTGCCCAAGGAACAACGGGATGTGACACTCAGAGCTCTGGGCTGGGGACAAAGTGGGGATCGGGCACAGCTTGGACTCGATGATCCCAAAGATCTCCTCCAGCCTCAACGATCCTGGGATCCTGTGAACTTTAAAACCCCAAAGAGGCTGAGCTGGAGAACGGGAGAAGGAAAAATCCCTGCAACAACTGCTGATAACACAGAGAAAGAGCCAGCAACAGCAGCATTTGTGCCTGTGGGCAGCTCCCTCTGAAAGCGCCCCAAAAATTATCTCCAAATTGTCTTCTCCCCCTCGCAGCTCCGAAGATGAAAAGTCACCTCCACCTCCTGATTACGTTGTTCCCTATTAAAAATAAACCCTGGGAGATTAAAAGACTCTTTTCATGCTCTTGCCCAAGGACGCAGTGCAAGTTGTGACTCCGCCGGCGCCGAACAAAAGGCTCTCTGTTAAATGGGATGTGCTTTGAAAAACGCCTGGTGAACAACTCCAGGAGGAAAAAGGAAGAGGACGAGGGCAAGAGGAGGCGTGGCAGCCAAACTGATTTCAGTAATTCAGGCCAAGCCCTGGGAAATCCAAGAAAAGGAAGAGATAAATGTTTAGGAAGAGATAAACTCTTTGTGTCCCTCGTTTTGCCACCCAGGTGTTGAGTCCCTGCTTCCCTCAGAGCAGCACAACCTCACCCAGCTCTTTATTCCCCAGCTCCTTCCTTCCCCACCATTCCCATCTGCTGGAAAAAAAGCTTTGGTGGTCGTGATTTAGCAGAGATTAGAAATTTCCTGCTGGCCTCAGGTTTGTTTTCAGGAGGGGGTCGTGGAATCACAGAATGGTTTGGGTTGGAAGGGAGCTCAAAGATCATCTCCTTCCAACCCCCAAATTTCATCTCCCAAGGGATGAAAGCCAAAGGAGAGATGGAATGTGTCGATTTTCCCCCCACTCCAAGTAATTGTTTTAACAAATCCTCACTTTTGGTTAAAAACGAGAGCAGTAACTCAAATTACAAATACACCATGGAAGAGAGTTCCAATTTCAGACCTCCTAACACTCAGAGATAATAAACCCAATTATTTCATTGAACACAGACATTTGGCTGTTCTTTGGGAAGTGCCTTTGCACGATTTAAACCAAATTACTTGGCTGATCTTGTCCCATTCTGTTTCTTTATATATCCCACTCTTTGAACAGAGAACTAAACAGGAAGCATCCTCATAAACTCAGAGAGGGAAGGAGGGAACTTTTCTCCCCTCAGGCTCCTGGGAAGAGAGTGATGCTATGACTCTCAATTGCTGCTGCAATTCCCGGGTGGCAGCAGCTGCCTCAGGGCACATCCTGGCTCAGAGCAGCCACATGAGCTGCTCTTTGTCCAGCATCTCCCAGTCTTTGATGGAAAAAATCGGGAATTGTGTCTCAAAGGGCACAGGCTCCAATGCCTTCCAGGCTGCCTTTCCCTGGAGAATTGGAGCTGCTTTGGATTTAGCTCTGCAGACAGCTCCTGCTTCCACTGAGCGCTGCATTTGATGGCTGTCACAAGCAGAATTGGTTCCCTTGAGACTGGGAAAATTTTGTTTTCCAGCGCCCCAGACTCCTGTGAACCTCTCTGGATTCACTGGATCCTGCAGCCCACACTCCTGGTGCTCACACTCCCCCTGGAAATGTTTGTTCCAGGTTCCCACCGGAGCTGAAGAGCTGCTGGGATAAAACAAGGTCCTGCCTCAAGCCGGCTGCTGCTTCCTGTGAAAACCTAAAGAGAATTGGGGAATGTTCACCCAGGCACAGCAGAGCAAAAAGCAGGGATTTGGGGCACGAACTTGGCAGAAAACCAGAGCCATTCCTACCTTTTCCCGCCCAATTTGGCTCGAGCTGGATCATGGCATGAAATTAAAGGTGGCAGAGAAGGCTGTGAGCACAGCCAGGTGTGCAAGAGTGAGGTTGTTTCTTCTGGAATCAACCCAATTTCCCCAACTTCACGTGACTCTGGTTGCTGCAGACCCCTTTATTCTGTTTTCTAAAGGCAAAAGGTGACTTTGCCCCAGCCTGCTCTGAGTGCACGGTGCCAAGACACGCTCAGTGAGAATTCCTGGCACGAAGCACATCCCAGCTCACCTCACCATCAAGAAACTGAGGTGTATTCTTATTTTTGGAATTATTTCTGGTTTTGCACAGTGCTACACGTATGAAAAGCCAAGCAGAGCACGGCTCTGGCTGCCTGTTGAGTTTTTCCCCTTCAGCATGGAATAAAGCTATTCCCAATTATCCCCACGAACCCCGTGACCCGCAGCCTTTCCATATCCCACATCTCATCATTTGATGGCAGCAGGAAAAATCCTGGTTGCAGTGAGGATTAGACTGACACTGCACTGCTTTAGGGGCTGGGAAGGGAAAAAAAAATCAGCTTTTTTTAACCTTAGCACTAAAAACAAATGTCTGCATTTAAATAGTTCTTTAAGTAACTCCAACAATTAAAAAGACAAGTAATTACTGTGGGTTTAAATGATATTTTTTTTCATGCTATAGGTTGAAGGAGGCACTCACGCTGTTATTTATTATTTAAAACCCAAGGCAAATTATTTTACCTGCCTTACTCTGAGAGGGCAGCAATCATGAAAAACCATCCCAAGCTTTCTGTCTGCAAACAGACAGCCAAGGTTAATTTCTGCAGGGAAAAAAAAAGGAGGATAAAGATGGAAGTAGTTAAAAGACAGAGAATGACATTAATCTCTGCCTATAGGACTAAAAAGCGAAGCCATCTGCTCTTGCTCTTTAAAGAGGTCTCCTGCTGCATTTTAAATTCCAAAGTTCCTCTGGAAGACGGCATCCATCTGGCAGTCTGCACTTTTCCTGGATGTGGGATTCGTGTTTTGGGAACGGGGGGGATGCAGATGGGTGGTCCTGGAAACCACTTCCATTTGCAGGGAGCGTTGGGTTGGTGGCAGCTGAGAGGGTTTGGGCTTCCTCCTTCCTCTCCATGTGCCCGCTGTGATGGGCTTGGGAGAATTCCAGAGGGATATGATCAGGGAAATAAATCCACCATCCTCCGGATTGTATTTGAGTACTGTTAAATAAAGACACTTTGCCCCGGCAAGGAAGAGACTCCGGGGCAGGAGCTGTAAATTTCATCAAAATCCTGTTTTTCATGGAAATGACACATTTCCATCTCCTGCAAAGATGACATTCCAAGTGGGAGTGTGATCACTGCTTCCAGTGGGATCACTGCTTCCAGTGGGATCACTGCTTCCAGGCCGGATGGGAAATGCTCCAGTGCTGCTGTCACTGTGGGAAGGGGAAGGAGACCCGTGGTGAGAAGTGGAGCAACAACAACCTTCTGCTTCTCCTTTTCCTTTTCCATCTCCTTTTCCTTTTCCTCCTCCTTTTCTGTCTCCTTCTCCTTTTCCTTCTCCTTTTCCTTTTCCTCCTCTTCTGTCTCCTTCTCGTTTTCCTTCTCCTTTTCCTCCTCCTTTTCCTTCTCCTTTTCCTTCTCCTTTTCCTTCTCCTTTTCCTTCTTTTCCTTTTCCGTCTCCTTCTCCTTTTCCTTCTCCTTCCCCTCCTCCTTTTCCTTCTTTTCCTTTTCCGTCTCCTTCTCCTTTTCCTTCTCCTTCCCCTCCTCCTTCTCCTTTTCCTCCTCCTTCTCCTCCTTCTCCTCTTCCCCCTCCTCCTTCTTTCTCCTTCTTCTCCTCCTTCTCCTTTCTCCTCCTCCTCCTTTCTCTTTCTCCTCCTCCTTTCTCCTTCTCCTTCTTCTCCTTTCTCCTTCTTTTCTCCTTCTTCTTTCTCCTTCTTCTTTCTCCGTCTTCTTCTTTCTCCTTCTCCTCCTTCTCCTCCTCCTCCTTTTTTCTCCTTCTTTCTCCTTCTCCCTCTCCCTCTCTCTCCTTCTCCTTCTTTCTCCTTCTCCTTCTTTCTCCTTCTCCTTTCTCCTCCTCCTTCTTCTCCTCCTCCTCCTTCTCCTTTCTCCTTTCTCCTTCTCCTTCTCTCTCCTTCTCCTTCTTTCTCCTTCTCCTTCTTCTCCTCCTCCTCCTTCTCCTTTCTCCTTCTCCTTCTCCTTCTCTCTCCTTCTCCTTCTCCTTCTCTCTCCTTCTCCTTCTTTCTCCTTCTTCTCCTTTCTCCTCCTCCTTCCCTGATCCACATGGCAGGATCACACAATTCCTGCCAGCTCCAGGGAAGTCTCCTTGGAAAATAACAGGAGAGAGGAGCGTGACCATCTCCACTGCTCCAGAATTTCTCCAACTGAGCAAAGGAGGGAAAGCATTTGGTGGGGTTTGTTAGAGGATTTGACACCGGCCGGAGAGCACACGATGGAATTCACAGCCAGATCAGGTTCTTCAGAGCTCAAAAAAAAAAGGCATTTCAACAAACCACAAATAGGATGGAAAATACAGATAAGGACCCAGCCAAGATTCAAAGTCACCATCTGGATTTGCCTCCCCTTTTGAGTTTTAGAGCTGTAGAAATGCAGCGTGGCAGCGTCTGCCACATGATACACGACATTAAAACCCTACAGAATGAAACCAGCCAAGCTGGATTTCCAAACCTAACACAAGAAACGCTGAACCCTCCCACTGGAGAGAATTTACTTTTACTTCTCAAAGGTTTGATGACTTCTACTGCTTCACGTGTGACTTTGCTGGGGTTTTCCACCCAGCTGATGCAGCAGGATATCTAAAATGTTTACTATTACAAGCCAGTGCAGACTATGAAATCTCCATGTTTTCCACCGGGATGAGGATGGCAGAAGGCTTCTATTTCCTGAATTTTGGCATTCCAGCCCAAGTGCTTCTTGGCAGATCAACCAGAGAGACCTGCAGTGTTCTGACTGCTTTAAATATCAGCTTTGTTGTCATCAAATGGTCACAAAATGAGGACAAATCCCAGCAGTCACCTAAGGTACTTCAGGGGCACTTTCACAAGGGGCAGAAGTTTATTTATCCTCTTCCTCTGCCGCCCTGACTTAGGTTTAAGGTGAATTAAAATGAGTTTTAGAGCATCAGCCCCACAGCACGGCAGACAAACCCTTCTTGCCACTGCAGAGAAGAGGCACGAGGCTCTCAGAGCAGAACTTTTGGCAGCCAGGAGGGGCAGGAGGCTGTGAAATCTGGGAGCAGAACTTCTGGCAGCCAAAAAGGCTGCAGGAGACAATCCATCCACACTGAATGAATTCAGGAAGCTTTGTCTGCTACTCCCTCAGCAGCCAGAACACCTGGTTCCATCCATGGGAAAACTACGGTGGATTCAGCGGGAATAAATCCGCTCGTGCCTGAGCTGGGAATGTTGGAGATGTTCTCCAAGAAGGAATCACCATCCAACAGCTCTTGTGTCTTCCCTGGCTACAACCAGGGCCAGCATCTCCTTGGGAAGAGGTTAAACGATTTAATTTTGCTCCTGTGAAATCAAATCTCACCGAAATCCTTCAAGGAATGATCCTGTGATCCACAAAGTCTCTGCCCCACGGTTACTGCCCAAATGAAACCCCAAAAATACTCAGGGGATACGATGATGCAACTCCATGGAGAGGTCGGGGTTTTTGGTCTTGGGAAGGAGCAGAGCTCAGCACTGATCCACCACAATTACACACATAAATAACACGATGCAAACTGAAGTAAGAACGTAATCTGCTGGATTAATGTTATAAAAATCGTTCTGGGTAGCAAACAGAACGTGTCTGCAACATGAATGCTGATATTTTAACAGCTGTGTCTTCATCGAACGCTGCAGACCATCTGTTAAATCGATATCCCAGCAGAACCACACACACACTCTGTTGTCTGCAGTTGGATGGGAGAGAAGATTTACATCTTTGGGCCTCAAAATTAAAGATATTTCACGGAGCAATCATCAAAACGTATTGTTTAGAATAATTCTAATGAAGATATTATATTCTTTTTCCCTCATGTTTATTTTCCATGCAGGCTGCACTGGCAGTCCACGACACGGAGCTGTCTTTTGGTGGAAGTAATTCAAAAATCAGCAGGTTGTGTTCCACGGGCATAAATAATGCAGGGTGGTTTTCCTGGTCTGTTCTCTACAAACTCTGCAGCCCTGCTGTCCCCTAAATTATGAAATCATAGAATCATGGAATGGTTCGGGTGGAAGGGCCCTTAAAGCTCCTCCAGTTCCAACCTCGACACCTTCCACCATCCCAGGTTGCTCCAAGCCCCGTCCAGCCCGGCCTTGGACACTTCCAGGGATCCAGGGGCAGCCACAAATTCTCTGGGAATTCCATCCCAGCCCCTCCCCACCCTCAGAAAGAGGAATTCCTTCCTCCTATCTCTGCATTTACTGCAGCAGGATCCACCCAAACCAAGCTGCACCACCTCCAAACCTCAGCTCAGCTGCACCTCCCATTTAATTCCGTCTTTACTCCACCACAGCTGTTCCTGTTTCTCTTCTCTCTCATTCCCCAAGAACAGGTATTTTACAATTTTTAACTCCAGATTATTTTGTTTGTAAGGATTCTCAGGATTTGGAGATCTTTTAGCCAATTTCCAACACCAGAAAAGTAAAGCTGCAGCACTTAACACTCTTCACATGCATGAATTGGGAAGATGTGGCCAGATTATGACATAATCCAGATTTTCCTCAGGAAAACCTGTAAATTTACCTGAAAGTCCGAGTGAGAAACTGAGAGTGTTTCCCTCGGTGTTCCCTGGGGCTCCACACAAAACCATCCAGTCACTAAAGCCACTACAAAAATACAAGGTGAGCTTCAGCTGAACCTCAGGAACAACTTCCCAAATTTTGGAATTAGCCAGGGAATTCTTCCCATGTGCCACCTGCACAGCTGGACACAAACAATGAGGAGATGAGGTGGGTTTGGGGGAAAACTTCAGTCTTTGGGAAGAGATTTTCCTTTCTTTGATCCACAGTGAGTCTGTAGGTCCTGAAAAAACACAGACTGAATTTATTGGGATTTTTTTTTTTCCAAAGAAATTGTCCATCCCAATATAAATGTCTTTTACCCAATTAAAGAATTACAAGAGGCCAACCCAACAGGCCTCTCTACTCACCAGACATTAATACAGAACAGAAAATTAAGACTGAGAATACCTTAATTTACTCCAAGGGATTAAATGAAAATTAATTTATGCTTCTAAATAGAAGCATTAAGATAATTAGCTGGCGACTTCAATTTTTAACCATTTTTAAACCACTAAAAAAACACGTGTGAACGCAGCAGCTGTAAATTAAAATTTAAGATTCATCAGGCGATACTCTCCCTTCCATTCAGTGCCAAGTTAATGAGGTCACAGCTGAACGCTACAGGGGGAAAGAATTCAAAATAATTGCAATTGTATCCCGCTTTTCCACTGGCCAGACAGCTGTTATCCACCTCTGAACGGCCAATCCTGAAATCCTCACCCAAACCACCAAAGTGAGGACAAACCCGAGCCCCTGACTTGATTTTTCCAGTTAATAATTCACCAGATAAATGTTTGACAGGAATTCCCCCAGTGCCTCCACTTATTTGTTTCTGCGGCACCCTAAAAGGGTTTTTGCTGCTCTCAAAGTAGATTAAAGAATATTTTGCCCTCAGAAGTCCTGGATTTTCTCCCTGTTGAGGCTGGGAGTTTGTTCCCAGCTCTCTTCTGTACCACAGACAGAGTTTTTGGGGAAAATTGCTCCCACATGTCTGGAACACTCAGAAGCAGGACAAGGACAAACAATAATGGGATCAATAAGAGAGAGGGGACACTGGTGAGGGAAATGGGAAGACAAAAAGATGATGCAACTGCTCCATGAGGCCCCTGGCTGGGATGATAGTTCCAAATTATTTCGCAGTTAAACGGAATAAAGAGAAGCAAATATCTATGGATGCTGTGGAAGAACCCCTTCAAACCCTCCTTGAGCAGTAAATGATGCTCCTAGAAATGTCAGGATGGGGATGGAATTATCCTGCAGGGGAGTTTGGAATGGACAGAGAATGGAATCAGTGGGATCAGACTGTGAAAGGAGGAAAGACTGAGTTAAATTCCTTGAGGGGAATATGAGGGGCAAAGAGGGGTTTTTCAAACCGAGTAATTGCCCAACGCTGCAAAAATCCCCTTTATGAAAGTGTCCAAAAGGCTGGAGAAAGCAGCTGAGAGGCAGGGAAGGCAAAAGGAGCTGGAAGCAGCAGGATGGGGCTGGCAGAGTGAGAAGGAGGATCCACACATTTATTAACGAGCTCAGCTCTTCCCTCACTCCCAGCTCCCGCTGCTTCCCAAGGCAGGGATGAGCACTGACAGCCAGAGATCAAAAAATTGCCCTTTAATCCATCCCACTGGCTCCTTTCTGATGGATACAGCGGGATCGGGACATCCACAGGCCACGGATCCCTCCCAGTCCTGCCTCTGACTCTCCCAAGTCCTCTCCATGACCCTGGAATCTTCGAGGCAGCCGCTGCAAAGTGGGAGGGGAAGCAAAGGCTCAATTTTAAAAGCCTGGAAGTTTGCAATTCCCAGACAAAAGCAACCGCCTCCCGCGGGGCCAGGGGAAAAAAAGGGGCTGATGGAGCTGGAGAATTACGCTGCCTTTTTTGTGATACCACTTAATGAAGGTTGTTGTGAGCAACAGGGATGATTTGCAGAGGAAGGGGGGAGAGAATTGTCCCAGGGCTCAGCAGGGTCGGTGTTTTAGCCATGAGATTTGGAGGACAGATTCCCAAATAACTCCTTTTAAATGGTGTTTCTCGGACGTGAGGTTTAAAGACCTTTTCTGGAAGAATTGGATGATCTGTCATTCAAAAAGCCACGGAGGAAAACCTGGAGGCCAAGTAATTTCCCTGTCCTTTAACAAATTCCTATCAAACTTTATAATATCAAACTTTATAATTTAAGGCATTTGTAAAATAGAAAATGTCGCCATCCCGTGATATTTTTGTTTCCTCGCCTTTGTTGTTTTTTTTTTCTTCCTTACAGCCAACAAGCAGCAAACCTGAAATCCAAGGTCAAACTTTATAACCACATTATCCTCTGCAGTTACATTTCCGTGTTGCACCTGCACTGTGAGGGTTAAAACACAGAATAAAGAGGGAAAAGGAATTCTCAGGAGCAGGGATTCAGCCTCTGCTGATTCTCAAGGACACATCATTCACCCACTCCCCCACAAAAAGACAGGACGCAGGGATGTCATGTAATTGACAATATGATTGAGTCCTTATGAAGGGCAAAATATGGAATACATGGGAGTTTTCAGGGAGAAATGTTAAAAACATGAGCGATGCTTTCGGAGCTGGGAGTGGGGGGAGAAGAAAACAAGTGGCTGCCCAGAGCTGTCTCCCTGAATTTATAAAGAAAGATGTTTCTCCTCGCTCGGCGCCACGGACATGACAACTTTTGTCCCATAAATCAAGAAACAGGGAATAGAAACAAGTTTACAAATTGAAAGCAACTTTCGGGAGATAAATTTCGGGTTTCCACGCCACACAAAGATGAACTACGAGGAGCCTTCCTCCCTTGTTCAAATTCAAATTAAGCAGCCCTTTGTGCTTCTCTTTTCAAATTTCCTTCCCTGTTTCCATGGGAACCCCCCGGGCTGACAAGCCTTGGATGGAGCAAGAGGCCAAGCTTAGCGAGGGGTGTGAAAAGGGGAGGGAGTCAAAGGGCAGAATTTGGCTCGGGAGGACCAAGATGCCAACCTTTGTGCCCCCACAAAGGGGGGGGTAACCATAGGAACAACTCTGCGGGACACGGGAGGAGCCGAGGGGATCCCGGCCAAAATCGCGAGATGGGAGAAGAATGGGAAAGGCATCGTTAAAAACACAACACCAGGACCTCCAGTGGGTCTTGAAAGTGGGTCCAGAAAGTCGTAAAAATGAGACAAAACGAAATAAACCTTGAAGGACTGAGCATCCAACTTCGTGCTGGTTCTGCATCCACCTAATTCCATCAAATCGATTTATAGGAGATCGCAGAGAAGCTGGGAAGAAGCGATTCTGAAACCCAACAGGAGAATTTAACATGTTCCTGAAAACTCCCCTCGACTGAAGGGCTCTGGAGGAGTTTTCTCAAGGTTTTATGGAGAAATGGGAATGGCAAAGGGTCAGGAGGATGGAGCTGCAGCTCCCAACACCCAGGGTTCTGCAGGACACGGAAGGGTCTGGATGTCACCATCAGCACAGGAGGGATGTGACAGAGCTGAGTCTGTCAGCACTGCACCACATCCATCTATTCCATAAAAACAGAACCAGCCACTCCATAAAAATACAAATACAGCACATTTCGATGATTGCAGCTTGGAAAACAGACAGCAGGAGGACGAGCCCAATAAAATCACTAAGTGATACAGAGAGGAGAATTCGCTCGCTGCGTCTTCAGCACGAAAAGCAGGGGATGTAAAACCAGCAGGTGGTTTATGGAAGATAAAAAAAAATCCAAAACAAACAGAAGAAACAACAGCAAATTCTTCACACCGCACTTAGCTTGTGTAACTGCCAGGGATTTGTGTGGATGTGCTTTTGAATGGGAGGAGTTCAGGGAGAAAAGGGGTAAATTTGAAGAATATTACAAATTTATCCCCATGCCGAGCATGGTGCTGGTGCTCCCAGCATAAGGAGGACATGGAATTGCTGGAGCAAATCCAGAGGAGGCCACAGAGATGCTCCAAGGGCTGGAGCCCCGGACTGGGAGAGCTGGGGGGGTTCACCTGGAGAAGGATCCAGGGAGACCTCAGAGCCCCTTCCAGTGCCTAAAGGGGCTCCAGGAGAGCTGGAGAGGGACTTGGGACAAGGGATGGAAGGACAGGACACAGGGAATGGCTTCCCACTGCCAGAGGGCAGGGTTAGATGGGATATTGGGAAGGAATTGTTCCCTGGGAGGGTGGTGAGGACCTGGCACAGGGTGCCCAGAGAAGCTGTGGCTGCCCCTGGATCTCTGGAAGTGTCCAAGGCCAGGTTGGAGGGGCTTGGAACAACCTGGGACAGTGGAAGGTGTCTCAAATCCATAAAAGCCACCTGAACTTCCTCTAAACTCATCAAAGCCTCCCAAAACAAAGAAGGAAAATGCAGCCATGCCAGCAAGACAAATATTTCTGACAACTGCTCCTTGGTGCTGGAGTTATTCCAGGTTTATTCCTCGGCTTCCCGCTCTGGTGTGGTTTTCTCTCTGGATCCATCTATCCTATAACTGGAACCACCATCCCACACCAGAAAAAGCAGGGAAAAGCCAATTTCCAAGGGACTAAAGCAAAAAAAAAGCACATCCCAGCCAAGCCACCCTGCTTTTAAGCAGCCAAACATTTACATCACTGCATATTTTTTACTCAAAAACCATACAAAGATGGGAAGTGTCAGTGCCTGATTCCCACAGGAAGGACCCATCTTTGGGGTTTTTGAGTAAAAACAAAATATCTGGGACCTCGAGGTGGGGTGAGGGAGTGGTAAAAGTTAAAACAAATACTCCCAAAACGCTCCAGCAGCACAACATTCCCTGGCTCCTAAATTCACATTTGCGGAGCTACAACTGACTGCGCAGCACTTTGTATTTAACTACTCCAAATAAATCCGTGTGTGTTCCACCTTTCCTAATAATTCCTCCTCCAGGCTCCACCAGCTGCTGCAGAACGAGGCACGCTGCAGAGCCATCTGCCTCCCTGACCCCGAAAACATCCCCCTGTGAATACAATCTTGATTAAGATGTGCAGCATTTACTTTCAACCGAATCTTTACGTAAAAGCGATTTTTTTCCCCCCCGTGTTTGCACTGAGCCATTAAGGCTCAACTTCATCTTCCAATTTCCACTCAAGTCATCGTTCGGAATTAATCCTCGATTCAAGTAAACACAAACGTGGTGGCAGAGTTCATCTCCAGAGTGCAAGCACTGGTTTATCAATTTAACAAAACCCCCCCAACCTTTATTCTCTTCGTTTTTCCTCTCGCTGCCACGGTCAGCATTTTAAAAATACTCACGTGGTACCTTGTTCTCATTAACAAACATCAAAGGCTAAAAATCGATATTTCTTGAGTGATTCTCTGGGGAACATGGGTTAGGCAGGGAAAAAAAATTCAGGGTTTCTCACACCTGTGATTTTGCTTTCATATTTGGGCACTGGTGATCCCCAGGCAGGAGTTTGAACCCTCATGTGCTCTGTATTCATTTTAGAGGGAAAATCTCTTTTTAGTGCTGGTTCTTTCAGGAAAGCTCAGCCCTGGGGTGCTTTTCTCTGGTTTCTTGGGGGGCAGGGATAGGAAGGAACAACTCAGAGACTGCTCCATGTGATTTGGAGCAATTAAGGAAGGATCCATCCCACCTGGAAATGCCAGACATGGGCAGAGACACCTCCCACCATCCCAGGTTGCTCCAAGCCCTGTCCAGCCTGGCCTTGGACACTTCCAGGGATCCAGGGGCAGCCTGAATTTCTCTGGGAATTCCATCCCAGGGAGGAATTCCTTCCCAATATCCCATCCAACTCTGCCCTCTGGCAGTGGGAAGCCATTCCCTGTGTCCTGTCAACTTTGAGAATCACCACATCCCCCAAACTCAAATTGCTGCACGCAGCACCCACTGGAAATGCCATTTTTTCTGCACCTACTCCTGGATTTTACTTTGCCTGGATTAACTGCTTCCCAAGATTCCCAGCCAAAGACAAGGCTCCTTCCCTTCCTTCCTCAAGCCTCTGCCAACCTCAGAGCAGGTCCATGAGACACAGAGCTCTGTGTTTTATCCGAGCTCTCAAATTATCACCTCCCATGGTCGCTCCTCCTGCCCAAACCATCAAAACCATCCTCTATCCATGGAATTTGCAATATTCCCTCAGATTATCTCAGAGTCCACTGGATTTTCCCGTGAAAAGGACCCAATGGATGGCTCCAACACGAGCCCAGCCCAGGCAGTGCTCAAGGAACTGCTCCCTCAGAAGCCTCATTTTACAAAATCGTCGGATCACGCTCATTTTTGTAGGAAAGCTGCTCGGGGATGTAGCAGCTCTGGTTCTTCCCAGATTGTTCTTTCCCACTGAGGATTTCACCTTTGCATAACACCGGTGCCCTTTGCAGATCAAGCCTGAAGCAGAGGCTGCTGCATTTCAAACAGATAAACCCCAGGTACTCCTAGAGCAGGAATTCCCAAGGACACGAGGAGGAATTCCTCGGCTCTGCCACAGAATCATCTCTGCAAGCCCAGCTTTGCTTTCACAACAAAACAGATTTAAAAGCTTTACGTGGCTGTTTCTAAGGTGCAAAAAAATTCCAGCTGGGAATAAGAGAATATAAAATTAATGAAAGAGAAGGCTTTAATCAGCTGGAGCACCGCTCACATCCCTGTGATCCTGCCCGGCTCCATTGTTCTGCAGGGATCACAATCGCACGCACTAACGAGAAAATTAATCCTTGCTGCAAATTAGTGCCTAAGATCAGGCTGCTTACACAACAGCAGCTGATTAAAACCCACTTTTCCATTAGCTTTAGGTGCCTGAGCTTCCAGGAGTTTGGGAGGCAGAACTGAGGAATCCAGAAAGCCAAGGAGAAGTGTGAAATTTGGGATACAGGGAACAGGGAAGGCAGAAGGAGAAAAGGAATGAAGGTGGAATTAAGGGGCTAAGAAGTTCGTGATTTTCCACTCCACGTTCTCCCCATCCTTGGGGATTTTTAGGAAAGAAACACCACTAAATGAGCCACTTAATACCTGACCTACCTCTGCTGGAAAAAGTCCTCTTATCCCAGATATTGGCACTGGGCTGGGAATAAATACAGCCGTGCCTTCTGCTGGTGCCATTTTAAGTGTACTCCAGTTCTTTTCCACTTAAAAAAAGATGAAAAAAATGAGCCAAGACTCCAAAGGTGACAAAAATAGAGCTGGCAAGGGCACACAGACCTTCAGGTCCGTGGAATTGTCCTGTGTGAGCACCAAAACAGGCAAGAAACCACTAAATTTTGAATAAGGTATGAAAAATCGGATGTCCTCACAGCTGTGCTTGGATATCCTGTGGCGAATTAACTGGCTCTGCTTCTAAATGTTCCAAAAATCCACGGCTGGGGGGTTTGTTTGTATCAATGCCCTGATTCCCTGGTGACCCCTGGGATGCTGATGGAGCAGGAGCACACGAGGCAACGTCGTTCCTCTGCCCTTCCAGCTTCTTCCCTCACGCTGCCAACCCCAAATCGACTGCAGGACAACACAATTCCTCCATTTCCCCTTTTTCCAGCTCCTGGCCAACCCAGCTGCATCCCTGAGTCCCCACTGCTGCTCTTTTTTGGATATGGAAACGGGAATGGAGTGCAAAGGAAGAGCACGTTATCTCCCTGGCCATATGGTGGCTGCATCGTCTCCTTTTTAGGGTCTTTGACCTCCAGTATAATCCCAAAAGACACCTCAGAGGGACCTGTTCAGCCCTCAGCTATGCCTGGCTCCTGTCCTTTAAAGCCTCTTTGATCCCCACCATCATTTGTGGGGGTGCCATAAAAACCAGGGTGAGGGAAAAGAAGTGCTGGCAGCTTATTTAATTCCAAAACTGCCAAATTCGGCAATCATCAAATTAAACTGCTTCTCTTCAGAGGTGACAAAAGCTGTCATCGAGTGGCCACAGGCCCCAAAAGGCCCCAAACTCCCACGTTTTCTGATCAAAATACTTGCCTACAAAGCCTGAATTAAGGCAGATAAACCCCACTGCTCGTCAGCAAATCCTTCAAGGCTGGGGGAATATTAAGTGGAAAAGGGACAGAAGATAATTCTTCGGAGCAATAATAATCCAAAGAGATGGGGAAACAAGGTCAGGTCCCCGGGGGGGAGAGAGGGGTAATTTGACTTCTCCATCAGGCCAGGATTTATGGATTTATGGAACGCACGGAGCCGTGGGAGCGGCGCCATCCCGATGCCGCAGCGCCCTCGGGAATGTTTGGGAGGGAAGTTCCACCAGCACCACTGAAAGCAGCAATTCCTGATGGATATTGCCAAAAACCAGCCGGTCAGCAGGTCACAAAAAACCTCAGCGACACCTCCCAGCACGCTGGATGTGACAGCTCCTCACAGGGAAGGAGTGACCCTGCGGAATCAGGGAGTGAGAATCCCTGGACAGCTCCCAGCTCTGCTCCGGCCTGGACAGCTCATCCCGGCCACAGGAGCTGGGAAATCCCTGCCCTGGACACCAGCAGCTCATGGCTCCGTGCTCTGTCACCACTTGGGGGTCAGCACCCCTTTACTGCTGCTTTTAGAACAGCAGAGGCAACATTTTTTGCAGCAGAGGCAAAATAATTCTCATTTCAGTCTCCGCCGGAGCCAGGTTGGATCTGTGTTTGTCCTCTGCTGAAAGGACTAAGATCCTCTAGGGATATTTGGGAGAAATAAGGCTCCAGGCCCCTGGATGCAGCAGCCTTCCCTCCAATTTTCCCAGATTAAAGTGGCCTCACAGCACAGCACAAAGCTTAAGGAATTATCTCTCCCAGGAGTGAATCAAGGACTGGGAGCTGATTCCAGCAGGATGGAATATTCTATTTGCCTTCGTTTAATCAAGGCTGGAAGAAGGGAGATTTGGATGGGATGTTGGGGAAAAAATCCTACCCTGTGAAGGTGGTGAGGTTCTGCAAGAAAATTCCCAGAGAATTTGAGGCTTCCCCTGGATCCCTGGAAGTGCCCAAGGCCAGGTTGGATGGGGCTTGGAGCAACCTGGGATAGTGGAAGGTGTCCAGGTTGGAACTGGATGAGTTTTAAGCTCCCTTCCAAGCCAAACCATTCTGGGATTCCCTGATTTTACTGATTCTCTAACCTGATGATGTGACTTTTTTACAATTATGAAGGAATTACAGCAACCTGAAGTCTCAAAAAGGCAACTTAACTGACTTCTTTCAAGCTTTCACGAAATAATAAATAAGTTTTTAAGCACCCAGTAATATGGGAAGAGAAGTAAACTGAATTTACTGAGGGCAAGACAACAGCTACAATAATTCTCATTCTTGCTTCACCTCCACTCCTTGTTGTATTGTGCCTTTTCAGTACAAAAAAAAAAAGCTGAGTTTTTCTTGGTTTTTTATCAGGAACTGCTGTGAAAAAGTGGAAAACTGTGAGAATGACAAGTACACAAAATGAATCACCCCGATTCTGCTGCCACCATTATTTTCTGTTCACAGCAACCAGGGAGGGGGCTTGGAGACCAGAGATGTTCCCAGAAAATGCCACAGTGCAACATTTAACAGACTTCAATCAGCCCAGCATCTGAGTGCTCCACAACTGAGTCATTAAATAACGCCTAAAAAAGCCAAACAACAAAAACTTCCCTCTTCCTAAGTGCACATTAAAGTGCAATCTAAGTTAATGCAAGGAATGGGAATGTATCGATGAAAAGCTGTAGATTTTCAGCCTTTTTTTTTTATTTTTGCTGCTCCAAACTCCACAGTAGGAGAATAATTTTAATGCTGATGAAGCCTCATTTCCCTCCCAGCGTTCACCCTTTCTCAGAGGCAGCCCCATAAATCCATCCCCAGCCTGGAACTGCCGCCTTAAATGCGGATTTTATTGGCAAAAGGGAGGGTAAAGCACACCCACGCCTCCCACGCACCCCGTGCTAAGCCTCAGAAAGGCTCTGGTGTGAATTGCAGCGTTTCAGGGCAGGTGAATTCCTGTTTTTAACTCGTGTTTTGCACCTGGGAGGGCAGAGAAGCAGCGCTCCCCCCTCCTCAGCTCCCCTCTCCGAGGCAGGAAGCTGCTTCACAAAAATCAGGATAATTGCACCCGTTGTTCTGGTCTGTGGAATTATCACCCTGCTTCCAGCAGTGGTGCCAGAAATGGGTCTGAAGCAGGAATTATGGTGCTGGCAGCTCTGTGAAAGCAACAAAAAGTCTGAAAAATGAGGATAATGTTGGCCATTATCAGTGAAAAGTGGGGTTTGGATCATAAATGGTGTCCATGCCCCAGGTGATGTGTCATGGACAGGGACAAGGTGAGGAAAAAAAAAGGGACAGGGGAAAGGGAATTCAAATTATCCCAGGAATGAAGCAGCAAAAAGGCAGGAAGGAAGGCCAAGGCTTGGAGAAGGACACCGCAGGGAGAGAGCTGGAATGCTTCCACTCGGAGAGGGAAAAGGCTGGGGGATAAAAACAGAGGCTTTCCAAGATCTCCAGAGGGTTTAACTGCAGCACAATCCCAAAGGGGATTGAAGGAAACCAGCAGGAAACCGGTGTGGAATAGAGAACAAATAAATAAATTAGTAAATAAATAAAGTCATGGAATTCCAGGATGGTTTGGGTGGGAAGGGATCCTAAATCCCATCCCATTCCAACCCTGGCACCTCCCACCATCCCAGGGTGCTCCAGCCTGGCCTTGGACACTCCCAGGGATCCAGGGGCAGCCACAGCTTCTCTGGGAATTCTGTGCCAGGGCCTTGGAATTTGCCAGAGCCAATTCTACAGCAAAATCCACTCCTTGTGCTCCGGATTCAGGATAAGGGGAATCTCCAGACCCATCCAAAGGAGCCACTGCAACCCAAGGCCACAGCTCCTTCAAACAGCAAATTTAAGGGAAAGAAGCTCAATTTTTAAAAATCCAATTCCAAACTCTTCCATGGAAAGGTCACACAAAATCAAGGCTTTACATTATTTAACAAGAACAATGAAATTCAGTTTCTGTACTGTCAGGAGGAGCATTCCAAGGTGAAAACACAGGATTATTCTTTCATTTCTCAGTCTACAGCACCACAGATTTACCCACAAAGGGTTCCCAAGAAGTTTAAAAAATACAAATAAATCAAATCTGCACAAATCATGGAATTTTGAACAGGTCGAGAGTGAGACTTGATCAATATTCTGAATTTCCACTCATTTTGGTCATACCACAGAATTCCAAGTAAGGAAACTCCTTGGGGAGGATGGAAAACAGACTGAAAAAGTCTTGTATAAACCAGACTTCGGGTATTTAAAATAAGCACATCCAGAGTATTTCCCACTCAGTGATACTCAATCAGGCAGAGTCTGCAGCCATGGAATATTTTGACTTTTTAGAATATGGCATTTGGGGTTCTATTTGAATTATTCATTGCCTTGATATTTTTTTTTCCCTTTGGATTATTTTATCAATTACTGGAGAACTGAAGATCAAAAGTGTATATATATATAATATACATATATATACACATATCTATACACATATATATAATTATATTTTTTATATATATATAAAAAAATATATATTATTACATTATTTATTTTTTAAATTAAAAATAATAGGTTTACCTCCATTGCCAGAGCTGCTGTTTGCTGGTCATAGTGGTTCAGGAGGTTGGGCATGAAGGTGGTGTTGTAAGGCAGGTCCTGGCACATCCTCAGGATGATGGGCTCGCAGGAGAACAGGCTGTGCCCTCCCGTGGGGGCCACCCAGACATCCAAAATCCACAGGGAACACAGCATCCAGCCAAAAGCCATCCTTCCACAGCAGGAATGGGGCCAGGGGTGAAGCCCAGGCAGGGAGAACTCCCAGCTCCTCATGGATCTGCACTTTTCACTTCGATATTTCCAGGCCTTGCTCGAGGTTCCTCCCAACTGGAAGAGTTTTGGTATTCAACATCCTCAGCTCAGTCCAGGAGATGTATTTGAGACAGATGTGCAAGAGATTTTCCCCCTTTTTTTGGTTTTTTTTGACCTCTCAGCCCTCCGTGGCACGAATTAAATATTAAAATTTCAGCCACATTCCCACACCACGGAGCCCATGGTGACAGGGCAGAGCTCCAGGGGCTTCCTTCTCTTCCTGGAGAACCTGGAACACAAAACAGACAGAACTCACTAAAACCCCTTTAAATCCACAGAAAATATTTCACCTCTCAATTCCTAAGGATTGCTGCTGGCAGACAAACTGCTTCAAGTTCTCCTGGGCAAGACCAGAAGTTCCTTCCCCAAGTTTTAATCCTGGGGGTTTTGTTTTAATTCCTGGAGGAAATGAATGGAAGAATTTGATGGAAGAACTGAATGGAAGAAAAGCAGAAAGGCTCCACCCAAAACCAGTGAAAATAAGGGGATCACGTTGACTCTGGCAGAATATTTTTAGGAAACCCCACACTTTCAGCTTGGCCACACTGAAACCAGGCTCTTTGTGACTCAGCAGCTCCACTCACAGCGATTGCATCTCGTTCTCTGCACGGCCTCGGAACTCCTGAGGAATAATTATAAAACAAAAACAAAACCAGTCACCAGCACCAAGCCCACAAGTCCCAGCTCGCCACTGGCCTGCCCAAGGAGGTTTGGCTACCTGGGCTCCAACGTGGCATTTTAATCTGCTTTTATTTTTTTTTTGTGTTGTCCCAAAGCCATTTTAATTGCACACATCCATCCTCCCCTCCAGAAACCACCCCAGCAGCTGAGCATCAGCCAGAAGGTGTTCTCTGACCACCCCTTTTCTCCACACACTCCCAGAGAGGGAAATTTTAGGGTTGCTCTGCCAGTTCCACTCTCCCTGTGGAGCCAATTTAAACAGGAATCACTCCCTGGGGCTGGATCTGGGCTTTCTCAGTAGAATGGGGACTCAGCAGATTGCACTGGTCCACGGGAGAAGCTCTGAAATTGGAGGTGGGAAAAGTTCTCAGAGCCCTCAGAGTACAAAGAAGCCCCTTTTAAATAAAATTTTTGTCTTATGAAGGTAGAACTTGCAAAATTCAGTCTCTAAACGGCTGCTTTAAAGTGAATTATCATTCAAAAAGTAACAGAAACTTAAAAAACCCCAAATACTCCATCAGTGTTCCCAAAAGCAAGCAACCACCAATCTGAACACATTCCCAGTCTTGAGAGAACGGAGCTTTTCCTTGGAAAAAGTTTCTCCTTTCTGCCCAATGCAAACACAGCCAGAGATAGGAAGGATTTAATTACCAGACGTGTGCTGTGATGCACATTTTTATTTACACAAGCCCATCTTCTGGCCAGAAAAAATGAAGGTTTTAAACCCTTGGTGCAGTTTGTGGGTTGGAGTGGATCATCTCGAGAGGCTCCTTCCAACCTCAACAATTCTGGGGCTTCTCTGCAGCATCACGAGAGGGGAAAGGGTTTGGCTGGAGCTTTTTTTTTGGCTGGTAAAAAACAAACATGCAAAGAGGAAGAAGAAGAAAAAGACTAAGCTGCTAAAGATAAATGTGTTAAATTCAGTTCATTGACAACTCGCTTTCACAGGCTGCTCCTCTCTCTCACAGAGACTGGTGGGGAAACCGTGGCTGAGGCAGCACTGAAAGAGGGAAAAAATAGAAACAGGAAAAGCTCCAAACCCGGCAAAAACAGAAGATGAGCAAAAAAAAAGGCAGAAAAGAGAATTCCCTACACACCTTGAGTGGCAGAGCCAGCACAGCTCAAATCTCGTGTTCTGAAGGAAATGTTGCTGGGAAGAGTCAAGGCACTGAGTTTAAAAGGATCCAAATGAGCCACAAGATTTAACACCTGTCCCATGGAACCACGCCTGATTTTAGGCCTGTTTCAAGTTGATGTGAGCTTGAAAAGCTGTGTCCTTCTGATTCAAAAAATGCCATTTCTCAGACTGACCTTTGGACAATTTGGCAGCTCTGGAAAGGAACAAGGAGCTGAGGTGTCCCATCTGCCAGGCAGCACCAGCCAAGCCTGGAGCCTTTCTGCACATTCCCAGCTCCTGACCAGGACATCACCAGTCACAGAAAGATAAAACCAATTCCTGCTTAGTTCTGTTCAGTTCCCTGGCAGAAAAGATTGGAAATAAATAGTCCCTTCCAACCCAATCCAGGCTGTGATCCCATGTTGGACAAGGTGCTTCATCCCATTGGAATCCATTCCCGTGGTTTTAATATTTTAATAACAGTTCCTCAAACTCAGGGGAAAAAAAACAACCTTTTGAGTTTTTTGGCATCTCCAGAACTCTGGATTCACAACTTTTTTTTTTTGTTTGTTTCTCCTAAATCAACTCCAATGGATTTTATTCCCCAGTTTGAGTGAGGTCACCTTGAAGGGTGGATGAGCTTTTTCTGCTCGCTGTAACTGAGGTGTATTTGCAGTGATCCATAGAAAAACCCTTCACAAAAAAGCTCCAGAAGCAACCTAAGGTGAACCGTGCTCGCTCCAGGTAAAGACTGCACCACAAAAACTGGGCAAATCCAGGTCAGGATCTGGAGTCTTGGGAAGGACTCCAAGAACGCTCCATAGAAATCGTATTAATGACACACAAAGCAGCGGGATCCAAACACATCCACCCATCCTCTGCCTTCCCCACAACCTCAAGCTGAAGAAAACATGCAAAAACAAAGACTCAAGAAGCCACAAAATTTAAAAAAAAAAAGTTTTAACCACGCAAAAAACAGAAAAAAAATTCATCGTGTCCTTCCAGGACTTTCCCATTTTACGTTCAAGATATTAATTACAGTACCATAAATGAAATTAAAAATACATTTACAAGAGACAGGAAAGCACATCAAAATATAGAGCCTGGCCCATCCAGCGCCCCTTCGTGGGAAACCTGAAATAATTCCGGGTGAAATGAAGCAAAAAGAGAAGGATCCCGTTGCGAAAGGAGCCCCGAGTTTTGCAAACGAGCCTATGGATGAGCTATTAATTGGTGCAGACAGATGGGTGCTGTAATAAGCAATCCTCAGTGTCAGGAGAGCTCCTCACCACAGATCCAGTTCGTACACTCTTTGTTAGGCCTCTGCAGACGAGATTCTGTGGTTATTTTTATATGTATGTAAAAACAAAACACTTTCGATGACACCGGGGATAAAAGAGGAGGGGAGGCCTCCCCTTCCACCACAGGCACTGCCAATAAAACGCAGGCAAAAGGAGTAGTTTGTCAGTGTGGTTATGGATTTTTGCATTATTTATCAGCAGAAGAAGCCCATCCAACTCTTGCTGGAAAGCATTAATTAAGTACATGCACAGACAATTATTATTAAACAGTGAAAATCGCGAGGAGAAAGGGTTCGTTCCCACAAGGAATTTTTTTGCAAAGAATAAATTTCAAAGTTCCTAAGGGAGCAACGAGAAAAAAAAACACCACCACCAAAAAAAACTCATCAGACTTTAGAAAGAAAGGATGCAGCGGGATTAATTCACATTTATCTGTCCCAGAGAAATGGGGAGATAAAACAACGAACCAGACTCCTCCAGGAGGAGAGGAAAGCCCCACCTCAGCCATTCCCCACCCGATCCTGACCCTGCAGAAAGGAGAGGAGCTCATCCATTGCGTTTCCCCAGCCCTTTCCCACCCACACGAAGGCACAAAAGGAGAATACATTATTCTCCCAACTCCATTTTAATTACTCAGTGGGGAAGAAACTCCAGCGCTGCGCTCCCTTGTTCCACTTCTGCCCCGTCTTGAGGGACAGCCACAGCGTAATCCCCCACATCCTCTATTTCAATTAGGAGCAAAGAGGGAGGATGGAGAGGCACAAACAATCCTGGCGAGATTTTCCACGGTTATCACGGAATCAAGGAATTGTTTGGGTCGGAGGGGACTTTGAAGCACATCTAATTCCAAGCCCCCCACCAAGGGCAGGGATGCCACTCATCAGATCCGGAGGGACAGCTCCAGCACCCCTCGTCCGCGAGTTCATATTCCATGGGAAAGGGCCGGAGAGGGAAATCCTCCCCTCTGGAATGGGAAGCAGGCAGGCTGCTGGCTGAACCAGCATCCCTTCAGGATCCTCGCCGCGTCGCAGAGGCAGAAGGAACAAGTGCACAGGCGGCACCAGCATCCTGTCGGATGGCCGCCGCACGGCCGAGCCGCGGCGAGCGGAGCCCAGCCCGGAGCAGCGGCACCGCGCTCCCGGAGGGACTCGGGCAGCGCAGGGACAGCGCCAGCACCCCCCGATCCCCCCGCGAACCGAGGGCGAGGCACCAGCATCCCTCCCCCGCCACCGCACCACGGCCCGGGGAGCCCGGGGCGAGCATCCCCAGCCCCACAGGGAGGGACGGGCCGTGAATCCAGCGCCTTCCCGGCGCTCAGCACCGGCATCCCCCGGCCCCGGAGCTGCGCTCCGCCGCTCCCCCGGCCGCAGGGCGCTGCACGGCCGCGC
>VZRV01010421.1:734040-763209 GCA_013398115.1 Falcunculus frontatus
AACCAATCAGAAGGCGGCGGGCTGGTTGCTAGGTAGATCGGAACCCCCGGCCGCTCTAACCCCGCCGGGGGGATCTGATTGGCTGGCGCCCCCCGGGGTTGCCATGGAGACGGGATGCGGATGGGCGGGAGGAGGAGGCGGGAGCTGATTGGCTGGCACCGCACCAGCACGGGGTTGCCATAGCGACGGGATGCGGACGGGCGGGAGGAGGAAGAGGAGGAAGCGGCGTCCGCAGGCGGGAGGAGGAAGGTGAGAGGACACGGGGGGACAAGGAGGGGACACGGGACCCCGGGGAGAGCGCGGGGAGGGGGTGTCACTGCGGTGGGGCACCAGGGGACACAGCCCAGGGGACACATCCCAGGGGACACATCCCAGGGGACACAGCCCAGGGGACACAGCCCAGGGGACACAGCCCAGGGGACACTGAGGGTGCAGAGCGTCATCACAGGGGGACAACCGCAGCGTGGCACGGCGGGGCGGGGATACAAATGCGCTGGGACACAGCGAGGAGGTGGCACAAACTCCGTAGGGAACGCGGATTCGGGATGCAGGGAGGGAGCTGGAAAACGCCGGTGTCGGTGGGAGCTCGGCACAAGGGCGTTGCACCGGTGTTCCCAATGTTTACGTTCCCACAGTGCAGGATGGATCCCTATGGATAGGGATGCCCAGGTGGGCAAGAGGCCGATGGCACCGGGGCTGTGCCAGCTCTGGGGTGGCAGCAGGGCCAGGGCAGTGCCCGTCCCCTGTGCTGGGGCACCTCCAGTGCTGGGGACACTTCTGGGACAAGAAGGACCTTGAGAGAGGCTGGAGCGTGTCCAGGGAAGGGAACGGAGCTGGGGAAGGGGCTGGAGCCCCAGGAGCGGCTGAAGGAGCTGGGAAAGGAGCTCAGCCTGGAGAAAAGGAGGCTCAGGGGGGACCTTGTGGCTCTGCACAACTCCCTGACAGGAGGGGGCAGCCGGGGGGGGTCGGGCTCTGCTCCCAGGGAACAGGGACAGGAGGAGAGGGAACAGCCTCAGGCTGGGCCAGGGGAGGTTCAGGTTGGATATTCAGGTGGTCAGGCGTTGGAACAGCCTGCCCAGGGAAGTGGTGGAATGCCCGGAACTGTTCATCCCTGGAACTGTTCAAAAACCACGTGGATGTGGCATTTGAGGACCTGGATTAGTGCCGGGTTAATGTTTGGATTTGCCGAGGTCTTTCACCAACCTGAACAATTCTGTGATTCCATGAAGGGCATCTCCAACAACGGAAGTGGAAGGGGACAGGGAATTAAGGCATCATGCAAATATAAGCTCAGGAAATGCTTGGAAAACACGCTGGAATCCATGGACAAGTCCCAGCCTTGCTGGATTATTGATTTCAGCCCCAGGTCCTTCTCCATCCATCCTCTGCCCTGCCTGGACCTGTGCTCGGTGCTGCTGCTTAAAGCCTTTCTTCCATCACTGTTTATTTTGATAAAATAATTTACAATCAGAATTACTTTTCTGCCTTAGCTTGAGGTCGATTCAGTTAAATTCTGAAATTTCTAAATTTGTTCCCATCTGAACTCCTCTACTGCACTGTTGTTGCCACAGGGATTGATGGGATTAGGGAAATACATCCTTAAACCTCTGCGTGCACCAGGCTCTGTGCACCACAAACGCTTCATTTCTTAGAGATGTGGTCAAAAACAATAACAAAGTGGCCAAAAATAATTCATAAAGTGGTTCTGCTTCTGCAGGAGTTGTTTTGGGTATGGTTAAGCAGAGATTAGCCCAGGTAAAGGAAATTATTCCAGCGCCCCTGCTTAATGGGATATGATCATTACGGATTGCTGAGCTTTCCTCAGTGAAATCACTTATTTTATAAACCATTTTTTAATTCCAACTTGTGCTGGAATGGGTGGGAGCATTTCCAGTGGTTTCCAAGCGATATTTTCCTGCTGTTTGACCGCACCATTCCTGTCTCCTGCCCTGTGAAACTTTGTGTCTCCTTCATATCCAGATCTCCTGGATCCTCCCACCCCAACTGCGAACCCTTCCTAGTGACTCTGTCCGTAGCAGCCAAGGCAGTTTTGCTCTTTTTAACCCCATATAAACTCACAAAACTTGGGGTTTTTTCCCAAATCTCTTTTGGACTGATATTTACCATGCCTGCCACCCACTCCTACATTTCCATTTTATTTTGTCTGGAAAGATAATAGATATTTTTTACCATCATGTGTCAATAGCTTTTCCTCTTTGGGCGGTGAACCAACATTTTCCTGATGTCCATTTGATCCTTGTTAACCTCCCCTGGTGTCTCTTGCTGCTGGAATGTTTTGGGATCACCTGAACCTGAGGAATTCCATCCCAGGATATGGGACAGATGAGCTGGAGCAATCTCTGGGATGTTATTTTGGGCAGCCAGCCCAAAGACAACAACTCCTACAGAAGAGAAGCGAGGCCTTGGCCGAGCATCCCGTCAGTCCCAGCTCCACACAACATTCCAGCTGCTTTTCCATGGGGCTGCTGCAGCCACCTCAGTGTCACCTCACGGATGAACTGTGATCAGAGTCACCGCAGAGATTCGGAGTGTCCTGGAGTGGTTCTGTCACCGAGGGGTTTGGGTGGGAAGGGACCTTAAAACCCATCCGGTGTCACCCCTGCCATGGGCAGGGACAGCTCCAGGGTGCTCCAAGCCCTGTCCAGCCTGGCCAAGTTTGGGCAGCAGGAGGGGGGATTCTGCCCCTCTGAGACCCCACCTGTGGAGCTGCCTCCAGCCCTGGGGCCAACAGCAGAAGGACCTGGAGCTGCTGGAGAGAGTCCAGAGGAGGCCACGGAGATGCTCCAAGGGCTGGAGCCCCTCTGCTCTGGAGCCAGGCTGGGAGAGCTGGGGGTGTTCACCTGGAGAAGAGAAGGATCCAGGGAGACCTCAGAGCCACTTCCAGTGCCTAAAGGGGCTCCAGGAGAGCTGGAGAGGGACTTGGGACAAGGCATGGAGGGACAGGACACAGGGAATGGCTTCCCACTGGGAAAGAGGAGATTTAGATGGGATATTGGGAAGGAATTCTTGGCTGTGAGGGTGGTGAGGCCCTGGAATAGAATTCCCAGAGAAGCTGTGGCTGCCCCTGGATCCCTGCAACTGTCCAAGGCCAGGTTGGACAGGGCTTGGAGCCACCTGGGGCAATGGAAGGTGTCCCTGCCCATGGCAGGGGGTGGAATGAGATGATTTTTAAGATCCCTTCCCACCCAAACCATTCCACGGATGAACTCCTAAGCACCGAGTCCCGGCACACGCAGCCTTTGAGGAATGTCACTAAATTCTGGAATATCAACTCCAATCCAGGCAGTTTTAGGGCTGGTGCAGTTTTATGGAATGTGACTCCTCCATGTGACCCACCAGGATCATCAACCCAACTCCTGGCCCTGCACAGACACCCCAAAAATC
The DNA here is from genome assembly GCA_013398115.1 of Falcunculus frontatus. NCBI lineage: Eukaryota > Metazoa > Chordata > Aves > Passeriformes > Falcunculus > Falcunculus frontatus. The sequence continues at coordinate 737,446 of VZRV01010421.1, forward strand.
CCACCCTGTGCATCCCTGGGAGCATTGTCCAAACATTCCCGGAGCTCTGGGAGCCTTGGGAATGTCACCATTCCCTGGGGAGCTGCTCCAATGCCCCAAACACCCTCTGGGGGAAGAACCTTTTCCTAAAATCCACCCTAACCCTCCCCAGCCACATCTCCAGCCTTTCCCTCGGATCCTACAACTGGAGAGGGAAGAGACCAACACCAGCCCCTCCACTCCTCCTCACGAGGAAGTTTCAGACAGATTCCTTCCAGATCCTGAGCCACATTTTGGCACAGAAAGCTCACGAGGGGTTCCAAAAGCTCAAATCTCTCCGGCAACACCCCAGTCCTCGGAGGTGCTTTGGGAATGTGGCTGCTCCAGCCCCAAAACCCACATCTGTGAGGGAAACTGGGATGGGAACGCAGGGCTGGGAGGTGCTGAGGTGGCAGCCGATGGGGTTGGTGACTAATGGACAAGGTTGTCCCTGAAAAACAGGACACGGGTGCCTGGACCTGTTTTTTTGGCAGCCGAGGTGTTTCTCTACCCGGCGTTTCTGGGCATTGAAGGGGAAACAAAACAAAAACGAGGCAGGGAACAATCCCAAATCCACCCAAATCCACCTACTCGGTTGCACAAGAAGGTTTTGACGTTGTCCATCTGCAGAATGTGAGGATGTGAAAGCTCGGGGAGGCTTTCAGTGGGAAGCTAAAACTGGGCAGGTAATGTTTTATTTAAGGGTCTTTAGCCAAAAAAAAAAAAAAAAAAAAAAAGGAGAGAAAACCTCAGATTTTTGTAATGAATTTATTTCCTGAGGCACGGAAAGGAAAATGCAACAGATTTTTCATTGTGTTTTCTTTATATTTCTTTGATTCCACAAAAACTTAGGAAAGGAAGGAAGGAAAAATTAAGCAGAAAATTGATGTGCCCAGACAGATCCTGCCGTGGGTTTTGAAGATTAATCCACTGAAATCGAGAGGAATTTTGTCTGGGTCTGAAAGTAGCTACAAAGGTCCTTTTTCTGGATGGGTTTTGATGTGTTTGGGTTCAGGACAGGCTGGTAACACAATACGGGAGTTAATTCATGGATTTGCCTTTCTTTTGTCCCAAAAATCCCATTATCCATCCCGCCACCGTGAAGCTGTAAAGCCATCTGAGGTATTTACAGAAATAATTACATGCAGGGAATGGAGATAATTTTTAATGTGGTGAAGAAATTATTTGGTTTTCAGGCTGCTGCCTCAGCTTCAGGCTTCAGCCTGGAAATTGGATAGCTGAGGTGAGGAACGGCATCATCCTGCTGAATCCAACGGCATGGCAGAAGACGAAGGGGGAAAAAAAATCCCTTTTCCTATGTTTGGGCACGGATTTACGAAGAAATTGCTTTGTCTGAACAAAGTTCAGACATTTGGTGTCCCAAAAGGGGGAAATTTTGTTGAACGTCTGATTTATTTCACGTGGAAATTCCTGCTGCAAAAAATCACGGAAATGGTTGGAGAAAAGATCATCAAGTCCAACCATCAACCACCACCACGGGTCACCACCAAACCACATCCTAGAGGGTCACATCCACATTTTCTTGGGAAAACTTCCAGGGATGGTGATTCCACCACCGCCCTGGGCAGCCTGTTCAAAGGAATATTCATTAACACTTGTGATGAAGAAGATCTGCTTAATTATTTATTATTTATTAATTATTAGTGCACAGTGGGAAATCACGGAATCCCAAGATGGTTTGGGTTGGAAAAGAACTTAAAGCTCATCCCATCCATAGGCAGGGACAACTTCTCCTATTCCAGGCTGCTCCAAGCCCCATCCAGCCTGGCCTTGGACACTTCCAGGACTTTAATCTCATGGATATTCTGGGTACACAAAGTAAAAAGCTCCACCCCACCTGGATTCCAAATAATTTTTCCATGTGTCATTGCCGTGCTATGAAATCATTGGATTCTTTCTTAAAATTTTTTTTCTTTTCTTTTTCCATGAAAACAAAGGAATAGCACAGGGATAATTCCATCTTTGTTCCATTCTGCAGCCACTGGTGGTGACAGGAGGACCCAGCCTCTCCCGGATCCATGGCATTTGCACCTCCCAAAAACACGGATGGCTCCAAGCTCCAGCTCAAGCTGAGCACGTGGACACCCCTGAACCACCAGCTCATGAATGACAAGGCAAGTTCCAAGAAAACGGCTGAAATTCAGGGAATCGGGGAATTGTTGAGCTTGGAAGGGACTCATGGAGATCATCCAGTCCAACCCCTTAAGGCAAAGCCAACCTGAGGATTTGTTTCCTCAGGATCGTGTCCAGTTGGTTTGGAATAGTCTCAAATCCCAAGACAAACCCCCAAGTTCACAAATTCCCAGATCCTAGAAAAATTTAATTCATGTTTTGTGGAGGTCATGGGAAATGGAATAAGAACTTGGAGGTTTCCTGTTAGAAGTACGGAGATATCTTTATGATACATAAAGATATATAAAATCTATCATGAAAAGATGGAAAACTCTGATTTACTTATTTTAAGCAAACAAGCATTTGATTTAAATGCTGCCGTTTTGCCAAATCATTTGCTTTTTTTAAAAAAAAAGTGGATTTTTTTTTCCTGAAAGTCACAAAATCGTGCTTTTTTTATGCACCAGAAGCCTCCAGTTTCACCCCAGAGCAAACTGAGCGTGAGTCAAAAGTTCTGAGTGCTCACAGCAGAGCCCTCGGTGCTCAGGGATGACGCTGGGCGGATATTTTGGAAGCTGGAGTGATGCACCAGTTTATAAATAATGGGATGCATTTCCAAACCCTCCCACTCGGATTCCAAATCTGGGAGCTGCCAGCACGACTTTGGGCTCTTGTGTCATTGGGAGCATTTTCCTCCCTCCCAATCCCAATTTCTGTGGATGATTCACGGGATTCGATCCAGAGAGGGCTGTTAAAGCCCGGCTTCCCGGATTTCTTGGGATCACTTTTTTTTGCACAGTTCTCCTGGTCCTGAGCTCAGAATTTGGCTAAAATGGGGAGAATTTGGTTAAAAAGTGTCTTCCATGGAGGTATCCAGGCTCCCTTTGGGGTTGAGGACTGCTGTTCCTTACGAAATGGAAATTTTACCTCTTCCCTAATAATTTTCTCGTGATTAACCCCTTATCCCATAAAAAGATGAAGCTTTGTCTCCTGTCTGAATACCTCTGGCATTGAAATTAATTTGATTCTTCCCTTCTCCCTTATTAAGCTCTTCTGTATCCAGCATTTTTTTTCCCCATGGAAGGACTTTTACCCTGCTTCAAGCCAACACTTGAATTTATTTTATTTTTGATAAACTGAAGAGATTGAGCTCTTTGAAGTCCTTTCAATCTGGCAAATTCTCCAGCCTTTGAATCATTTTAATGTTTCCTACACCCTTTCAAGGTTATTTTTACAGATACACATCGCTGTGCAATAAAGCATGACCTAACCAGAAATAAAAACCACCTTTTCCCACCTTTTCCCACCTTATTTTATTCCTCTGCTCCTCAGGCGGTTGGAAGTTGCATTGAGCTGCAGCAAAACTTTTAGGGATTAATATTGGGTTGTTGAATTATCCGATGCTCGGTGATGTTCCAGGTAGCGAAGAACGTACAAGAAGATCCCAGAAAATACCAGAAATGAATATTCAAAAATGAAAAAATTCCGGGGATGAACTGGAAGTGTTGGGAAGGCACATGGGGAAGGTGGTGGTGCTGGATTAAATGGTTGGACTTGATGACCTTGGAGGTCCTTTCCAACCTCGAAAATTCTCAGAAATTCATAATAAATTATATTTTCTCGATTCTGATCCGGGTTTTAAAGCCCTGACCTCCCCAAAATTCCCTTTTTTTTTTTTACATCCCTACGCTGCTCTGCAGCGGAAAAAAAAATACATAAAAAAATAGCTGCAACAAAATTGGTTCTGACGTTTGAAATCAGGAGATATTCCATGAGGTATTTATAGGCCACTGGAGAGGGAGAAGGTGCCATTTTTGTACAGTCATGTGTCTGCTCATCGCTGCACTCCTGGGAGGCAGCGTGACGGGAGATGGGAATTTATAGATGGAAGGGATGGGAATTTATGGGTGGAAGGGATGGGAATTTACAGATGGAAGGGGTGGGAATTTACGGATGGAAGGGATGGGAATTTATGGATGGAAGGGATGGGAATTTACGGATGGAAGGGGTGGGAATTTATGGATGGAATGTGCAGGAAGAGCAGGGAAGGAAGAAATGTTTCTGTGTGAGGAATGAACTTGTTGGAGCAGGGAATGAGGGTCAGGAGCGGTGGGAATTCAGAGCTGGTCCGAGGCAGAAGCGTCGAAATTCCATGGTTGGGAGCAGACTCGGGAACATCTGGTGTCGTAAATTTGCTGCCCATGGAATTTTGGGTGATCCTGGGGGTATTCCATGGGTAGTTCCTGTAGATTTCCCTGGATTTTCCAACGTGGTAAGAGTACACTTATAGAATTCCAGGATGGTTTGAGTTGGGAGAAAGCTTAAATCCCATCCCATTCCATCCCTGCCATGGGCAGGGACACCTTCCACTATCCCAGGTTGTTCCAACGTGGCCTTGGACACTTCCAGGGATCCAGGGGCATCCACAGCTTCTCTGGGAATTCTATTCCAGGGCCTCCCCAGCCTCACAGAGAAAATTCCTCCCTAGCATTTGACATCTTCTCTTCTTAGGGGGTTGGAAAGAGATGATCCTTAAAGTCCATTCCATCCCAAACCATTCTGCGATTCCACCCACTCCTGAAACCTCCTGGATTCAATGCCCCTGGATCCCTGGAAGTGTCCAAGGCTGGGTTGGACAGGGCTTGGAGCAACCTGGGATAGTGGAAGGTGTCCCTGCCCACGGCAGAGGTGGAACTGGATGAGTTTAAGGTCCCTTCCAACCCAAACCATTCCATGATTCCAAGATTGCTTTAAAGACAGGATCACTACCAGGGACAGAGCAAAGTCAAGGAAGCAGAATTAGGAAATCTCAAATTGCTCACGGTCACAAAACCAGGGATGAAATCTCAGACGTGCCGAGGTCGTGCTTCAATTAAGGATGAAGCAAAGGCAGGAGATGGAGCATCCTTCAGACTCCATCCCGGGAGTGCGGGGAAGGACTGGAATTTGGGAGAGAATTTGCCTTCTGCAGGGCAGGAATTCGGGGCTGAGGCAGAAGAGCCTCCGGTGGCATCTGCAGCAAAGGATGGAGGGGTTTTCCAGCCACTTGAGCATCTTCAAACCCCCTGAAGCCACGGATGGGAGACGGCAGATCCCAGGATCGCCCCGGGCCTCCGGCTGCAGCCAAGGCTCTCCACAGGTGTAGCTCCAAGGCCTTGGAGGAGAGGACACGAGCTTGATTATTATACCAAATTTGGGCCATTCTGTTGCTAATTAACACTCCCCAGTGCCTGGAGAGGCAGAACTTCGTGGCAGCCCCAGCTCAGATGTGTCTCCAAGAACGCTGAAAGCAAATACGAGTCTGTCTTTGATCAAAGACCATTAACGTCGCTCTTGGTTACGCAAACAGCTCCCTCCTCCCTTCAGCTCTCCAACCCAAAACTCAGATCTTTGACTATTCATCGCTTCCTTGGGGCAAATCCTTTTCCAAGCTCAGCTTGTTAGGTTTGTTGGGTCGTTTTTTTTTTTTTTCCCCCTCCGCTTTACCGATGTCCCCCACGCAAATAAAGCAAATAATAACCGTCAGCGTGCAAATAAAAAGAAATGTCATTTTCCAGCCCTCACCAGAGACGCTCCTGCTGGGAGAGACAGAGCTAAAGCTGTCAAGTGCTGCAGCAGACATCAGCACTGATAATGTCCTTCTCCGCAGGAACCATCTCCGCAGGCTGTCAGAGCAGTAACATGTCTGGAGTTTATAATGATCAAGCGTGTTTTCCTACTCGCGGTTTAATCGCCGTTTTATGTGCGGTTATGAGCTGGGCTTTTTTCCCTCCTCTTTGATCCGTCTGCTGGAAGAATCATTTCCAGCATTCCCTCACTTCCCAGGTCACCATCCTGAGGGTTGAAGGCGGTTTTGTGGTAGTGGGGGAGCCACGTGTTCGTGCTTTGGGGTCCAGCTCCCTATGGATAGGGGTCAACATCAGAAATCCTCCGCTGGATTTTGATCCGGATGGTCCTTGGTGGGAGCTGTCGCTGTAAAGCGGCCGGGGAACAAAGGCTGCTCTCGTTATCCCATTCCTGAAGGTTTTGCTGAGCTGGGATCGGATCCGTGCAGGATTTCAGGGCCCCCGGTACCTCCGAGTCAGGATTAATGGAATTTCTAAAATAAAGAGGTGGGAATTTCAGCTTCTGGTTACCCCAAGGCATGTGAGGCACCTCCCATCGCTGCGTGTCCAGGAGAGCAGAATTCCTGTGGGAATTCTGGGAGAGCTGGGGGTGTTCACCTGGAGAAGAGAAGGATCCAGAGAGATCTCAGAGCCCCTTCCAGTGCCTAAAAGGGCTCCAGGAGAGCTGGAGAGGGACTTGGGACAAGGCATGGAGGGACAGGACACAGGGAATGGCTTCCCACTGCCAGAGGGCAGGGATAGATGGGATATTGGGAAGGAATTCTTGGCTGTGAAGGTGGTGAGGCCCTGGCACAGGGTGCCCAGAGAGGTTGTGGCCTCTCAAAATATCCTCATCCCTGGATATTTTGGGTTGGAAGGGACCTTAAAGCTCATCCAGTTCCAACCCTGACACCTTCCACTATCCCAGGTTGCTCCAAGCCCCATCCAGCTTGGCCTTGGACACTTCCAGGGATCCAGGGGCATCGAATCCAGGAGGTTTCAGGAGTGCTGGGATGATAAATTCCCAACAGGATTGCCAAGGAAATATCAATGAGGGAAGAGTGGAGGTGGCAGGATGAGGGATGTGGATTCTTTCCCTCTCCACGGGAAAGCTCTGGAATGCTGGGTCCATTTCTGAGCTCCTCAGTACCAGAAACACACAGATTTACTGGAATAAATCCAGCACAGGGCCTCAGGAATGATTAAGGAATTGGAGAACCTGATGTTTCAGAAAGTTCTGGAATCTCCACCAAATAAAACACTCAAAACTCATGGACATGCCTGAGCTACTCCTCCAGCTGATCCTGTCAGGGAGTTCGGACTAAAGGATCTCCATAATTTTTTTCCAAAATCATCCATTCAGTGATTCCGTTGATATTTTGTGGATTGTTTTTCAAGCTGGTTTTTTTCTCAGCACATATTGAATCTCCCTGAAATACTCAATTTTCTTTTCGTGTCTGTTTTTTATAGGTATTTGAAGAAAGAAGAGCCCTGCTTGGAAAATGGGTAAATTTTTCTCTTTAAATCTCTTATTTGCCACAGACAGATTTTGGAAGCGATCAGGAGTTTATCTCACGGGAATGCAAAACTTCTCCTCTTTGGAAAAAGGGATTCGCTTCCCTGATGTGGAAGTGAGCTGTGACTGCTCTGCTTCTGAGGAGAGTAAAGGTGTAAATTCCCTCAGTGCCCACATCCAATAAGTTCTGAAGCTAGGAAATCATATTCCATCATTGGAATGAGCTGAAGTGAGATTAAAAACCCAGGGAAATGTTTGTGAAGCCTTCAGAGGAGGTGTTGGATGTTCAGATGCTGCCCTGGCCTGCTGGAGGGTCTTTGAAATCTGTAATAAATGACATTTTATCTACCAAGTGCACACATAGATTGGTTTGGGTTAGAACCGGTGCTTATCCTTTATGCTTAGTGAGTCACTCATGAAATTATTTTTCCATATGAACTGGTCTTTACAGGCAAATATTTTGATTTTAAGGATTATTTGTCGTTACAGGAAACAGGCTTTCCATAATTTGTTGTGTTTTGGCGATAAGGAGTTTCAGGGACACCAAGGAAATGAAATAATTGAGTGATTGTTGTTCAGAAAACAGCTTTTAAGGGGATAGGCAGCAAGTGGAAAACATTAAACCCGTCTCTCGGAAATCGCTGGATGTATAAAAATGCCAAAATCTGGGAAAAAACCTTCCTCCAAACACTCTCACAAGTGCTGAATCATCCCCAAAAGGTCACATTTCTGACCTTTCCCATGACTCTGGAGCAGCAGCTCTCAGAAGGCTCCTTCAGAGCAAATTCTCGTGCTCCTGCCATCCAGCATTCCAAGGAAAGAAGGCACAAAAGCTGCTCTTAACTCCCTTCCAAGCCTGGGGTCGTGGAGAGCCTGGAGCCCTCCGAGTGTGAGAGGAACCACGTGGAGAAACCTCAGTGCTCCGGGCAGGATTTCCCACATTGGATCTTCATGGAAGGTCTTCATTGGATCTTCATGGAAGGTCTCATGAGCTTCTCCAAGTGCTCTCAGGAAATACGGACTGAATGGAGCTGCTGGAGGATGGATTTCATGGCTGGGATCACGTTCAGGGTGGTTGTAAAGGATTTGGATATGGACTGAATGGAGCTGCTGGAGGATGGATTTCATGGCTGGGATCACGTTCAGGGTGGTTGTAAAGGATTTGGATATGGACTGAATGGAGCTGCTGGAGGATGGATTTCATGGCTGGGATCACTTTCAGGGCAGCTGTAGAGGATTTATCCTGAACCTGGAAGGCTGAAACCTGTCCTGACTCCTGTTCAGCATTTTCAGTAATATCCAGATGACGGAATGGAAAACAAATCCTCATTTAATGGTTGGATTCGATGATCTGAGAGCTTTTCCCAACCTTAATGATTCCACAATTCCATCTGCAGGTGACGCCAGGAACGGAGGGATTTCCTGAACTTTGGGGGTTAGAAATCAGGGTGGAAAGGTCTGCAGTCGGGTAAGGACGAGGGAAAAGTGCTGCCTGGAAGAGTGACACACAAAAACTTTATATCTGAGAGAACCCAAGGGTGCAGCAGCTCTGCAGGAATAATTCCTGGGAGTGAGGGTGGATCACACACTGAACATCAGCTGACAGCGACTTACAACGAAGGGAAATATCCCAAAGGCAGAGCCATTCCCTGTTCTGCTCCCTGCCTTTTGGGAAAGCTGGGAACGGGTTAGATGTGGGAGCAGACTCAGGTCCAGAAAACATGGAAACAACCCCTGTGCTGTAGGGAAGATGGAGAAGAGGCATAAAAACATCTTCTAACGAAACACAAGATGTTGAAAAAGAGGAAGGGAATGATCTGATCCCTGTGCTCACTTTGGAGAGGACAGGAAATCCCGGGCTTGAGTTGCAGTTATGGAGACACGATTTAGACACGAGCAAAATCCGGTGCTGGAGATAATTCCCTGCTGGAATAGCTTGCCTGGGGATTAAGGGCGGAATCTGGAGCCTTTTGAGGTTAGACAAACACTGCCAGGAATGGTTTAGGGAGAGCAGATCCTGCCTTGTGGCAGGAGATGGACCACATCAACGTCCCTCAACTTTTTCCACGGAAGGAACATCCTGGAAAAGCAGAACAGGAAATGCCTCGTGCGGCCTTGCCACAGTGGTTTTCCTTTATCTGGTTTTCCAAATAAAGATTAGATTAAACTTGGGACGCTCGTTGTTTGTTTAATTCTTCCTGATTTTGCTTGCGTGCATCCAGGGACTGTGGTTTAACATTTTCATTTTGTTATTTTTTCCCCACTGGTGCCAAAGGACATCTTTGATGTTTCCCAGGGTGTTGAGATACAAGGAATGAGGTGTCCTGAAGGGATTTAATTCCTCAGTTTCTGTGCACCTGACAGGAGGGGGCAGCCAGGTGGGATTTGGGCTTTGCTTCCAGGGCATAAAGGACAGGACAAGAGGGAACGGCCTCAAGCTGAGCCAGGGGAGGTTCAGGGTGGACATCAGGAGGGATTTCTTCATGGAAAGGGGGCTCAGGCATTGGAAGGGGCTGCCCAGGGAGGTTTGGAGTCCCTACCCCTGGAGGTGTCCAAGGAAAGCCTGGATGTGGCACTCAGAGCTCTGGGCTGCTGACAAGGTGGACATTGGTCACAGCTTGGACTCGATGACCTTGGAGGTCTTTTCCAACCTCAATGATTCTGTGATTCTATGATTTAACCTCTCATTTTTCCTTCTGTCACCTCTTCACGTGGGGACTGAGCCCTCCCAGGTGAGGGACACTCTTCCAGGAGGGTGCCCATGGGCTATATTTGTGGGACACAACACCACCACCCCTAAATTTGCTGATGATAATTGCTCTTCCCACAGCAGGACTGTCCCTGGCCTAGTTCTCACTTTTACCACCACATTAAACAAGCAAACCCAACATTTTACAGGGGAATCACAGAAAAACTTGGGTTGGAAGGGACCTTGAAGCTCATCTCATTCCAACCCCCTGCCATGGGCTGGGACACCTTCCACTATCCCAGGTTGCTCCAAGCCCTGTCCAGCCTGGCCTTCATCCAGGAGCTGACCCCATGGCAGGTGACAGGGCAGTGGCTCCTTCTTGTCACCAGGTCACCTTCCCTTCCTGGAATCTCTTCCTGGAAAGAATCTCTTCTTGGGGCTTGGAGCAACCTGGGAGAGTGGAATCTGTCCCTGCCCATGGCAGGGGGTGGAATGAGATAAATTTTAAGGTCCTTCCAACCCAATCTTTCCACGATTCCCCTGTAAAAAGTCAGATTTCTTTGTGTGACTACAGAGGGAAAAGTGAAACCAAACAGATCCTGGGGGAGAGCTCCTAATTACTGACAAGGAGCTGCTTGGCAGCAGAGACATTTGGGATTTGGTTGGGTGGATTAAAGTATTTCGGGGATTTCAGGTGCCTCATCTGCTTCTCACCTTCTCACCCAGCTCCTGGGCCTCCAACAAACCCTGGGAGAGGACGGCTGGGGAAGGAAGGCGAAAGTTATTTCTCGACTGGAGAATCCGTTCCTACTTTTGCCGAGCACAGGGATCCCAACCTGGGAACTCAAGTCCACGTGCTGGGCTGGAGATGAGGGTTGAACCCCCCTCCAGTCAGAACCAGTAAAACCAGCAGCATCCTGCAGCAGAGGGGCCTCTCTGGCTCTCCCTCGGTGTCAGGCTTCGTTATTTGTGTGTGTGCACTCATGGATTAATTGCAAACCGACCCAGAGGCAGGGCCAGAGCGCCGTGCCCGATGTCACACAATCCCTGAGGAGACTTTTGTTCGCCAGGGCTTTGGGGAAGGCCCGGACGAGGGGAAAAGCTGCGGGGAGAGAGGGAAGGCGAAGCGAGGGGAATCCAGTCCGACTGGTTGGGCTGCTGTAATCGCATCCAAGGGGAGGATCTGTGGAGGAAGCAGCCAAATGTGGGATGGGGACACGTTTGGTGATGCTGGAAAAGAGACAAATCATGTCAGCTTAACTCCTTGGCTGCTGCTGGGTGCAGTGGAGACAGGGCCCGGTGTTCCCAATGCTCCTGATGGTGTGGCACCGGTTTAAACGGGGCTTAAACACAGGCTGAGGATGCTGGAAGGGATTCCCTCATTGGGAAACCCACGGCAGGGTGGAAAGGGTTAAAAAGGAGCAACTCCTGTGTCTGCTGGAAAGTGAAGCTGGATTTGTTTTGACTAGTTCACTTAATCTCTTGATGTGGAAGAGACTAAGCCAGTTACTCCCTTGTCTCCGGAGCTCACACAGGAGAAATTTATCTGTGCAAATTGGTGGTCGGGGATTGTTTTAACGAGCAGAGGATGTGGCTGGGATCATGAACGGGGAGCGTGTGCAGCAGAAGTTTTGCCCCCTTCGTGTGACAGGGAAAACCTTTTATTTCAAGCCGAGGGTGAGAAAGGGACGGGCAGAACCTCCTCTGCCCCCTCTGGTCCATCTTTGTCTGATTTTATTCTCAGGGAACATTTCTGAGCCCTAAATCACCAAGTTCTATTTCAGTTTTCCCTTAATGCCCTGCTAAGCATCATCAGAAGTGGAAGTTACATGAAAAACGGGGATGAAAAAATACTCCTTAATTACAGGGATTAAAAAATACTCCTTAATAAGGGAATACTTCTTAATTCACAGACAGTCCTTGTCACAGACAAAGACATCTGGGAGCTTTTTCTGTTTGGCTTTTTGTCCCTCCAGGATCTCAGGAACGTCAATTCCACACTTTCTTCATTCTGACCTTCTCGAAGGTCTTGCAGAGGTGTTTGTGAGAAGGAGAAGAGCCATTTGCTTCCTGGAGTTTATTCTCCAGCACTGGAATTCATCCAAGGGAAAATAAATCAATGTAGAAAGAGTTCTTCAAAATGAGCAGGAAACAAAATGCTTCTCAGTCACCTTCATCTGCACAGTGCATCTTAAACTATTATTCTGCCAGTCCTCCATTTGAGCACAGATGTGGAGTGGGGAGGAAAGAAGAGGAAAAAAAATCCTGGATTTTTAGTCTGTTTCATTCTGAAAGGGAAAAGAAGGGAAACTGGACGTTAAACTATTTATTTAATAGTTAACCCACAATAATAATAAAAAAAATTGCTGGAAGAACTTTTTTTCCTCATAATATTTTCATATTAATTATTTATATTTATATTTATATTTATATTTATATTNCTGTTTGGCTTTTTGTCCCTCCAGGATCTCAGGAACGTCAATTCCACACTTTCTTCATTCTGACCTTCTCGAAGGTCTTGCAGAGGTGTTTGTGAGAAGGAGAAGAGCCATTTGCTTCCTGGAGTTTATTCTCCAGCACTGGAATTCATCCAAGGGAAAATAAATCAATGAAGAAAGAGTTCTTCAAAATGAGCAGGAAACAAAATGCTTCTCAGTCACCTTCATCTGCACAGTGCATCTTAAACTATTATTCTGCCAGTCCTCCATTCGAGCATAGATGGGTGGGGAGGAAAGAAGAGGAAAAAAACCCTGGATTTTCAGTCTGTTTCATTCTGAAAGGGAAAAGAAGGGAAACTGGACGTTAAACTATTTATTTAATAGTTAACCCACAATAATAATAAAAAAAATTGCTGGAAGAACTTTTTTTTCTCATAATATTTTCATATGTAAATTTAAATTTTGGAGGTCACATTTAACGAAGGACTTAAATGTCCCTGAGGTTAAATGCAGACAACAATGTGCAGAGATGTGACCTGCAGAGAACAAGCTGGGAGCCGTGGAAAGGTGGCTTCAGGGAACGGTGTGTGCAAACAGAGCGCGTGGTTGGGGATGGCCAACCCTGGGAAGGAAACAAATCTGGGAAAAGCAGCATTCCCCAAGGAGGGGAATTCCCCAAAGCGTTCCGTTTTCCCTTTGAAAAGAAGGTGAGTTTGGGTCAAGGCTGCTCTTGCTGTGCCGAGGAGGAGTTTCATGGAATTCCAGAGATTGGCTTGGGAGGGATCTTCGAGCTCATCCCATCCCACCCCTGCCATGGCAGGGACACCTTCCACTAGCCCAGGGCTCCAAATCTCATCTCCAACCTGGCCTTGGACTTTCCAGGGATCCAGGGGCAGCCACAGCTTCTTTGGGAATTCCATTCCAGGGCCTCCCCACCTTCACAGGGAAGGATTTCTCCCTAATACCCCATCTAAATCTTTCCTCTTTTAGTTTAAAACCCTTCCCCTTGCCCTGTCACCGCACACTCTTGTAGACAGGATGAAGCAAAAATCCATATTCCGCCTGAGGAAATCCCTCTCCAACCATCCCCACCCTACTGCCTGCAGTTCCCACTGGGAATTCCTGCTGCTCCAGCCCGCGGCCACCACGATCCCGGGGTTTTTCCTCCCTCCTGGCACCGGGGCTGCAGGTTTGGAGCCAGATGGCAGCGAGTGTGGGATGAGGTCAGTCTCCTCCCAGGAGATGGCTGCTGACAGGGCCCTTCCCATGCCGGGCTGTCACGGCGAGTGAAACCCCAGCCGTCACTCCCACCCTGTTTACTCAGCTCTGCAAAACCATCCCTGGATACCTGAGCGCTCGCTTCCTCCCACACGGATTCAATCCTCCTCTTTAGGCACCTGCCACGAGCATGGAAAAGCTGCGGAAAACCTCCGCGACTCCGCCGCGGATTTTTCCTCGTGAGCTGCGGGCAGCTCGTTCGGTTTCCTTCTGTCCCACTCCTCAGAGTGGGGGATTTCTCCCCTGGGAGGAAAAACACTTCACAAATGGCGAGGCACTCTGAGATTCCTTCTCCCACAGAAGTGTTGGGAGGGAGAAGGAACCAGCAACGAGCTCATCTTTGAGGCCTGCTCCTGGTGAACACCCATGGGAGTCTCCTCCTTTCCGTGAGGGAGCTGGTCCCGGGAGCAAAGGGCCTTGAGAGCACGAGTGAGGCTTGGCCAAGGCCATCCTGGATGCTTTGAGGATTAGAAGTCATTACGTGGCCTCAGAGTTTCTTTTCATGTAGCCTCTCCGTTTGCTCCCAGCGCTCTGCTCCCTCGGAATGAGTCACCAGGAGCCGCTGCTCGGGCGCTTTCCCTCGCCTCGTTTTATTTTAAGAGGCTGAATCTCCAGTTTCTCTGCACCTGAAACTCCTTTTTTTCTTTTTTTTTTTTTTTTTCCAGTTTGACAAGTGGACAGATGGCCAGAGGAGGAGGATCCTGGTGGACCTGCTGGAACGCTGCTCCCTGTCCCAGCAGAAATTCTGTGCCAAGCAGCTCCAAGCCCGAGTCCCCACCGAGGCCATCGATTTCACCACGAGGCTCCCTCGAGTCCTGTCCTTGTACATCTTTTCCTTCCTGGACCCACGGAGCCTCTGTCGATGTGCACAGGTAAAAAAGCCAACACCCACACAGGTCAAAGGAGCTCAAAATAAACCCAGGAAAACGCTGATTTTTGGTGAAGACAAAAGGCCTTCTGACTCGGCAGCCTGTGCCAAATGCTTAGTGATGCTCGTTCCTCAGATCCTAAATTAAGCCAGATTGGCCAAGATTCACGGAAGTGAAGAGTAATTTCAGATGCTCAGTTCTAAAGCGTTTTAAATGTGGCATTTTCCGGACTGATTATTCCCAGAAAGGAAGCCTGGTACTTCCTGGAAATCACATCCCTCTAAATCACCTTGCACCGTGTGCAGAGCCCTTAATTCCTTGAGAAATATTGGCTTGTGCTTTTGCAACGAACAACACTTGATCCTTTAAGGAAAACAGATCCTTTAAAATGCCTGAGGGTCAAGTGTTGGATGTGGAGAAGCAGAAAATTACAGATGTGCTTTGGAGCACGGTGGTTAAGACTCCAAAAATCCGTTTGCATGCCATAAAACGCTGTGAGATGCTGCCTGAAGTAGTTTTAAATTAATAAGTTCAGCTATCAGTGAAATTATTCCTGCACTAACGTAACATTCCATGTAATTTAAGAATATATAAAAATCTCAGCTTGGCTAAGCCTCGCTCTAGTAACTTCCTCCGGCATTTCATGAGGATGCAACTCAAACTATCCACGCTCAGGCACGGAGAAAATAGGTTAGAAAATGACTTAGAATCACAGAATATCCCGAGCTGGAAGGGCCCCACATCATGAAGGCCTTGAAAGGTTGAAATGGTTTAATCAAAGGTTTAAAAGAATCATTAACAGCGCAGAAGAACTGAATTGGTTTAAGGATATGTGGGAATTACCTCCCCAGCACAGAAATCCGTAGCCGAAATCTCGGCTGCTTTAAACCCCGAGGTTTTCACCTGGCTGGGAATTCACAGGTGAGCTGGCACTGGAAGCACCTGTCGGAGCTGGATCAGCTGTGGATGCTGAAGTGCCTGCGTTTTGGGTGGTTCATCAACTTCTGCCCGACCCCCTTCGAGCAGGGCGTCTGGAAAAAGCACTACATCGAGATGGTGAGGGAGCTGCGCGTCACCAGACCCAAGGTAAGGATCCACCCCCTCCACGGGTGTTTGTGCCCAGTGGGAAATCTGGGGAGGGGTCTGGCTCCCAGCCCCTCTGCTTCTTTATTTTTTCTGCTGTTCTGAATTCAAAGCTCAGCCCTTTAATTTAAAGCAAACTGCCCCAAAGACTCTCTGTGGCTGACAGAGAGAAGCGGATGCATCTCAACAGCAGCTCAGCGGATTTTAATATGGATTATAGGACCTGGGTGATGAAAAGCACTGCCAAGGTGCCTCTTTCTGTCCACTGACCGTAACGGAGCCTGCAGAGACCAATTCTGAGTTCATTCCCAATTATTAGACCCCTAAATTTAGCCCCATCTAATTTTCATCATAGTCCAAAACTTGTTTTCCTGCTCGAATCTCTTACCAGACCCCTTCCAAGGACGAGTTCATCGTTATCGACGTGCAACCAGTAAAAAGCAACGCCCCAGAGAGGAAACTTTCCGTGGCAGGACGGGGGACAACCAGGGGGAAGAAAGAGCTCCCTCCTTGGCGTTCATCCGACAGGAATCCCACGGACACCATCCGCTACAACTACCTGGACAACTACGACTCCATCGAGCAGGCCAGGCAGGCGTAAGAGCTTCACCTCTTTTCCTTTCCCCGTGGCACAAGATTTTCCACATCCTCACTCTGCTTGTTCAGCTGCCCGGTTGCCAAGCCAATTTCCCGCTCTTTTGGCCTTTTTTTTTTTTTTTTTTTTTTGGATCGGTTTTGGTCCAGTTGTAGCCGCAGCTGCCAGGGCTTTGCGTCCTTGTCAGGGCCGGAATTCCTGGGGGAGGTTACGGAGATGGAATGGGAGGAATTAGGACAAGGGGTTTGTTGGGGAGTTTTTTAATCAAGCTGCCAGGATGGGAGGAATGTGTGGGTTTTGCACGGCAGAGGAAGAATGAATGAATTGTGATGAAATAGAATTCTATCACTCGGAGGATCTCCTGGCTGAGGGGAGGCCGGGATGATCGAATTGCAGGGCAGGTGTAAGAGGATGTCGGAGCATCGAAGCGATGATTTGTGTCTGAGCTGCCTGGATCCATCCCTTCCCGGGCTCCCAGGATTATCCACTGGCTAAAGAAAGGCATTTCCCTCCCAAAGCAGAGTTTTGCACATGGATCTGTGTTAGAACTGCCCCACGTTTTCCTCTGCCACCTCTGGCACGGGAGATTTCCCAAATCTTAGATCCAGGGTGTATTTTCTGTGCATGGACAAGCACAGGGAGGGTGTGGGAGTGACCCGTGGGAAGAGATCCTCCTTTTCTTGCGTAAATCCCTGGAAATGCCACCTCTGACGCTTCCCGGGGGTCACCTCAGGCCAGCTGATGCGAAAAGGGTGACGCTGCCATTAACCCAAGCCTGGCAAAGAGGTCATGGATCCTCTTGACCATTCCCTGATTCCTGTGGGAATCCACAGACTCACCAGGCCGGGAGCAGGAGATTCCTCTTTGCTGTGCCAACAAAAAACCTTGGGAACCAACGGAGCCACAACGAAAGCATCCAGGTTCTGTTTAAGTCAACATCCAACAGAGCCAAGATTATCCCTGTGCCCGGGAACAATCAGCCCAGGAATTACCCCAGCCAGGGATTGTTTGGCCAAGAGCTCTCGGAGCTCTTTCCCAACGCGATTAACCCCGCCGGACCCAGCGCTGCTCCGGGGTGTTCCACAGAGCTCCCAAGCGCCCCAGCAAAAAGCCTTTTATGAATCACGTCTTAATCCGCGTCCCCTGGTCCTTGGATATTGCACTACTTCAAAGAGCTTCCCAGTTTCCACCTCACCCTCTTTCTGTGGGATGTTTCCCAACTCTGACACCGCTTTTGGGTCGAGTTCTTTTGAGGCTTTTCGCTGAATATTTTCGCCAAATGCCTCCTGTTGCAAACGAACGTCCCGACATTATTTTCCAGCCGCGCTCAATGGTTTTGTGAGGCAGCTCACAGAGATTTCCGCGAGGTTTGGGATTCTCTTGTGCCCTTTCTGTGAGGTTTGGGATCCTCTTGTGCCGTTTCTATGAGGTTTAGGATTCTCCTGTGCCATGAAAAAGTGGGACAAGCCTTGGAAGTCGCTTGTCCCAGCGCTGAGCCGCGGATGCGGCTGAGAACCAGGTGAAAACAATTCCCCCGAAATAACGAAGCAGAGAATAACAAACACACTCCCAGCTTGCCTCTCCTGAGCGAGATCCCAGCCTCTCTCCATTTGTGGAGAACGTTTTAATGCCGAGTGTCCCCGCAAATCTGCCGTTTATCCGCAATTACAGAGGATTATTGCGAGGAGGGAGAGGAATTCTGTGAGATTTGCTTGTTTATCAAGGATCTGCCTTTAATATCACTTAAGCTGCAGGTAATTGCTGGTGCTCAGGCTCATCTGTGGTGATTATTCAGCAGCGCAGGTGCCACGTCTCAGGTGCTGACCCAGCCTCCCACTCCCACAACGATGTTCTGGTGCTTCTTTTCCACGGACACTTCGCTGTCCCTTCCCAAAAATCCTCCCACTGAGGCTCTGCGTTGTGCTCTCCACCTCTTGCTTCCAGGCAGCTGCCAAGGGATCGGGAATTCAGCTCTTCAGCTGGATCCCTGGAGCAGGGAGACACCACCTCGAGCGTCCCTCGGGTTTTGGTGGGGGCGGCAGGAAAACGTCACCGTGGTCCTGGTGTGCCTCCGGGATGCCAAGCCCCGGTTTGGAGTCTCCCAGGAATGCTGTGCAGGATCCACCTCCATGCAGGCAGACCCTGTCTGACCAGGGCTCAGCTTGGAAGGCAGAAGAGAATCCCGAGATAAAAATCTCCGACCCCGCCGGCGCCGTCAGGTGCAGTTCTCCTTCGGATGAATCCTTCGGATTCCTGGAGCTCAAGGGCAAAACAACCGCCCCTCGTGTAAAATGGATGTCAGGAGGAGCGAAATCGGTGTAAAACGAGATCCTGAAACAATAGGAGCGATTTCCCAGGGTTTGCCAAAGGGAATCTGGGAGGGGAGATGGGTTTTGCTGCAGCCTGAGCTCACGTGGGAAGGAACAGGGATGGGGGTTTCCTCGAGGACGTGTGGGAGAGGACATGGCAGAACTCTTGGGAACTCCAAGGGATGGTGGGGAGAAAAGGACTGGAGAGATTCTTCAAGCCCAGCACCTTGACTGGAAACCCCTGAGCCAACAAACCATTTTTTTGCCATTTGAGTGCCGAGGAGAACCGGAGCTGTGGAGAATTCCCCGTGAATAAACAGGATCACATCAAAGGAATACCTGACGCCACCATCAAAGCAACGTGTGAGACGAGTCGCTGGCTGCTGCCTCGACTCCAAGTTAATCTGCCTAATTCCAGGTTGAATTTTGCAGAATTTAAGAGGTAATGAACAAAAAATAAGTGTTTCCCAACTCCTGGACCTGCTTAAAATCTCCTCGGAGCTCGACCTCACTCTGCAGTTGTTTTCTGCTCCGAAGGGAGGGGAAGACTTTGCTGCTCATCGTATCAGGGTGAAATATTGACATTTAAATGGCAGAGTTCATGGAATTTCAGAACAGTTTGGGTGGAAAGAGACATTAAAGATCATCCAGTTCCAACCTTAACACCTTCCACTATCCCAGGTTGCTCCAAGCCCTGTCCAACCTGGCCTTGGACACTGCCAGGGATGGGGCAGCCACAAATTCTCTGAGCAGCCTGTGCCAGGGCCTCAACACCCTCATAGGGAATGATTTCTTCCTAATCTCTGATCTAAATCTCTCCTCTTTTGGTTTAGAAGTGCTCGTGTAAAAAGTCACTTCTCATCATCTGTGATGACAAAGAGTCTTCATCTGTTTCTTGGTTGGCCTTTTGAGTCACCAGCTGCCTTCTCCCTTCCACAACAGCGCCGAAACAACACTGCTGAGAATTCCTAGCAGAGAACTCATCCTTGTTGAGCCAAAAAAAGAAAAAAAAGGGGGAACCATGGGAAGCAGAAGGAGCTGCAGTCAATTCTCAATTACGCAGTGCGGTGGAGACAAAGGGAGTCCTGTGGGTGGAAATACAAAATACGTTCTGCAGGCTGTGAGACCATAATTGGCTATTTAGCTTTGAAAAACAGATCGATACATTTCCAGACAGCAGCTGGGAGAGGGTTTGGCCTGGCCAGCGCTCACTGGGGAGAACAATAACACCGGGCCACAGCTGAGGAGTGCCCAAAAAATGGGGTTCATTTGCAATCTGGATGATAATTGGAACGTTTTTTTTTGTTTCTGCTGGATTGCTTTGCTGTTCGCTCAGAAAGGCAAGGGTTTGTACCCTAAATCTGTGCCCAGGAGCTCAGTGAAAACCCCCCTGCAGCACGAAGGAGGTGGGACAGAGATCCCCCAGGAAGTTCCCTGGAAGGTTTTGGGTTTAGTTGGGACAGTGTGGGAAAAGCTTTGCAGCCACTGAGCAGTGAAATGAAGAATAGCAACGATCAGAAGCGCAGCCAAGGGAGTGGTGAGGTGATAGAGAAGAGATACAGACAGGGCAGAATTACAAATTGCCTGGAAGGGGTTATCAAAACCCCTCAATAGAATTATAGCTGTGACTATCGGCGTTGTAATTTATCACGGCGATGATTTCTGGTAGGTCTGGTTTGTTTTCTGCCTGAATTGTCCAAGCAGCTTTTTTGTTCTAGACAAAAAAATAAAAAATCCTCCAGAGCTCAGCAAGGAGGGATTTGCCTCTCTGGGCACAAAGAAATATTGCAAAGGGGAAATGAAAGATTTTTATCTAACGCGTGGAGTCGAGTTAGGAAATTTTCCTGCGGGGCTCTGATCTGCCTCCAGAGGCCCAGGAGGGCGTTTCTGTCAGGCCCTGTGTGCACAGTTCTGCTGGAAGGCATCTGCTGTTTGCGCAGCTCGTTGCCAATAAATCAAAAGATTTGCCTCCCACTTGATCATGAATAATGAATTCAGATTCTCTCCAAGCGCTGGAGCCCCGCCAAGACCGCGGCCTTGTGCCTCAAGACAGGGCCCTGCGACTTCTCACGACAACGGCTCGGCCAAAACGCAAATTCTGTCCCCCCCTCCCCAGCCTTGGGTAATTTACGGCCGTAGGCTGGCCCTAAGAAACAGTTGCATATTGTCCCGGGGTGTTTACCCAACGAGAAAATAATTACTCGCAGTAATTGTTCTGTCAGCGGCCCAGGCCCCGCGTCTGACAAAGAGGAGCTCGCTCGCGTGAGAAGGACTCGGAGCGCTCCCGGATCCCAGATCCCGGCGCTCGCCTCTCCCTTTTCACGCTGCTGAAAATCCAGCCCAGTGCTCCGTGCCCGGTGGGAATGAAAAAAAATTCCTCACGGGAGGAAAATGGGGTGAGAAACACCGAGTTCAGCGCCGGGAGCGAGAAATGCGCCGTCCTCATCTGGGCGCCTTTTACCTCGTCCTCGCTCCTTCCATTTTCCTGACCTGGAGCTGGGGTTGTGGGGTGAGCTGACACCACGATTTGGACACCGGAACACAGCAGCAGATACCTAAATTTGTGATAATATCTTTATTTCCAGCCACGAGGTCGGCGCTGCCTTCTGCCCAAAAGGTCACAGCATCATTTAGGATGGAAAACACCTTTAGGATCACTGAGTCCAACCATGAGCTGGACACTGCCAGGCCCACCAAAATGATCAAGTCATTCCCAATTGGAATATTTCGGATTGAATTTTCTCCCTGGACTGTTTGTGTTTAGAAACAGGTGGCAGTTTTCCTCAATTTCCCACCTGAAATAATGCTGGATTTGGCTTTATGGTCCTGGATAGGGATGAGGGAATATTGGCCACGTGCTGGTGTTGTGTGGTGTAATCCTGGTTTTTCACAGGATAAAAGTTGCTTTTAGAGTCTATTTCCACTCTTTATGTCCATGGTTTTTGTATTCCCACTGTGCCTTTTTTAGCATGGAGCCCAGAGACACTGGGACAACCACTCAGAGCTGCTGCTTTAAACCCCCAGATTCCATATCACGGAATTTGGATGTGGAATGAACACCTTCGGATAATGAACCTGCCTGAGTGCTTAAAAATAGTGCCTCAGAGTCTGGATTTTACTCCTGATACTGGAAAAAATGTGGCAACTGGCCATATTCCAGTGCAATTCACTTAATTTTCACACTCTGGAATATTCCTGTTCTGCCACTTAATTGTGGTGAATCTAATAACAGCTGAATATTATTTCAAAAATTATGCATTTATATACTTATACATATAGAAATACAAATATATGGAATTATTTGGCTACAAAAACATTGAATAAACACCTCCTTGGAGGCAGCCTCCAGCCTTATTTTTACACTTCAGGTTACACAGACATCACTGAAAACTCCCAAATCGATTTAGCTCAACTTCCTTTCTGTGAATTTCCCTGAGGTGCTGTAACATCTTAGGTGGACTTGTCTTAAATCATTGAGTCCTCAGCTTGTGTTTGAGCACCAGAATTCGTCATAACTTAAAAAACCACCAAGTTGCCACCTTCCCCTGAGCCCTGGTAGCCGATTGAGCTCTTTGGGGCTGCCCCAGGTGCGAGATAAAAACGTGTTACCTCAACCCGTGTCTTTTTAGGCGGCGATAGCCCAAAGGATTCAATTTTTATCAACCCCAGGGAAGGAACTGCGCAGCATTTATTCGTATTTTTGTGTTCTGCTCTGCAGGAGGAGGAAGGGAGGAGGGCACACCCCAGACCTGAGCAGGCAGGCGGCTGAGAGGAAGAAGAGAGGGGGTCGTGGATCCAATCGGCTCCGGAAGGTGAAATCCCTGGCAAGTGTCACCAGCCCGTGGTTCTGTCACTTGGGATGGTGTCAGGCACCCCCAGGAATGTTGGAGCTTGGAGTTTTCCCTCAGGGAAGTGCTGCTGAGAGGACACCTGGGCAGGAGGAGGACACAAAGCCCCCCATGGTTGGCTGCTCCAGGGGAATCTCGTTGAATCCCAGACACCGCTGGCGGTGGGAAAGGGACAGCACTGCTCTGTGCAGGGACAGTGACCTTGTTATCCGCTCCTCCCTCTCCTTACTATCCCAAAAATCCCCTTCCCAAGCTTTTCACAGAGCGCTGGCACAGTTCCCTGCCAACCCAAAACTTCACAGCTTCGCATCGCCGCGGTTCGACGTCCGTTCGTTCTCCGTGCCCTGAGCCCGAGCAAAGCAACCCCAAATCTTAACACCGAGGGCTCATTGTGCTCAGGGCTGCTAAAACAGGGCATCCTCCCATGAAAGGAGCCCAGGGAATTGATTCCAGAAAGCTCCACGGGTTTTGTGGACACGGCAACAAAGAACTGCCAGGAGAAGGCCGTGATCCATGAGCGTGTCAGGGGTTCTGGGAATAGACCCGCCGTTCCCTGAGCCGTGGAAGCCAGGGAATGCCCGGGAGTGGAGCTGAAGGAGGGTTACATAAAAGAGAGGCATTGTCTGTCCAGATGGGGAGGCATCCTCCTGACCCAAATACAGCCTGCGGGCAAGGAAATTGATTCTGGCCCTGGCGAAGGACGGAAAATAGAATTATTCAGCCTCTGCCTTACGGTTTGCACTCTCTTCCTCTGGAGATCAGAGTGTCCTCACACGGGTTCATCCCACCACAACTTCCCCTTCCCAATTTCAAGGTGTTTTATTGCCAGGCCAGAAGCGAAAGAATCCCAGCTCAGAGTAAAAAAAAGTGAATTTCTTTCCCTGGATTTTAGGAAAGTTATGTGATCTTGGAAGTTAATTAACCTGCAACCCCAATCAGGAAGCGTTTAACTGATATAAAACCAGAGAATCATGGAATTGTTAAGGTTGGAAAAGATCTTTAAGATCATCCAGTCCAACCATCCCCAGCACTGCCAAGGCCATCACTGACCCATGTCCCCAAGTGCCACTTCCATAGGGATTTTTAATCCCTTCAGGAATGGGGGCTCCAGCACTGCCCTGGGCAGCTGTGCCAGGGCTGGACAACCCTTTCCAGGCAGGAATTGTTCCCAATATCCAACCTGAACCTCCCCTGGAGCAGCTTGAGGCCGTTCCCTCTCATCCCCTCCCTTCTTCCCTGGGAGAAATCCCAATCCCCCCTGGCTGCTCCCTCCTGTCAGGGAATTCCAGAGAGGAAAATCCCCTCTGGAGCCTCCTTTTCTCCAGGCTGAGCCCCTTTCCCAGCTCCTTCATCCACTCCTGGTGCTCCAGCCCCATTCCCAATCCATTCCCTTCCCCGGACACGCTCCAGCCCCTCGGGGTCTTTCCTAAACTTTTTATGTTGACAAAACTCCCGGGTCCCTCCTGATTTTGGAGCTGTCCCCGTGTCAGTAGAAGAGCTGAGTTTTTTATCCCCGTGCCCAAACCTGTTGCTGCTCCAGCCATAAATGAGAGCAGCACTAAAGACAATAAAGGTGAGGTTAAACCAGGCTGATGCACAGGGGGAAAAAAAAGAAATAAATATAATTCTCTAGGAATAATCCAGAATTCTTTTCCAGTCCTTATTAAAGGCAGCATTGGGAAACCTGGTTGAAATGAAGACCTTTGAAAAGGCTCCTATTTAATCAAGCCTAAATAAAGAGGCTTAATGTGCAAATCTTCCAGCAAATCCTTAGAAGAAGAGCAGCCCAGGGTGAAAGAAAAAACGCCCAAGGCGAGCAAACACCGAGCCAAATTAAAATGAAAACCTTAAATAGATCAATGAGCCAAGTGCAGGCTGTAGGTGAGAATAAAGGATATTCCAGCCAACAATGAAGATGTAAAAAAGGGGTTTTTAGACGGAGCTCCCAGCTCAGGAGGCTCAACCAGAGCACACCAAATTAAGAGTAAACCCCTCATTAAGGGGACATCCACTGGCTCCACGTTGGAGGGTGGTGAACGAGTCCTCCTCGGGCAAACCTGGGAGGGTTTTGGAGTTTATTACTAACCATGGAAAGCAGAAAATGCGACCAGGCTCGCTCTTCATTTGGAATAAATTAAAGTCAATTGGGCCAATTACAAGGAATAGTAAATGACAGTGAAGGAAGTTGATGAAGTCTCTGAATGAAGGGCCACCTTCTGCTCATGGAACCCCCAGGTCTGTGCAGTGGGGAGGGAATTCCTGCCCTCTCTCCATCCAGGGAAACGCTCTGAGGATACTCCAAGGATGCCACCTCAGCTGAGAGCTGTGATTTCTGAGCCAGGGCATCACTGCTGCCACACCAGTGCCCTCCCTACGAGTCCTTCCCACCAAATTCCCAGGTATTTTACGGGGAAGGTAAAATTGGATTGATGGATGTCAGCAGTGAGGGGCTGGGTCTGCCTTTGTCTGCTCCAGACACTGCCCCACCCTCACAGCTGCTCCCCGATTATTTTTAGTCCTCACTAATTAACATCTTCCTGACGGGATCAGTCGTTCCTGCCTCCGTGCCTGCGTCCTAAGGAAATGAGATTTCAGGATTTGAAAGCAGGAATGCATTTTTTCCCATGACATATTGATGTTCTGAGTAAAAAAATCCCATTTCCAGGAGGTGGGAATAGCCTACAGGAAAATCCAGGATTCCCAGCACGTGGTCCTGTGCAATGTATATTTATATTCTATAGACCTTATTTTGAATTTTCTTTATTGAACGTAATAATGTTTGTTCTCTATTCTTACCAAATAATTTGGATCAGTCAAAAAAAAAAAAAAACCCTCCAACCTGGTTTTTTCCAGAACCTGGGGGTTTTTTGAATTTTTGGGATCTTTCTCAAGGAATAAACTGGGTTGTTGAGAGATTCTTTTTTATTTTCCTGCTTAATTTTTATACTGGTTATGTTAAAATAAACTTCATCCTTTACACTTTTGAGGCTTCAAACACTGAGCGAGACTGGGATCAGTCCCAGCCACGTGCACAGGGGAGAATTTGGGCATTGACATATTAATTGATGTGGAGAATTAATTAGTGTGGGTTTAGCTTTGCTGGCATCAATTTCTAATTGGGTCCTTCTGCCCT
Organism: Falcunculus frontatus; assembly: GCA_013398115.1. Classification (NCBI taxonomy): domain Eukaryota; kingdom Metazoa; phylum Chordata; class Aves; order Passeriformes; genus Falcunculus; species Falcunculus frontatus. The sequence goes on from VZRV01010421.1 coordinate 762,960, forward strand.
TAAGGTAAATTTAGACCACAGCACAGCCCAAAAAAAGCAGATTATGGTTGTATTTTTTAGGAATATCATTTGGGGATATTATTTGGGAATAAAATTTATAAAGTGTATAGAATTTCTCAGTGAATTCCAATGTTTTAAGTCCCTCTGGAGCTGTTGGGATGATCTTCTCTTCTCTTCCCTTCTCTTCCCTTCTCTTCCCTTCTCTTCTCTTCTCTTCTCTTCTCTTCTCTTCTCTTCTCTTCTCTTCTCT
>VZRV01010422.1:0-108623 GCA_013398115.1 Falcunculus frontatus
TACAGGGATTCAAATAATGAGCAATCCCCAGCAGATCCAGATGAGGTCCAGGGTATCCACATGGCAGAAGTTTGTACGTAGCACACCATCATCGTACACCAACTCATTGGCATTGATGCCAATGAAAGTAGGAGAACAAACACTGCTTCAGGTGACTACCCACCTCTGGCACTATGAAGATGTCTCAGTTTAGAGACAAAATTCAGGAGAAAACACTCTGGGATGAGTCATCTCCTCTAAAAAGGGTTCCAACAATCCCTTTACACCAATAGGAAATAAATACTAGTGGATGAAGGGGAAAAAATAAAAACAACCATTCACTGACAAACAGAATGCCCACAAGGCACAAGAAAAAGGTAAATAAGTGCTAGATATTAAACTGTCAGACCTTACCCCCCCCCCCCCCCCCCACACACACTGGAACAAAAACACAAAATGCCAGGGGGAAAAAAAACCACCGGCTTACGCCAAGTGGTAGAAGATGGGACCGGCCTCTCTCTCAGGGCAAAAAAAAACCAAACTGGAGATTCATGCAGCAGGTCAAGCAAAGAGATGAGAACCTGGCGACTTCTCTGGTGTCGATCCTCTCTCCACAGCAGCTGAAGTAGGTGGGCCAGAGCCTGCTGGCGTGCCCTCTCTCCCCAGCTTGGCCTTGCCAAGGCCTGGGGCCGAGACGCAGCGGCCCCTCTCTCCTGCTGATCCCGACTGACTCCTCTCCCGCAGCTCCTGTTTGCTCTGATCTCCGACTGAACACGCTATCCAGTTCACCTCAAAAAACTGCCCAAGGATTGCTGCTGCAGCTTCTCCAAGGCCAGGGAAGGGATAAACTTCTTGCCTGAGCTAACAAAACCAAGCTAGCCAAGCAAAACCCAGACTGCACCGCACCCCTGGACGCCTGGGAAGGGAGGCTTTGAAAAAGCCCACCAAAGAGCCCAAGGCTTCCCCTCCCATTTTGGGGCATAAAGCAGAGGATCAGGGAGTAGACTGTCATCATAAATCACCCCAAGACAGAAGATCATCTTTTTTTGTGCCTATTTACCTGTGCCTCGGCACAGGTGGAAAGACTGTCCAAGACTGTGGACAGATTCGAAAGAGCTGAGCAAATTAAAGAGGAAATGTCCCATGCCCCACCAGCATGGACCAGAGTCTCTGCTATTGGGAGCAAGTGCCCCCTGCTTGAGACAGAGGGGACACACCACCAGATAACCTGTGGTTTTTCCTGCATGGCCACAGAGAGGACATGAGGAAGTGGGATGGAAAACCCACCTCTGCCCTGGCAGCACAGGTATGAGTTGAGAGGAAGAACAACCACCATAGGAAATTCTTCAAGGATAAATGCCACTCCAGTCTCCACTGGGGAAGTCCTCAGAGACAATAGGAGGGATGATGTTGCTTCGGTTCCTCTTGAAGGGACCTCCAGTTCACATTTATAAGAAGTGAGCATGGAGTACTGTGGCCAGAACTAGAGGGGCCTTGCCTCCAGCCAGGTGGAGGAAAGGGACAATCGGATCTACTGGACTGTGTGGATCCATGGCACATCAGACCCACAAGCATATAAGGCTTTAGTTGACACTGCTGCACAATGTACCCCCATTCCATCAAGATACGTAGGGGCAGAATCCAGCTCCGTTTCTGGGGTGACAGGAGGATCCCAACAGCTGACTGTGCTGGAAGCTGAAGTGGGCCTGACTGGAAATGAATGGCAAAAACAGCCCATCGTGACTGGCCCAGAGACCCCGTGTATCCTTGGCACAGATTACTTTGGGAGAGGGTATTTCAAGGACCCAAAAGGGCATTGTTGGGCTTTTGGGAGAGCTGCTGTGGAGACAGAGGAAATTAGACAGCTGAATACCTTGCCTGGTCTCTCAGAGGAGCCTTCTGCAGTTGGACTGCTGAGGGCGGAAGAACAACAGGTAGCGATCGCTACCACAGCAGTGCCCCAACAGCAAACGCCACACCAACCGGGACTGTGGGACCCCATCCACGGGATGAGTCGAGAACTGGAGAGCCAGGGAGTGCTCAGCAGGACTTGCTCACCCTCCAATGGTCCTGTATGGTGTCTACGTCATTAACAGCACAAGTGTCCTTTACTGTTCCAAATACGTCTCAGAAGATGTTGTACTAGAATCTGCCTCTTGTCATTATTTATAAACTGCAAAAAAGATCACCAAGATTTAGGTGATTAGCATGAGTCTTACTCTGTAATAAGAATATATATTGTCATGATAACATACAGAGCGAAGCATACAAATCCCTTCTCATCTAAAATGAGAAGATAGCCTGGAATAAATCCCAGCAAATTACGTCTTTCATATTCACACAGATGAACTTGCTGCTGCTGCTTCTAAATTTCTGTTCAGCTCAACTGCTTCTTTGCAAACTTCTGTGTTCCAGACTTTGCATTTGACTGCCTTGAATGGCATTTGGCCATGGTTTCCTACATGTGGGGAGACTAGCTGTCCACGTGCTTCTGGAATGACTCTTTTCCACAGGACAAACAGTTTTGCCACACTTTACCATGCTGAGATAACAGTTAATTAAGCAGTTTCTTTATAAATAAGAAGGTAGGACTTGTGGTCTTCCTTAAAGACCATTGTCTGTACTGAACTTTCAAATGATCCACAGCAGTATTCCCAGAAACTTGTGCTCTGTATGCAACCCAGAACGAATAGAAGTCACATTCATTCCAGTATTACCACTCTTGTGATCTCAGCAGACCTAGAAGACCAGATGTCTGGAGGAGACACTTCTGGTGTGGACCTGCAAGCACAGCTAACCACTCCACTTTCCTGCTCTTTTCTCCCATGGAGGCTGGAGTACTGTTTGCAAACTGAAATGATGCCGTTGCTGCATCCCCCAGGCACTTTCCTGCTCTGTGCAAGCTTGCGTATTTCTTCCATACACAGTGTAAGCTTTGCAGTTTCAAAGATCTAATCTAATAATAGATTGGTCTACATTTGTGGCATTGCCAGAAAAAGGCATATGTTGTCAGGCAGTCGAAGTCAGCAACAGTGCTTGAGTGGAAATGTGCTTAAACATTAAGAAAGCAGAAATCCAAAATAATCCATCCAGGATTTGGCTATTAGGAAACTAAAAATACTGTCTTCCTACATATAGGGTTTCCACATGTACTTAGAGAAATACTGTTTGCCTGATGTCTCAAAATTAATAAAGGGCAATTCTTCTCCTTTCTTGGCTTTGGTGTGATAATAGAAGATGCTGTTGGCATTCAGCTTATCGAAGACTGGTTCAAGAGGAAAGAGAAAAGAGAATAACTTGAATGGAAGAGGCATGTGTAGTTTAATGTGGGAGAGAGAGATGACACTGAGTTCCTTTTTTCTATCACACAAGGTTTGCAATTCCAGTTTTTCATGTTTAGATTTCCTCTGGGAAAAGAATGCAGCATTGGATTGAACAAAGTGAATGTATACCGTAAGAACCACTGGTCTTCTCTGTGCTGGTGAAAGATTTGCTTTTAAATTCACATGGCTCTGTGGTGCTGACCTTTTACAGAACTGCACTGAGTGGGGGATTGGGCTTTGAGATGGTATATGGAGATATGAGGTTTTGACATGAGTTCTAAGGCAGCAGTTATGGGATTTCATGTGTACATATCCCTTAAATATCAGCATGTTTAGATGTGTGGTCAGAAACTGGCATCTGTCACAATCATACTTCTGCTGGGGTCACTGTGTGCACACAGACACATATTACCATTCTAGTAAAAAATTCTTCCATAAATGCCATCACAGATCAGGAAAGGTTAGGTTTTTAATATTAATGTTTTCTCCTTTACGGCCTCTAGTTTCACCCTAGTCAGCATGCATGTGACTCAGTCAGGAAGTAGTAGCAAAGAGTTTTATTTCAGTGACATCTCTAGGGAATTCATCCACTGTAACAAATACTTCTGCTTCCTGGGACCCACCTGAAGCAGCATCCCAGAAGTCCTTTTTGCCCAGCTTGTATTACCCCCTGCCCTGGTAGCAGCCTCGTGCCATTTAGAAGTGACAGAAAAAAATTAAGCTGCTGCTATTTTCTGCTTCTTTTGGCACTATTTCTGGAGAGAGTTCAGTTGGTAAATGTGGCTGTCACAGCAGCTATTACCAATGACACAAAATAATTAAGTTGTGCTTTCTATTGTGGTGGGGCCACATCTGTATTTTATAATGATATGTCTGTGCTAGGAGGGAGTCTTATGCTTGATTGTTGTGATGGATGCTTCCAAGAAAACAGGACAGGTATTAAAAGCAGGTTGTCTAATACTTTTCATGTACATGAAATGCTGTTGATTACATGGCAGACCACTAACTGAACTGTGTGTTGTTTCCTCTCAAGTTTTCTGATGAGGTGATGAGGAGGGCAGCATCCATCTCATTTTTCTCCCTATTGCTTTTGGAGGGGATAGCTTCTGTTTGTTCTTTTCAGCCAGTCAAAAGAATGCTGAAGCCAGGTTTTCATGTGATTCTTTAATCAAGTGAATGCTGTCATTTTTTGATATCTTGGGCCACCAGTATGGGGTTCCAGACTTTCAGAAGTCTTGAAGATTTTTGGACACAGATGCTCAGCGGTGCTGAGAAGCCCTGGTAGCCCCTGGTTCTCGAATCCTGCTGAACTGTGCTTCATGCAGAAATTACACTGTGAACATGCTGTGAAAACTGGGGGGCCTTGAGAACAATCTCTCTTTTTCCAGTATTTAAAATATTTTCTGTAGGTTGTCTCAGTTAAATTGGAGACTGTTGTAGTATAACTGCTCTTTGGTTCTTAGAGACACATGCTCTTCCTGTTGCACCCAGTTTAGAGGGAAAAATTTCTCCTGGGCTTAGGCAGCAAACACAGTCCATGTGCTCTGGCATTCTGGAGGGGCTGGGAGTGCTGTGAGTGTTGGGGATGCTGCCCAGCACTGTGCTGATGCTCTGCTGAAGGTGAACATGAGTTTGCAAGATGTGCTAACCTTCCTGCCCTTGCTGAGGACCAGCTGGATAGATGCTGGGTTTTTTCAGTAGATGTTGCTGTACATACATTGGTGTGTCACGGAAAAAAAACCTTTTCAGCTATATGTGGTGTTAAGCCTTAAGGCTGAAGCTTTTTTTGTGTGTCTGCAGTGGAAGAATCCCATGTCACATTTGATTTGTATCTTCTGTTAGAGGTGACATTGTGCTAAACGCTGGGGATGCTGTGCTGCACGTGACCTGTGATGTCAGAAGATGAGCATGGAGCAGAACTGAACAGGGGATTGGGCAGGGGGAAGCTCAGCCTTGTGTCCATTGGCTTGATGGCTGCTACCACTCTTCTTCACCAGGAGCACCCCAGGAAGGGAGAGGACCAGCACAGGAAATTGGGATTCTATCTTCTGGTGGCAAAAGCCTCTGAAGCAGCAAGAAGAGATACCGGGGCTTGGCTGAAAGATTAGCTGTCAAACCTTGATAAGTCAAGAAGTTTCAGTGGGCAAAAAGGGAAGACAGGTGTATGCATGAACCATGGAAACACTTTTGGAGGGTGCTGGAGTGAGCAGTCAGTGAGCAAAGTTTTCTCCTCTGTGTCAGTGCAACACGGCAGGTCCTGGATGTGATGGGAAGCCTTAAGGGATACGGTAAGAGAAGTAACTAAGGACTAAGTAATAAAAATAATAAGAGTTTTACCAGCTCCATTGTGCATAGGCAGGCAGCAAGGAATGTGAGTCACACAGTATGAGCTAGCCAGAAATAAAATCCAGGTCTGTTAATGCCTCAGGCCTCTCCATAAACACCAGACTGCGACTCTCTCCTTCAGCACAGCTTAGATGGGAAAGGACCTCGATTTTAGGTGCAAGACGAGGCTCTGCTCAGTCCAGCTGCTAATCATGTTCTCCTGCTGTTTGCCTCTGCCAGGTGCAAGTTCTTCAGCCTCACAGAAACCCCTGAAGACTACACTATCATTGTGGATGAAGAGGGCTTCCTAGGTAAGTGTCAGCACATGCCACTTTGGTATCCAGCCTGAGGGTGGACGAGGAAAACATGTCATCTTGCTGAGACTGTAAACCAAAATGTTTGTAAAACAGGTCTGTTTGTCAGTGCTGGTAGTACAGCTCTGAAAGGTGCTTTGATCACTTAAGCACACTGTCTCTGCTGCCATGCTGTACAAGGCAATTCAGATATGGAATATGAATATATTTGAATGCTGGGAGAGGATCACACACAAGTCTTAAAGAGTAGTTTAAGCATGTTTGAAAAAGCTAAACCATCTACGTATGATTGCATTAAAATGAGCTGGCCTGTGTCCCCAAACCTCCACAAGCATACCACATCTTGCATTTCCAGCTTCTATCAACCTCTGTCTTTGAAAGAAGCACTTGAAGATGAATAGTTTGTACCATCCCTAGAGCCAGCACAATGCTGTGGAGTTGTGAACCGGCTCCTTTGGCTCATCACCGAAAGCTATGATTTATCCCCCTTTCTTACACCCAGCTCTCCCTGTACTAAGGGTGCCATCTTTGCCTGGGGTGGCTGAAAGGGTCAAAGGGGGAGTTGGCTGTGTGTCACGGAAGGTGGTTGGCTGCAGAGAGCTGCAGATTCTTGGCATTGTGCAAGTGCTGATGTAGAGAATGGTTTGGCTCGGTAGATGGAAATAGTTTGTAATAACTTTTATCATGTGTGAAGGTTTTGTTTGTAATGGTGTTACTGAGGTGGTGGAATGAGGAAGTGTTGGGCAGCTATTATTATTTTTGTTCAGTCGCTCTTTCTGTGTTTGGAATTAAAAGTCTACACATTTTGAGGTCAGAGAAAATTCATTAAAATATGAAAAAAGAGGATTTCATTCCGGAATAGGAATAAACTCTTGAGAACCTTCTGGTCACACTGTAATATTCAATGGTTTTGTAATATCCAAACCACAAGGAGAAAATTTGAAACTACACCATCTTTATTTAGTACAGAGTTTTACGATCAGTAGCCTTGCTGAAGTAGGCCCTTTTCTGCTTCGGGAATACTCACAAATATGTAATAGAACAAGCTACATTTTAGACCAGTACAGTGGTACCTGAAGATTTTAGTAAATTAATCATTAGGCTGACAATGCTAAATGGATCTTTACAGCTATATCTGTTTATAATCTTTACAGCTATATCTGTTTATAATTTGGGAGTTTTGGGGTTTAATTGAAAGTCTATGCCATGTACTTTAGGTCCCAGAAGAGGAGGTGACATAGGGTTCTGCTGCCAGTGTCCCTTGTTGTATTTTTTTAAGGGGCATATGCGCAAGAATTTTACTACTATTAGAAGTATCAGCTTTTTTGTTATCAGTAGCAACTGAGGAAAATAAATTCTAATTTGGTTTTGCCATAATAGTAGGATGCAGAGCGTCCTTCTAAGAGCTTCATGTTAAACAAAGGCTCACTAAAGTAGGAGAAAGTTTCTGGGCATAGCAAGTGGCAGAGCAAGAAACCCAGAGATTCTCATTCTTAGGAGGGAGTCTGTGTCACTGAAACCTGCAGGTGCCAGGGGCACCAGCCGCTCAGGTGCCCCTGAGCATGCCTGGGGCATGCTCATCTCCAGCATCATGTCTGACTGACATCCATGGCTCTCGTTTCTCTGCCCAGATGGCATGACACAGATTTTTCAATTCAGTCACTGGTGACAAGCTGAATTGCAGCCACCCCTGTACAGTCTTCACTGCTGTTTATCTCTCTAGAAATTATACTAGCTTGAAACAAAGGTGAGCTCAAGCAGTGGTCTTGCTCATCTGTACTGAGGGACTGTTGCACTGTGCACCATTGTTTGTGCTCAGAGCAAATCCCAGGTCTGGCACGACCACTGTCCTCAAGAAGCTGCATGTCCCACTGGTGCCCCGGTTATCTCTGTGAACCAGGCAGTGCTGCTGTTCAGTCCTCTCTGTTTGGATCTTCTGTTACCTTGGCTCTCTCTGGCACCTGAACTTAGTGCTGATAGTCACAGTGCCCATGTACCTTCCACTGGGCCATGGTTTTGGGATATAACATCCCTGTTTTTTTCAAATACGCCATGTGCAGTTGGGGTGCTAAAGCAGGGCTTTGCAGGAGAAAAGATCAATTTCCAGGCAGTGCATGAGAAGGAGGGAGTATGCTAAGGCTGTCCTCTGCTACAGCATGATGTGGAAGCCAGGTGCAAAACCCAACCCGGGTAGTAGTGTCACAGAGCTGCTGGCTTCATCACTTTTTCTGTGCTTTCCTTCGTAAGTGATGATCTGCTGGCGAGACCTGTATACACAACATCCTGCTAACTCCTACCACAGCCCCCATATCCTTTGGGTTTGTATCCAGCCCATGTTCTTCTCTCTGAATTGTCACCACCACATCCAAAGCTTCATCTCAGGGCTAGCCCTGTGTGCAGTACCATCTCTCTTCCTCAATTCAGTATGGTGTAAGGTTTTCATAGTCTGGAGAAGTCCGGAATCTGACATATAGGATGCTCTGTAACATTGAAAGGGCTCTGCTCCATTCCCTGCTTTCCCTCACAGTCTAGCTAGAAATGTCTCAGCAAGTTCACTTTTCCATTATATAGCCTGTAATTAGCACATGGGCTTGAACAGAATCAAAATCTCTGAGTTCCAGCATCCCCTTGTAAAACAGCACCAATCATGTTTGCCTCGAGTGCATCAGCTGCTTCTTGTCCTGAGTGAAGTGCCAAATTCAGCTCAAGAATTACAGGATAAATCTTCACCTTTGATGAGCAGTTCAGATAGCAAGTCCAGCAGTAAATGACTTTCTTTTTCTTTCCAGGTAACTTTTTTCTTGCAGTGCTTAACAAACTCACTCTAAGTCTCTGAAGGACAGGTTTTTCTGTGCAGAAAATGAGAACCTTTCTTTCTCAGGCACCTGTATGAATTTTTGCGGCTGCAGCAGCAATGAGAAGGTTGTCCTGTTAGCTGGCATCTTCCGTGTTAGCCAGGCCCTTTCTCCTGCACACCACAAATACCACTTATGGGAAAAGAGCAGGCTGAAGAAATACTGGCACTTTCATCAATCCTTGAGGTTAACACTTAAGACATACTGACATACGGTAATCATTCTTAACTGTTTTGTCAAAAAATAATCCCTAGGCTTGTTTTCCTGAGAGCAGCGAGTCAGGCTGGGAAAGAAGTCGTTATTTCTTCTCCCCAGAAAATGTCCACAGTGCAAAGCCGTAACCTGCTTAAGCATTCATCATGCTGAAGGGGAATGGCTACAGCCTAATTCTTTGCCTTAATTCCCTGATGGTGAGGTGGGGATTATATCTGCACAGAACCTTGTTTGTTCCAGTAGCCATTTCTTGGGCTTTGGCCTGCTAATGAGGAAGAATTTTATTCAGCAAATAACACAGGGAACTGTGCACAGAAAGCTCTTTTCCTGGCTGATACTGAGATGAACTAGCAGAAAGTTTGGCCATGGGCCCTCCCACATGAAGACAAATGTCTCAGCTAGTGGGGTGCTTGGATAGCCATGTGCAGTTCTGGCATTTATCCCCCTGCTGCACAGCCAGCACATGACAGAAAGGTGGAGTGGCTTGCTGCTCCCTGAAATATAGGAACATTTGTTTGGCTGGTTTGCTTTTCCCCAAAGTTTGGCTGAAAGCAGGAGCTGTTTGTGCATTTGCACATAGGCCGTAGTCCCTGTGTTCTCTGCACAGTCTGTTCCTTTTTCAGAGAGCAGCAAGGACAGACTCACTGTCTCTGGGCAGCTGCATGAACAGAGCTTCTAGCGTGTGGTCTTGCTGGTCCCAGTAGTCTCTGTTCATCCAAGGTTTTAGCTTTCATACACTGAAAGGAAACACATGCCATTACACCTGGAGATAGCTGTCATCTTGAAAATCCTGTTTATATGCTCTGGGAACATCTGCATAAATGGGGCCTGGTACAGTCTGTCACCCAGGTGAAGCCGTCCTGAAGATGGATTATTGTAAAGCAACATGTTGCTAACATTTTCAAGGTGAGGTTACTGGCTTCCTGGCCTTGGCACTTGGTTAATGTCCCTTGTGTCCAGTCTTTCATGTAGGCAGTGAATTTTGAAGGTCTTGAAGTAGGGGAAAAGAAATCAAGTGCTAGGGTGTCGGGGTTTGACGCTCACTAAGCTCAAGGCACCCACGAACAAAACTATTCACTCATTTTCCTCTGCAATAGCTAAGCAGAGATGGGGAAAAACTTCATGAGTTAAGGATTAGGGGGAAAACATTTTAAAGGCAAAACAGGCTCAAAACTTAAACAGTATAAAGAAAATTTATTATTAACAAAATTAAAAGTAAAAAGGGTAATGAGAACAAAAATAAACCTTTAGAACACTTTTTTATTCCCAGTCCCTCCCTCTTTCCACCAACTGTGCAAGGAGATAAAACATGGGGTTTTGGTCGGTCTTTCACTTCTTAAAAATCTTTTTTTCAGTACGCTTAAGGAAAAGAGTTTTTCTTCTGCTGTGCCATGGGATCCTTCCCATGGGAGACAGTTCTCTATGAATTTTTGTAGCGGGGTTTTAATTTTCACAAACAGCAGCCCGCTCGACCTGGTGCAGCGTGAGTCCCTCCCACGGGCCAAGCAGTCTTCTCACAACTGCCTAGCGTGGGTCATTTTAGTTCATGGGGTTTAGTCTTTTAAGGATAAGCTGTTCTAGTTTGGAAACAAGGGTTCTCTGTCTCTGGAAGCAAGGGTCTTCCCTCTCTTTTTGAGTTCCTCACGAGATTACAGCTTTTTAGCATCCACTCGCTCCAGCGTGAGCACTCTTTCTCGTGGGCTGCGAGTGGATCTCCGCATCCCCCCCATGCACCTCATGAATTACGGGGAAATAATTTGTTGTATTATAGTCCTCACCACGGCTTGCAGAGAGATGTCGACTCCGATGCCTGGAGCACCTCCTCCCCCTCCTTTTTCTCACTGACCTCGGTGCCGCTATGTTGGTTCTCACGTGTCCTCACTTTTTTTCCTTTTCTCTGACTTGGAAGAAAATTGTTGTCTGTAAGGTATTATTGTTCTCAAGTTCTATTAATTAAAAAGTTCTTATAGAGCTTCGCTGCGCTGAAAAGGTTGATCTCATCTGTGTTCCATGTCGGGGAATTGTTCGCCGTGTTTTTGTCGCTGGCCACATGGTCCCTGCTGGCACAGCACAGGCCAGGCCGGCCACCGGCTCCGCTCAGCGCCTCTCTTCATTGCGGGGCGCTGAAAAGGAAGTTGCTGCCACCCCTGCCCTTCTGTCCGCAGCACGGCTGGTTAAAAGCAGCTAAGCAAGCAAAGTTCATTGGAAGCCACACTGAGATGGCAGCGGCCGCGCCGCCCTGGCTGCACGGGCACTCCCGGTGCTGGTCCCGGCCACACGGTCTCGGCCGTGTAGATGGCTCCCCTGGCAGCACGGCCCCGGCCGTCGGATTGGGAAGGGCCTCGGCAGCCGTGCCACGAAGGGGCCTGGCAGCCCCCTCGCCACCCCTCGGAGGGGAAGAAGAATGAGAACTTCCCGAAGTTTTTCCTTTCTTAAATATGTCATCACAGAGGTGTTACCAACTTCTCTAATTGGGCTAGCAATCTGCCCATTGTCAGAGCCTTCAGTGATTGGCCCTGTGCCAGACATAGTAGAAGTTTCAAGCAGCTTTTCCCGCCCACTAAAAACCAGGCTGTGTTAAACCAACACGTAGGGTCAAGGGAGGAGTGAGTCACTGTGATTTTCAAATCTGTAAACATGCATATTCTAGGTTCAGGGAAATTTGGGGTGAGGGACACACATCACCTTCACGTACTCTGGTCTTCTTTTCTCCTAGAACTGGCAAGCCCATTTCATGTAGATTATTGCAGTCAGCAGACCTTAGATCCTGACTGACCTCCTCTGGATCAGAACCAGAGAGGAAAAGCCATTTCATTTCAGCACTGAAGTAGCAGTCAGAAACGTCCTTCTGAGGTGCAGGTCCACTGTGTGAACACAGAGCAAGACTCTTGGTCTCCTCACACTGAGATTCATCTGTAAGATGGACTTGACAGTCCTTCCTTAAAACTTCTTTGGCTGCCTGATATGGCTAGTAACTTCTCTAAGGCCACAAATCCATTCATTGACACATTTTCTAGAAGGGAGAGGTTCTTAGTCTCAGCTCATACTTCACAGTAAATTGCCCAGTACATTAAGAATAATGGAACTATTTGAAAAATCTCAGCTAGTTAGAGTGGCAGAAAAATTTTCATTCTAATAAGAAAAGGATAAAAATAAAAAAGCTATCTTGCTGGCAGTGCTTTGTTTTGATAACCATCATCCTCAGACAACCCTGTCTGACCTTGGATTCAGGACCATCATATACTAAGTACCACACTGAGTTCATATTTCAATAACATCAAATTGCTTGCAGTGTCCTCTTTTCCTGTATGTAAATTTTTCCCGTATATATATAAAGTGTCCTCTCTCTTTTCCTGAGAAAACAGCTCATAAATAAGTCCAAGCACAGAACCCATCTAGCTAGGAGCAATCTTTAACTTTCTTTAAAGATACGGAGAGAAGAAAGCTAATAGTTGCATCTGGTTTCCTGAATATTCCTTCTATAGCTATTTTTTCTTTAATTTTTAATTGCCCAGTGACTAGGCCTTTGTATCTGAAGCACACTGGCATAATTTGCTTGCTGACATTTATAGTGCTAGATTCCTCCTCTGGATGGCCAGGAGCACCAGTGGTTGTTAGGCAGAACATGTTTTTCTCTACTGAACACGTGTACAATCACTCTCTTCTCATCTCTGTATTAACTAGACTATGCTTTGTCTGGGGTTTTCAGGTTTTTAAGTAAGGTGGTATTAATGACCTAAATTCAAATTAAAATCTGGGGATTTGACTATTGCCTAATTAAAAATATGTGCTTGGTTGGGGAGGCTTTTCCTGCAATGCATCTCTGCTGATACAGATCAATAAACATTTTGGGGGTCTGTGATTACATGGGATTTCTGCCCTCTCCCAAGAGTCAGTAGGGTTTGGCGGTTAAAGCTTTTGGGGGAAGGAAGGGAAATGAGAAATATATAATATTCCAAGGTCTGCTTTGCATCACCTGGGGAAAGGAGCACTTTATCTTCTTCTTAGAGCTTGTATGTGAGTGGGTTTGCAAATTTTGACAGCATATATTATTCCTTATGTTTGTAACCTGCCACATAAAGTCTTTTGGTTCAGTTTCTCTGCTCACTCCTATTTAAAGAAGTAGTGCATAAATAATACATATTTTTCACTGTTTCCTCCAGCAGATGGGTATGTATTGATATCTATTTTTGTTTCCCAGCCTGTGGTGAGAAAGCCAAGAACCACTTGACTGGCCATGATTTCCTTCTTTAAATTTATTACATCTTGGCTGCTTCCTAGCACTTTCCAAGGTCCAAGATAAATGAGCAGATAGATACCAGGGCTCATTCTTATCAACCCCTCTCATAAATGCAGGACCTACGAAGCTCTTCTGACTGAAACAATGAAACAATTCATTGAAATTTTAAGTTGCTCTCTAAGATCAGGATGCATCTCAACAGAAAAGTAGCAGCCCTCCTTATTTTTTTTTCACTAGAGAGCATTTAACCACCTGCTTGTTTTTCCACTGGTGCGTTTCTGGTTTTTTCTGAAGGGTGGGCTTAAGGGGAAAGGGTAGCTTGCCTTGTTTGTACTGGAGCTGGCTATAGTCTGCCAGCTGTGAGGAGATGCCAGGGTGCTAAATGTGCAAGGAAGGCCAAGGCTGAACACACGCTCTAAGACCTTTTGAAGCATATATATATTGTAAGTGCAGGTAAGACTGTGATTTGTCATCTTTCTCTACTTTTTAAGTGAATTTTAAATGGAGCACCCTGTGAGAGATGGGTGAGTGCTGTTGCCCCTTGTCATAGGCTGAGAAGTGAAGAACAAGGAAAGCTGAGGAATCAGTGATACAAGCAGCAAAATGAGTCCCTTTTCCCATGGCTGAAGACATTCAACCATCAGTTCCCAATCTCTGCTAGCTGTGAATCTGCTTTAAGTTTAAGCCATACTTTTCTCAAGTTCGTGACGTGGATTTTCTCCACCTTGGCTTCTCATAAATGCTGTGGCCTCAGTCTAGAACTGGAATCTTCAGTAACCCATGAAAAAAACCAGTCTGTCATCATCTGCAAACAGAGAAAACATCTCTTTCGTGGTAATTGTTGCAAAATGCCAGTGCACAGCACTCCCCAGGGTTGGTCTCTGACCAGGTTTGCCAGATGTTCTCATGAGTGCAGGAGATGACTCAGGTTTCCCAAGGATCAGCAGTCATTCATCAAGGTGAGAAAATTTCTGTTCCTGACAGGCTTAGAGGATTCTCCTGATCAAGTGAGATTAGAAAGCCAAACAAAATGAAATCCTGTCTGTACCCAGACAGAGACTCTCAGGCAGAGGTCGCAGGTTTTGTGCCAAAAAACTTCATCAACTTTATTTTCTCCTGGTGCCAGTGATCAGTCTTTTCCAGCTTTCCAGGTACAAAGTCTCCAGAACTAATGATGAATCAAGGGTAACTCATAATCCCAGTGCAATGTGTCTAGTTGTTTGGTTTTCACTAGAATCAGTTGAAATCCTTCTATCTGACTCCAGAAATGCAGACTGGTACATGTGCATGACTCCAAACTAACAGTTCTCTTTTGAGGAGAATTTGCTCGATGCTTTGATCTAATTCTTGTGAAGATAAAACCAAGGGGGGATGATTTTTCTTTGCATGCAGTATTAAGCTGATGGTGGCACACTGGCCAGCCATCATCATCTTCAGGCTTTTGGCCTGACAGTCACAGTCATCTTGGGTTTGTTAAAGGGCTTCTCCATGGGCAAGTAAGCCTTTCTCAAGTGAGCAGCTTTGCTATTGCAATTGCAGGGTGAAGAAACAGGGAACCAGAGCACCACGGTGAAGTTCATAGGTCTGCTGCAGGCTTTTCTGTTTGACAAGTCTCTCATTGTGTCTGAGTTTCCTCATCTGAGAAACAGGGATAATCCAATTAAATCACCTCATAACAGGCCTTGTAAAGATTAATTAGTAAATGTGGGAATGCTTTGATAATATAACAGGCAAGGGCCATTATAAATAATAATAATTGAGGTAGCTTCTGTCCCTCAGGATTCCCTTTTACTATGGGTGCACCTTCAGCCTACAGAAAAATCAGGTCTGTAGTGGAATCGGTTGGAGATTATGGTGGGAAAAAATACCCTTTATGGGAAAAGTTACATAATCTTTTAAAAATCTCATATATTAGCATTTAATCTTGCACAGGTTTAAGATTCACAACATCAAGGTTACAGTCATACAGTTAGGAATTTAGTGGCTCCATCTTCAAGTCTTTTTTGAAATGTAATTATTTGCTCTACTCTGTCACTTCAGTGAAATCTTGTCTGAAATACTGTCTTTTCAGAAGAAAGAAAAAAGAAGAAAATACTTTTTTTGCTATTTTGTTTGAAAATGCAGAAGGACTTGTCGATCTGAGTCAAGTGCATTGGTTCTTCTTTTGATATTCTTTTATTTTTGTGGGTTTGGCTTTTCAGTGTAACGTGCTACCTGTGTCCCCTTGCTGGCAGTAACCAGAGCCGGCAACGCTGCCTTTGACTGTCTGGGCTAGGTCCTCTCCACCCCCGGCTTGCAGAGTCTGTGAGCAAAGCCTTTGCCAGGAGTTTTTGAAACACAGGGAAAGTTTTGTAAAGAGGTGGGAAATCTGCTGATTTCTGCAGTTCCTGTTACTGGACTATCAGAGACAAAATCCTCAGTTCTTTTGGGCCGTGGCTCCCATTTGCTCGTGGAGCAGGGTGATGAGAGGCTGGCTATGGCAGTGCTTTCCTGGCTGGGAGCAAAAAGCTGTGGTTAACAGATTGGGAAGGACCTAGCTCTTGATCATAGCACAGAGAGGGCATCAAGGTCCCTGCAAGTTGCACTCAAGAAGCAATCCTGCTCAGGACAGATGCACCCACTGCCATGCTCTGAACACATCTTGAGCCAAACTCTTAATCTTCATTGCTTGTCAATAAAGAAAAAAGCCAATTTCTGCTCCCTTCTTCATTTTCATGAGCAAATGTCAGCTTTTGGAGATTGGATCTGGTTTTAATTTTCCAGGTTTGCTCATTATTAGTGGTGTGCTATCCTGTGAAGAGGAAGGAAAAGAGCAGCCTGGTTTCCTGAGAACTGACCAGAGCCTAACCTGGATTTGTCTTCCCAACCCAGCTCTTCGGTCAGAGTGGACATAATGATTATTTTTGGAATCTACCATACCATGTTCCACATTTTTAGCCAAACATAATAATGATGCTTTGTTTTTGGAGTGTATTCATACTTCCTCTCTTATGAGACCTCTGTGAGGTAAGAATTATTTTCTCCTACATATGAGGAAACTGGTAAAAAGGACACCAAATTACTTGTTTCAGGTCACATACATACTTTGTGGGACAAATCAGATTTTGCTTTAACTGGAAGCCCAGAGTGGCATCTACTTATCTGCACTTCAAAATCAGACTTTATTTACCACTGTATTGCAACAACCTGAATATGGGTTCTAAGACACTGCTGTAAAACTGTAATTTCCTCATGATCCTCCAGGTAGTCTGTAGTGAGTCCGTCATCCCTCTGTGTCCATGGCCAGATGGGAGTTGTGCTTTTACATTTATAACAGCTTTTGTATATAGACTTGACTTTCCTGTGCATTATTTTATTGCTGGCTCAGTGTCTGGCCTGACAAGAACTTTGTCTCTTTCTCTTAAACTCAGACTTTGATATTAGTCTGAGTTTTTTGTTTCTTGCAACAGAAATCACAAGTAGAAGGCTAAGAAAGGAGGCCACCAGAAATGGATTTTCCAAGTGGGCATTTTTGTGCATTTCACAGACTGCACCAATCTCATTGGAAATGCACTTCTCCTTTTTGTTTAATTCTTTAAAAGTCATTGTAAAAGTATAACCAGCTTAGTTTTTAGGTTGCTGACAAAGTTTCAAGTTACAAGGATCACAAGAGGAGAAGTAGTTGAAAATGAGATGAAGGCAGAGGTTTCTTCTGTATTTCCTTTTGTCAGTCCTTGATTGCTCTCTTAGTGGACATTTGAAATGGAGCTCTTTCCTCAGGAGGTGCTGGTGCTTTTAGTGGAGAGAAGGCAGCCTTCTGATATATGGCTTTGCAAGTTCAGCATCAGCCCCTCAAGAAGGACCAGTGTTTGTTATCCTATGCCCTGGCTGAAAACAATAGTTGAATGCCCTAGTTAAATGTTGAGTCCCTTGGAAAGCAGAGGGGATACTTGTCAGAGTCAGGATTTCAGAGCTGGGTTATGTGTTTGTACAGCTTTATTTAATTCCAAGTTACCCTTGGGTTATTTAATTTCCTGACAGCTGCAAAAACAGTGTTCTCAGATAACCATGGCTTCTAATTAGGCAATGTGCCTAAAATGGTAGAATGTTTTATTTGACCATGACACTAATGTTTTGTATGCAGCTTGGAGATGAGAAAGTCAAGCAAGTTGGACTTTCAGCTTCCTTTGGCAGAACTGTGTCTCTCTTGTGATCCCCAGTGAATAATGCTAAAGGCATGCCTGCTCCTCTGCCCCAGCGCTTCAAACACCTCTTGTTGTTTTGGACTGTGTCATCAGTAAATCTGCCTTTCAGCAGCTGGAACCACCTTCCAGAAATATGTTTTATCAGCAGAGCAGGACTAACATGAGTTGCATAGCTGAGGCTACAGAGCATTCCAGGGACACACAGACAACAAGAAAGCAGGTGAGATTTACCTGTAGCTGAGGGTTGTAGCTTCTGGGGGGGTTCTATTACACTGCATAGCTGCCCAGATGTTGCTTTTATGGCTCATGCACTTAGTACACAATCAGGCAGTGATAGAAATAAACACACAAGTCAACTATTCTTCCAAATCATTTTTTCAGTTTAGAAAGGGTGTTAGCATCAGGTTATGTTAATTAAATCCTGACATGATTTGTGCTTGTGAAAGGGATATGCTTTGGGCTGTACGAACTGATGATCTCTAAATTCCCTCCTGTGACAGCAAAAAGTGGCTGTTGGGGATCTGTCACCTCCTTTAATTCTTAGACGTCCCTTGAAGTCTTGAATCTAACAAGAAAACAGGTAATTTTTTTCTGCCGTTTTGCTCCCTATTTTAATTCTTTCCAGAGCTCATAATTCTGACAGTTTCCATACCACTTCCTATCATTGCAGAACTTTTAAAGTTCTTTAAGATCCTGTTCATATAACCATGATGCAAAATTGCACTCTGATAAATCAAATGCCTACTTAAAAGTTTTGCAACTTTATTATGTGTTTGCTAACCTGTAGTCAGAGTTTATCCATACCTTTCAGCTAAGCACTATTTACATCATGTCCTATACCACTGACCAGGGGCTCTTCAGAAGGTTTCTGTATGGATTCTCTATAGCCATTTGCTTTTAGGTGACTGATCATGCTCAGATACTGTAATACAATGAAAGAGAGATTACTGCATCAATTGCAGTGTAAGTAACAGTGAAAAATTATTGTCTGTAGTAATCTGGGTTTACCCAGTTCTTTTGAGATGCTGGTCTGTTTGAAGGAGCTGTGGATGTTGGCTCAGATTGGCTTGTGGCTGTATGAGCAGTGCGTATGGGTTGTCCTCTGTGTAAGACCAGCAGGGATAGGAGATGAGCAGGAAGTTTTTATTCTTCCTTCCCTACTACAGTTCCCTACCAGTCAATAACTGAGGGATTCCTGAATTACAGGTTGAATCTGTATTGCCATACTTAATAGCTATCAGTATACAAATCCACCACAAAGTTGTCTAACCCCTTATGAAGCCTCTTTGTTCTTTTGGTCTCCATGACATCTTCTGTCTGCACTCTGACAATTTCATTTGGTTTCAGGTGTTGTCTGTTTGCACTGTAGCACAATGATGTGTGTGGTCTTACTCAGTTCTCCTCCCAACAGTTCTTAAGAATCTTTGAGCATCAATTTGCTGTTTCTCAAAGAACTATCCACAGTGTCTCCAGGACTCTTAGGAAGGAGGATAAACAGAGCCATAATAAAAATACAAAATAACATAGGTTGTGCCAGGTTATCCTGCAAATGTTCCTCCATTGAGAACTGACTGCTTACTGCTATTTTTCTTAAAAGTCCAGTGGAAGATCTTCACTTTCTAAGACAAATTCTTCCTTTTGATGAGCTGTTTCACAATACATCTTCCCTTAAAATCCCATCTCTGATAGCTGTATTATAGCTATAGTACTCTTGACAGAAAAAATCCAGTTGATTTTCTCATGGTAGAGAAGAATAAAATTCTAAAATAAGAATACTTCATCCCCAGAAGACAAATCAAAATAATTACAATATGTTTGGGTTCATACCTCCCTCTCTCTCTATGAATGTGCTTATCAGTTTGAATCACATAGTATATAAATCCTAAATCCAGACTAGAGTCAAATTTAGGTGTAAGATGAAATGTGCTTCTTCAGAGATGCAGTTAGCTTCCTTCAGAGTAGCATAAAAACTCAGGTATATTTTCCTTCATAATCCTTCTCCAAGCTTTCTGCAGACCATCTAGGCACAGTGGTAAACATGTTCCCAGTTTTGCTTGTCCATTTTTCTTTTGGGTTTGCTCTCTCTGGGATTTTCAGCACCGTGTTCTACCAAAACACTCTCACGTTTATTTGACAAGGTTTACCAACCCCCCTTCAGTTCCAACTTCCCTACTTCCATATTTATTGAATTTTTACAGTTGGAAAGAACTGTATCTCCACAGTCACGGTCTGCATTTATTGTTTGAGTTGGTTTTGGAGTACATGAAATTGAAGAGGTTGATAAAATGTGAGAGGCGACTTTTCAAGGACTGGCAGCGTCAGCAGCACTGGCATTGTGGCTGACAAGCCCTTGGAGGGTCCCCAGAAACCTGATTTCTTTATCTTTGTGTCTTTCACATTGCTGAGCAGACTGCAAGCACTAAGTAACTGTTAATCGCTGGAGCCCTGCTAAAGTAACTGTATCTGCAAGGTATTTTCTTCACAGTTGTTTTTCTTTTCTGCTTCCCTGGTGTTATGAATGGATTTGGGGGTTTAAATAAGTCCCTGCCTTTTGCCCAGGCCTCTGGAGCAGGCAGTAGCTTTATTGAGGTGGTCAGCACCGCAAAACCAGAACTCTCATTCACAAGTTCTTTAATAATGGCTGATTCGGTCTATTATAGAATGAATTATTTATTTAATAGACACAAAACTAACAGACTTAAGACTTTGGACAGACTATTACTACACAGGAATAAGACAAAAAGAGACAACTACTATTACACACGGGGTGAAAGGTACCATTAATTTTACAGCTAGTGAAGAAATAATGTAACTTAGGATCCAGTGTTTCTTACCATCCAGTTGTGATGGAGCACACACCAAAATCCTTTCCCTCAATTTCCGGAAAAGTAACCACAAAGTTGCATCAAAGCTTCGGGGAGAAGTCATCTCACATGTTCTCAGGGAGTGTGTAAGAGACTTCTGCCTCTGTGATAATCTGTAGTACTTTTATAGTGTAAAGCAGGCCTTTTGGTCACCTGTGTTTTTTTCTTTTATCTCTTCCCACATCTGCTTTCCATACCAAGGTGTTGATTCTTGGTTAGGCTGGCAGACCCTTTGGCGCCAGGAGATGATACCTGCTGGGCCTTGCCTGCCTGGGTTATCTCTCCTATCTGCACCGGCCACCTGTGGTGGGGAGAGGGGTGATATACCCTGCCACACCTGGGCTTGGTTATGATGTTTATTTTCTGAAATGCTTTGAGCTGAACTTGTATACTTAAGACTTGTGTACTTGTATACTTGCCAATTTAAATATATATAAGGCCTGTGTATGTTGGTGTATTTACCTATATTTGTATTTGTATATATTTATTCGGGGATACAGAAGAGGTTTAAGAGAAAAAAAATCTAGCTCCTCTTTTTCAGAAATCTGTCCTTAAACTGTAGCTTAAAACCAAAAAGTATATTGGATTTTCACTGTATCTACCAGGACCAAACCAAGTTTTTCTGTAGCTGGCAAGTGAAAAAAGCAGCTCACACACAGACACTGACATCCATAAGTGAGGCAAGCTCATTAGAGCAGGGAATCCTCAGCAGCTAGATGACAGGTTGTGTCCTGACCTCTTGAGTGCTATTGTTGTACTGCTGAAATCCTCAGGTTTTAAGTCTAGTGAATTAGGTGCTTTATTTTGTTTCTCTTAAAAAGTTAGAATTGAGCTTTTGGAGAAGTGGGATGAGAATTTATGTGGACCATCATGTGGATAAACCTCTGTTGGATGCCTGTTCTTGCATTTTAGCCAGTGAGCAAAAATAAAGTAGCCTCTTGAACAAGCTCTGTACTGTTTGCAGCAGACAGGAGTGCCTGCTCTGATGGACGTTTACCATGGCTCTTCATGCTCTAAACAGAGCAGAGATCATTTTCCCCCCAAAATTCATGTTTAGAATTTGTATAAACAAATTCTTGACCTAGATGAGTACTCCCAACATGCCACAATGTGCCTGGTTTTAGTGGCTTGTATGTACCTTACTTTACAAGGAAATATATTTATGTATCCAAGAATCAAGGACAATCCATCCAAGCTTCTCAGATTACCACCCATTTGGATAAAAGGAAACCACGAACTGAAACGAGTTTGCTTTCAAAAGTGCAATCTGTGCATCTCTTAAACAGTAAGTTCGAAGGAACTGCAGAGCGTACTTCACCGACCCCAAAAGAAAATGCTCTTGAGAACAGGAGGTTTAATAGCTCTTTGTGGAATAATGGCTGCATCTTTTAGGTATTTGCACCTGCTTATTTTAAGCATATTAAGCTGGGTTTTAGCTAGCCACTTGTGTGCTGAACATGGCTTAAATATCCAAAAGATATAAAAGAGCAGGGCTCTTTTATACAGGACACAAGGCATGTGCTGGGGTACTCACTGCAGAGCACTGCAGTGTTTCAGATGGTGTTTGTCACTGATTCTCAGTCCCTACCCAGCTGCTTTAAAAAGTCGCTTCAGCTAAGAAGTTTCTGGAGGGAAATGTACTAGGGAAAAAACAGCCTGTTCTATAGAGATTCCTGTGGTTGAGTTCAGTAGGGTTTTGATGGACTCTTCTAGACTGGGACACTTTTGTTGTCAGTTTTGATTAGTTGGGCTCCTGACATACGGTGCAGTCTGCTTCCTTGCTTGGAAATGGAAAGGTGATGCTTTGAAAGAGCTAAGTAGAAAATTGGGTAAAGAGTTAAATACTGCTTTTCATCTGCTGCTTTACGTGGGTTTGAACTTTTCTGTTTGGGTTTGTTTTTTTTTTTCCCTCCAGTGAACTCAAGGCAACTGATCTCTGGTCCATGACTAGGTCTCCTAGCCTCTGCCACGGCATAAAGAATGATAGTCATGTGGTCCAGGAAACAAAAATCTGAAAGGCTCCTATGTGTTTACCAAGTACTTTTTTTCCAAGCAGCTATTGCAGCTCAGAGGTTCTAGGTGGCAAGAAAGGTTTGAACAAAAACGCAGAAGGTCTTTATTGACAAAATAAGCAGAAGGCAGAGAGGCTTAATGTGACCAATTTCCCATACAGAAAAGGGCTTCCTTACTGATCTGTGTGTGACTAAGTTCAGTTGCTGAATAGTGACAATAATATAATTTCTACAGGGGATAGATATGCAATAATCTCTTGTTTTTTTCTCAGCTTCTGTCTTCAGTTCTAACAATGTGGCTATTCATGGATTAGAGGGTAAGAGTGATTTGGCCTTTTTCCTTTGAAGTGAGTGAAACAAGGCAGCTGCTTGTCAATATAAGCCTAATTTGACCTGATCTTCTCCAGCTGGGTAAAATAGAGGAGTAAGAGCTGGAGTCACTGATATACTTTGTGTGGGTTGCGGAACCACTGAAAACACATCAAGCTTAGCAGGTTGGGAAGCACTTAATAAAGAAAAGGCACTTGTACTCAGAAATGCGAGAATGAAATTGTGTAGGAAATTCTGGCAACTAATGGTCTGAAAAATATTCTGCAAAGGCTATTTTCTACCCTGACTTCTAATTACATCTTATACATTAATAGCTTGAACAACTGGAGAATCACACACATTAATGTCACAGTTCACTTGGGACAATTTGTTTTGCAAGATAATGAACTGTGTCAGCAAAAGTTTAACACTTGTTCTAGGTGGGGCTGACAGTTCAGCCTTCTGGTAACTTTGCCAGCGTTTCCCAGTAAAATGCCCATGGTATGACTAAATCTCTGTGAGATTCAGTAGCCTAGGGGGAGGTTATGCAGTGACTTTCTTCAATTATTTTTTATTTTGGTTAAGGCATTCTGAGGAGCAGCTTGGAAGGAAATACTGCAAAATATTGACAATTTCTTTTTTTGAAGAGTTCTAGTCCTCTCATGCCTTGGCAGTGGAGGTGTCTGTGTGAGAAGGTACCTTCACCTTATTAAAGTCATTCAGCCCAGGTGGAGGTTTGTGCACCCTGGAGTTTTTCAGCCACAATATCAGGAGTGTGTCGTGGTTTTACACTGTTTAAAAGCCAGGCATCCACGAGAATCGTAACGAGGGGTTCATGAGTTAAGGATTAGGAGAAAAAATACCTTAAGGGCAAAACAGGTTCAAAACTTAAACAGTGTAAAGAAAATTTATTATTAACAGAATTAAAAGTAAAAAGGGTAATGAGAACTAAAAGAAACCTTTAGAACACTTTTTTCTTCCCAGTCCCTCCCTCTTTCCCACCACCAACGCAGGGAGACAAAACATGGGGTTTTGGTCAGTCTTTCACTTTCTAAAAAACTTTCTTCAGTTCGTTCAGGGAAAGAAGGGTCTTTCTTTTGTTGTGCCATGGGGTCCTTCTCAGGGGAGATAATTCTCTGTGAATCTTTCTAGCATGGTTCTCATTTTCATGAATAGCAGTCCCGCCCAACCTGTTGCAGAGTGAGTCCCTCCCATGAGCAAAGCAGTCTTCCCACAACTGCACGATGTGGCTCATTGTAGTCCATGAGGTGTAGTTTTTAAAGGATAAGCTGTTCTAGTTTGGAAACAAGGGTTCTCTGTCTCTGGAAGCAAGGGTCTTCTCTCTCTGTTCAAATTTCCCACTAGATTACAGCTTTTTAGCATCCACGCGCTCCAGCATGAACGCTTTTTCTCACGGGCTGGGAGTGGATCTCTGCATCCCCCCATGAACTTCATGGATTATAGGGAAACAATTTGTTGTATTACAGTCCTCACCACGGCTTACAGAGAGATCTCGACTCTGATGCTTGGAGCACCTTCTCCTCCTCTCTTTTCACTGACCTTGGTGTTGCTATGTTGATTTTCTCCACATGTCCTCACTTTCTCCTCTTTCTCCAACTAAGAAGAAAAAACCCTGCTGTTCATAAAGTACCATTGTCAACAAATTCCACTAGTTCAAAATTTTCTGTAGGATTTTTGCAGCGCTGAGAAGTTGATTCCGTCGGGATTCCGAGGGGAATTGCTCGCTATGTTTTCGTCGCCGCAGTGCCGCCTCTATTCTGAATCGCCCCAAACCGGGCCAAGAGCCACTTCCCAGACAAAGTCCAAGAAGCGGGTATTTGCCTTATTCAGCACGCCGGGTGCGCAGCAGATCGCTCCTCCTAACACGCACGCCCCAAACGCACAGCAGATTACAATATATGGTTACATTTAATGCGTATTCATTGTTTTCCTTAGAAAAGATGTGGTTATGCAAACTATTCCTTGGAATTCATTATTATAATTAGCATACGCGGAGCGCAGGTGCACTGCTCCCTGGTGGTCGTGCTGAGGAAGGCTCGGTGGTCGTTTTGATGAAGGCTGAATGTCTTTGAGAGGGACCAATATGTATGCCTCAACGTGTATGTCACAAATGAAGTGAAGAAAATTCTTATAAAAAACTGTGTTGCCCTGTCCCCAGAGAGGCTTCACCTGGCAGCCAGTCGGGGCAGAGAAAACTTCCATGATTAGACCGTGANTTTCACCCTGCTGTGCCAGTTCCAGGAACTAGCTTGTTACTGTGTAGATTTCGTGTTCCGCAGCCGCCGCCACCTGCGTTCGACATTCGACTGCGACTATCGTCGCCAATGTGTTTTTCGCCCGCCGTCCGCAGCTGCTGCCCGTGCCTGCTTCGCCCTGCTTTGCCGTTCCCGCGAACCAGTTCGTCACCACGAAGACCTCGCTCCGCTGCCTTCCCCGGCGAGGCAGGCGAGGCCGCAGTCAGCCGCCCCTGCCGTGTTTGCCGGGCGCAGCCGCCGCCGCCGCTTGTACCCAGCCGTGACCGCCGGCTGCAGTGGCCATCCCAGCTTCCCGCGCCCAGCCGCAACTGCCGCCGGGGGCACGCTGCTGCCGCCGCTTGGAAAATCGTGCCCAACCCGCCAGGGAGCTACGCAGCACACACGCTCTGTCTGCTGAGCTGACGCCGACAAAGCGCTCAGAATTCCTTATGATAACGCTGTCCCTGTCTTCTGTTTCTTTCTCCCTCTCCTTTTCCCCTCTCTGCTCTCTTTTCTGTCCCCCATTGTCAATAAATAGTTCTCAGATATAATATTGCCGTGTTCGTGCTTGATTTTTTTTGTCAGAAAAATCTATCAAAATAATTCTTCCCGGCTCCCCCTTTTGCAGTGGAATGGGACAGTCTTCCTCTCTGTACACCTCTTACATTTCTTCTCTAGGCATGCGCAGTCTCTTGTTAGCTGTTTTAGCAGTTTCTTCACTGGTTTTAGCAAGGTTTCTCCCTCATTTTTGCAAGCTTTGATCCTTATCTCTTGCCAAGTTATTTGCTAACTTCTGTGTTGGTTACAGTGTATCTTATTTATGCCCAAGTACAATGATTTTAACCCTTTCAATTCAGCACGTCTCTGCATGCGGGGTGCCAAAAAGGAGAAGCTGTTGTTGCTGCTTCTGCCCTTCTGTTCGCAGCACGGCTGCTAAAGACGGCTAAGCAGGCAAAGTTCACTGCGAGCCGTGCCGAGATGGCACCGGCCGTGGGAGGGCTCTGGCCGTGGCACCTCCCCACCCCTAAGAACTAAAAAAAAAAAAAAAAAAAAAAAAAAAAAAAAAAAAAAAAAGAGAGAATCTGCGTATATTTTTTCCCTTCTTAAATATGTCATCGTAGAGGCATTACCAACTCCTCTAATTGGGCCAGTAATATGTCCATCATAGTCTTCAGGGGACTGGCTCTGCTGGACATAGTAGAAGCTTCAAGCAGCTTCCCTTTCAGAAGCCTCTGTGGCCTTCCATGCCCACCAAAAAAATTAGACTGTTTTAAACTAAGACAGAGTGACACCAAGTCTGGTGGGTTTTTTGCAGTCTGTAGTACAGCTCATGCTGGCAGAGGATGCCGTACCCTTGGTTGTGGTGAGAGATCCTCAGGGGTGTGCAGGAGCAAGGGAGGTTTCTGACCTTGCGGTTACCAATATCAATTAGAGGAAGAACCAGAATAAAGGTATAAATAGTCTGTGATAGTAGGGGACATATCTGTGAGAGTGGCAGTGATGGAGATATGGACAGGCTGATTGGGTGAGGGGATAGATCTAGTGTCAGGGAAGATAGGGTACAGGATCAGTGGGGAGGACAAGAAGAGACAAAAGAGTAAAGATGGACATAGGAACACGGAGAATAGGAGTAGATGATGGAGTTTGAGCTGTAGAGGGTGACTGGGAAGGGGAGGTGGGAGGAGGGAAGAGAAGAAAGAGGAACAGGCTGGTGGGTGTTTGGTTTGTGGGTGAGCAGGAATGGGCCACCTAGAGCACTTGTTCCTTGCACTGCCCACAAGGATGCTCAAAGCAGCAAGTACCTGCCAGAAAACAAAGGGTGTCTTTCATTGCAGATCACCTCAGGGCAGTGGAAAAGGCCAGCTACATTTGCAGTACTTGGGGCAGGAGGACAGTCTGACTCTAAAGGACAGCATGTGCAGCAAGCCATGAAGCTCTGATACTACTGCAGTTTTTCAGCAGCTTTCAGTGCCCAAGATGGTGGTTGTACTGGTTTTGTTTCTGAGCATTTTGTTTAACTATTACTAAAAGTGCCTGTGGTTATTAAGGCTTGTGGTTATTAAAAAATTCGGTTTGCCGGTGCTCATTTACCTCCTCTTATATGTGCCTCATGAGGCATGAGGCATTCAGTTGCATCATTACAGGCTGCTGCTTTGAGCTCCATTACAGTGCCCAGAGCTCTAGCACCAGGGTGGCACCTGACTCAATGGTGAATGTGGCTGGGACTGCAGACGGCCCCGTCCTTCCCACTGTGGAAAGCTGGAGAGTAAATAAAGCAAATGGCAGGAATAGAAATACTGTTTTGATGATAAATTGGATTGTGTCCCTGCCTGTGACAACCTCTGTTTGGCAGCCTCCCACCTGCAGAGCACTCAGTATTGCACCACTTCAGACATTTTCATGTGTAAGATAAATCCTCAGTTACCATGCCAGAGTGGTTGAGTAAAGCAGGCTGCAGGATGATGATTTGTGAGTTGTCGGCAAGGAACCACCATTTTCAGCACCCGGTGCTAAATGGGTCTTTAACCTTCACTGAGGGGCTTGGGCACATGCATTAGTGCTTTACTTGGTTTGCAGCGTTGCAGGATGAGCTGTTCGCACTGGGGACTCACCAGTACTGTGGAGCATGATCCCTGACTAATGATGAATGCATTGCTTTCCAAAATTCCAGGCTGTCATGGGATCTGCAGTAAGCTGACCCTCTGGAGAAAATGTACAGATAATGTCCAGCCATATTGAGAAAAAGGATCACCCTTTTCATCAAGGGTGCGGGTAGAGGGAAGTTATAAAAGATTAATAAACAAATAAGTAGTTTATTGATGATTAACTCAAGTGCAGATTGCTTTTACCTGTTTGAAGGGCCATCCATGCCACACTTGGGAGAGATGGGGCTGCAACAACCCCATATTTAGTTTTTTCTTGCTCTCTTTCATCTTCAGGATCAGTGGGGAGTTCCGGGAGTGG
This sequence comes from Falcunculus frontatus, assembly GCA_013398115.1. Taxonomy (NCBI): domain Eukaryota; kingdom Metazoa; phylum Chordata; class Aves; order Passeriformes; genus Falcunculus; species Falcunculus frontatus. The sequence goes on from VZRV01010422.1 coordinate 27,838, forward strand.
AGAGTCATCTCTAACTGTGTCTGGTTCAGAAGTTTAGATTTGTTTACTCTAAGGAAGAGGTCATACAAATCCAGTACAAACACAATGGCTTTGTTCTGCGAGATGCTTCTCTTCTATGTTTTCTTTCATAGCATGCTGTCCCATGGCTTTTCACAACAACAGTAGGGCACAGCAGAGCTGAAAAAGTTATCTATCCTTTCGTTTCTAGGACCCAAGATTTGGAGGTCCAGTTCTAATTCTTACAAATTAGAGGTTAGCTGTGTCAAGGCAGCATTTTGGGAACAGAATTGGGGAGGACAAGCCTGAAGGCAAGAGTCTAAGCTGAAGTCTTGCCAAGGTATGAGGTTGCTGCTGGGGCTGTGTCATGATCTGGTTTTCAAGTTACTAGAAATGCTTCTGCCCGAATTAAGGTGCAAAGAAGACCATATGCCTAAGTCAATAGTATTTTTATTTAATAGTAAATTAAATAAAGGGTTTTATTTAATAGTAGATATGAGAGGGAAAGGAAAAGAGAGAAAAAGGAAGAGAAAGAAGTAGAAAAGAGGTGAGGGGACAGAGAGACAGAATAAAGAAAATACCACCATTCCATGGATCCCAACGATGTTCCATTGGTCCTCTACAGCTGGTCTTCTTGGTGGTGAAGGTCCCTCAAAAAGCACAGAATCCAATGGATTAATATATGTTCAGTCCAGGTGGGGATGCCCAGGTACCTCCCCCAGGGCGGGGGCCAGTCTCTTGCAGCAGACTCTGCATCTGTTGCATCATTTTGCATCACATGCAGTCTTGTGGTGCAAAGCCTTAGGAATGAGTCTGGGGAGCACTTTGGGAGGTCTTTGATGGATTATGACACCCCCTCAGCTGTCTCTCACTTAAATGTCCTGTGGATGTGGCCTGTGGGGTTGGGGGTTCCACAGCTGGGCCAGTTTGTGTAAGGGAGGATGGGTGTTCAGTGCCTCTGACCAGAGGTTATGCCACGCACCCGAAACCTCCTCCCCCCAGCTCGTTTTGGGGGGGAAGTCTGTGTAAACCTGGCTTCTGTGGGTGGTGGTCTCCTCCACCCAGAGATGATTCTCAGCGCAGCTGCTGGGTTTGGCTTTCTTGTGGACACATTCCTTTCCCTTAGCCTTGTTTGTTTCTCCCTAGACCTGAGATGATTGAACAATAGTATCCCCTTTATCTTACCTAGGTGGCTTAACTCACAGTCCAAAGTTCCAGTCAGGCATCTTCAAGGAGGCTTCTGTGGTTGTAGCTTCTTTATACAGTTTTTGCTATAATGGGCAAAACTTCTTCATAACAATGTTTAAGGAATGAACCATTTAAGTCCCTGACAGGCTGTGTGCCTGTCTGCCCACAGACTGACCAGCTCAGGAGGAGGTAAAGCTGGGGAGCAGGGTTTTAGTCTGCATCACTTTGTAAGTCTCCTTCTCTGGGACATCCATCATCTCTCAGTCAGTTCTTTCAGAACTTGTGTTTATTCTGAAAATGTCTGGTTTGTTTCTTTGCTTGAGAGCTTGTACTGAGTTTCTTCTAAGCCCTGACATGGGACTGACTTTTGCTTTTGATTGCCTGCAATGTACAGTGAAGTTCCACTTTGCACTTCTTGGATTATGTCTGAAATGAATTTAAACTATTCTTGTCTCAACTTACCTTCTTTGCTCTCCTTTGCTTCTCATGCTGTGAAAGCAGCCAGAATGCAGTTTTGCTTATATCCATGGTCTCTGTGGATTAGATGGAAATGTAAATTCATGGGGGCAAGAAACACCTCTTGGAAACAAGTGCAAGGGCCCTTTGGAGTACACCTATTTCTGCTCCATTTCATGCAAGTGATCAGAAAAAACTTAGATTAAAAACTTACATTATGCAAGCATTTAAAACCAAACTGCGTGTAATATCAACCCACTCTCAACTGGTGAGGCATGCGGAACATCTCGATGTCTGCTTTTCTGCTTGCTCTCTTGTTTTTTATAATTAGCACCTCACCTTCCTCTGCAGGGTTTTTCTTTCCCCAGCTGCTATGTCCTGCAGGGTGGGCAGGTAGAAGCCAAGCCACAGTGGTGCTTCTAGCTCAAGAATTGGCCCTTCCAGCCATCCTCTGGGCTGTGCCTTGTTCTGCTTGAGGATCTTGAGAAGCTGCAGAAGTGACTGTGAGGTTGAACCCCCACTGTCACTGTCAGGGAGGGAAGTGGTGGCTCTGCCAGAACAGAAGAGTGAGTTTGCTGCTTGCTCCCAGCCGAGCAGCAGTTGGTTCACTGGGCTCCCACTGAGGCCAGCATTGGGCAGCCTGCTCCCCTAGGGCCCCTGTCCTGGCCCCCATGCTGCAGGGCTTTTGCACCTTTTAAGTGGTTACTGCTTTGGCAGAGTTTAGATGAGCACTGCTTGCCCATTTTCTTTCATACAGGCCAATCTGAAAAACTTTTTAAGTGGTGTTATTTTCCATTATAGAGTGGTTTGGGTTGGAAGGAACAGATCATCTTGTTCCTCTGTTTCTCCCTCTTTCTAAACATTTGCATTTCTGTTGATGAAGATTTGCAGTAATGCAGATATCTCTTGATGCATTCCAGGACAGAGTAAACATTTTTTATGGGGAAGAAGTTCTCTTTTTAAGGGAGAAGTTCTTTTCTTATAAATAATCATTTGTTCCCCCAATTTGAATGGAAAGCAACATTCTACTAATCTTTTAAAACTGTCAGCTTAATTCTGTGTTTGTTACCAGTGTAAACGCTTGTCTCTAGAGCATTCTGGGTGATTTGCAAACAGAGGAGTTAATACATATTGTGCTCAGCACAAGTAGGCAGGGGGCACTAGGTTGACAAAATGTCAGCTCTCCTTACCTAGCCCAGGCAGATTTCAGCATACCTGGAGTTGGCAGGTGATGTTAATGCAGTCTGAGAGATGCTTCTAGCAGTTTGCATCATGGACTGTGCAAAACATGTGATCAATAGGCTATTAAAGAGGCTGCAGGCTCTCTATTGCTGGGTAATTTCAGATAATGCATTAAATACAATTGGGAATGATAGGGCTAACTGGTCCTGCCATAGACTGGCTGTATTTTATCTGAAAATCTTTCAACTGTGTTTTTTTTGTCTTCATGGTATATATTACAGATATACGTAGCTCTCATCACCATACAGGGACAGCAGTGCACAGTGTGAGTGTAGGAACAGGTGGTTATGCCCTGCAGATTCAGTTGTAAAAGCTAGGCAGGAATTAGGAGCAGAGCGTATTGTTTAAGTCTTTTAGATGGAGAACTGGGATTCAGTGAGATGCTTTGCAAGATGATCTGTGGCAGACACTGGTCCCAGCCCCCAAAGCTGGTATTCTGTGCCCCAAATGGAGCTCCTCTTTGCTGGAGGTTGTTTAAAAATACATGTCAGGGAAACAGAGCTCACAGGCCTCCTTGGCTGAGTGCCCATAGCTAATCACTAGAGATTTCACAGTGAAGTCTTTCAGAGTGTCTGTTTGATTAATGGTTCATACTTTGCTGATCTGAGACATTTTATTTTATTCTTAAATTTAATACATGTTACTTATAAAGTTAAATTTGTTTTAATTCCATCTTAAATCCAGTGAAACAATCTTTACAGTGGAGTTGGCTTTTTTTTTTGCACAGCAGCAGCATGTTTGCAGAAGCTCGTGCTTGGACATGCAGCTGGTTAAGTAGGATTCTTCACAGTCCTGTTGTATGCACTTCCCTGGAAGTCTCTTAAAAGTAAGAAACCAAAGAGCTCAGAAACACCATGGAACTGAACCTCAGTGCATTATGCTGCAAGGCTATGAGGGATAACCCTGCTGCTCTCCCAGGAGAGAGGTTTGGTATGTCAGGCTGTCGCAAAGGTATGTGCAGAGAGGCTGGGTGGGAATGGGAATGTATGTTTGGGTCCACTGAGATGACCTTGTAGAGTCCAGCCGGTTTCCCTTGGCCAAAATTTGAGTATGTCAGAGTGAAACCTGATTTTTCCAAGTTCACGCAGTCTGTATGCTGCTCCCTCCCTTTTAAATTAAACATCCTTTTCTTTCCCCTGGGCAGGAAAACCCCCAGATGCACTCCCATTGTGGTTGTGCTGCTTGGGGACAGGCTGTTTGCTGTGACTCTGGCACAAGTGCTGCAGCAGCACCTGCAGTCGGTATTGGATAAACAGTGCCCCTCCATCTGTTCAGCTGTAGATTCCTGAGGATGTCTTTTCCCCCTGCTTTTCATACATGCATGAGGAAACTACCGCCATCTAAGTACAGCCATGCTGAAGGGTTCATTAACATTTAGCAGTTGTGCCATGTTTGCCTGCAGAGCTTTGATCTTGAGAAGGGCACTCAACAGCAGCAACACCACTGAAGCCAAATCAAGGGCCTTTATCCCAAGCACCTGGAGCTGGAGGCTCAACAGGGAGGAGCTTTGAAATGAACTAGGAGTCTTTCTCCTGAGAACCATGAACCTTTGGCTCAGTTATATGTGTGTTTGCTATTTTCCAGTGCTACAAGTGATCGGTTGTTGTAAAATCCCTTAATGGTTTGTATTGAGGAGAAATCTATGACAAATGCAAGTAAACCTACTGCTTTTGACACTTGTTTCTCTTAGTATTTTCAGTCCTGAATTACAAATGGACTGTATTCTTTGGGGTTAGCACAGACTACTTGCAGAGGAAGTCTCACGCATTCGTGTCTTCACAGCTCAAAACAACTTCTCAAGCCAGCTTTTCCAGCAAATTTCCTCTTTCTGAAGTTAATTGTTGAAGATCATAGTAGCTAGGTGGCAGAAGTCCACAAAACAAGGCAGTATTCCCTATGTAATAATATATCTTAGTACATTTGGTAAGTTTTTGTGTGTTATTCCTTCTCCCCTAACTGCACTACTTTAGTCCAGACCTAACACTGTCATGCCAGCTAATTCATTTTCATCTTCTCTGCTTCCTCTTTGTCCTGCTTTCTTGGGTTTTTGCTCCTGTTCACAGGAGCAGCCCTGCCAGGCTGTGCTTCCACACTGGGCTGCAATCACTACCTTCAGAGTGCCGCTATCAGTAGTGGGGTCTGCTGTGTGCTGCAATGGCTTTTAAAGCCAACAAGTCTGTCTCTGAGCTAATAGAGTGCTCTCCAAGCAGCTGCATTTGTTTGTGTTTTTTCCTTCTCCAGTCTCCCAGGGTTGTTTTTGTTCCTGTGTGTGACACCAGTGAAGTGCACAGCATGCTGCCTTCCCATCTAGGTAGTCCAGGGTTTGGTTTATTTATAAACCATGGAGAGCATGAGTGACATTTCCAGGTTTAGGGAGGTGGAAGAGAGAAACAGCAGAAGGGAGCAGCTTGCTAGCAAAGAAGAGATTATTTGTTGGATTATGTCTCTTGCTCTTCCTGGAATCAGCTCATTTGTTTCAGAGGACCAGCATGAGAAAGGGAGAAGTCCTGGGAGTGCTGTGTTTGTCAGGGAAGCTCTGTGCTGGGATTACAGAAGCACAGAGGGCCCTTGCCTGAGCTGGTAGTGTGATATGATATGGGAGCTTGTGGTGTGCCACTGAACTGATTTTATTTCTGCATTCAGAGGCAGTGTGCCTGCTTTGGCTCTCTTTAGGTTCAGAGCTAGGAAGTGTAGGAAAGGAAATATTTCTGGCTTCTGGAAACTTTCTTCTCTCTTTCATGTAGCACATAGTTTGGAAGCAAAAGTCTTTGTTGTTCTGCCAGTATGGCTGATAAGAAGAAAAGATAAAAATATGCCAGAGAAGATTTTCAAGGCACACCAACAGGCAATGATCTTAGCAGCAGATAAAAAAGCCCTTCAGTTTTTCCTCAGCATCTCTTATGTAGTGCTTCTCCCCTACCCTCTTATTTTTGTCTTCTGAACTATCACTGTGAGACAGAGAAAAAAACAGTATTGAGAAATTTAGTGTCTGCAGAGAATCACAGCCTGTCCCTTTAAACTACAGAGAAGCCTTAGTGGAATTTCTATTCTGAGAATAGTTAATTCTGTTTGAGGTTGGGCAAGAGAGAAGCGCTCACAGGCTTAGTAGCAATATTTTTACTCCATTTGTTTTTTATCGTAAGGATTTGCCTGCCTCGTTTGATGGAAAGTACAGTTATTGATCAATCCTCCACTAAGGAGAAGAACTTGAAGAAAAAGAGGGTGAGAGAAAGAAAGAAAAAAACCAAACAAAAAGCCCAAAAGACACTATTTGTTGCTGCAATGCTGTTATCTAATAGCCATTATGTAATGTCTGTTGGTGCCAACTAAAAATATACTGGAAGATAACTTCCAATTCATTGAAGCACTTAACTAGCGTCATCCCAGGATTTCTGGTTCTGAATTCAACCCCTTCTGCAGATGTTGATAAGAGCTTACAAGTCCCCTAGGTAGCACAGCAGCCTGTTCTGTCTTTTATTCCTCTTCTTGTCCACTCTTGTTTTTTTTCTTCTAACGGGAGTTTTAGAAATGGTAAATCCCTCTTCATGTCACCTCTCTGCACACCCCCACTGACCATGCCATCAGTCCACACAGCCTCCCTCCTACTGATTTGTTCAGCTGAGCTTTAAATGTCCATGGCAGATACTGGGTTTCAGGAGAAGCTGAGCATAAAGTGTAGCAGGGATTAGATTTTGCAGCAGCCATTGAAAACTTGACAGCTTCATAGGTAGTGTTTTACAGGAAGTTGTTCTCCTGTAGCTGAGCTGCAGCTAAAGGTACCTTGCCCTTTCCATACTTGAGCTTTCCCTTGAACTGCCAACAGGTCCTGCCGTCATGCCCAAATGCTCAGTCCAGCTACAACTGCAGAAATGGGCACCCCAAGATGCCTATGCCCAGTCCAGGTGTGATGCAGACTATAGTTTGCCCTGCCTCTCTGTAGCACAACATCCATGTGGCTGTGCAGAACCTGGAGTACCATTTCCAGAGGTAGAGTGGACAGGCCAGGCTGACCAGTGTTGTGTGATGGAAGTGCCTTGACCAAGGCTTGAGGGCAGTTGCAGCCTCTCTGGAGAGGCTGTGGTGCCCCACACAGGGTGGGTGTGACAGCTGTGGGGTCCCCTTGACACAAGGGAACAGGACAGGCTGCTGAAAGTGACCCAAGGAGGAGCAGCAGGGAGGTGACTCAGACAGCAGCAGTGAGCTGCACCACTGATAGGGACCCTGCAGGGTTTCTTGATTTCGACAACAGAAGCCTAAATAGTCCTGGCTGAAAAATGCATGAGCAAAAAACCTCTTTATATCCAGGATTTCAGTCTGCACAGAGCCTTACAGCATTGTAAATAACACGATGTATCACAGAATTGTGTGAGGGGTTTAATTTAAGCCTCATGGTAGTACTGGGGGAGGGTAGTAGACATGTTATCACCAGAGGTGAAGCTGAGCTGTGGTTGAAGCAACTTTACACAGAGGGATTCAGAAAGCGGGGTTTAGACTCCCATCTTGTGCTGTAATTGATGTAAAGCATTGCCATTTCTTTTCCTCATTATTGAGAAGTCATGGTACTGTTCTGTACCTAAGCACTAAGACTGTGATGCTAGTATCAGTGGCATAAATCTATATTCAGGTTTGTTACTATAGTAGATGCATCCTGTTAATGAACAGTGGTCAAGGAGACGAATGGCTCCATTGCAGGCATAACAGGTGAAGAGAGAACAACTGTCCAAGCCCTCCAGAATCACTGTTTCAATCCCCAAATGGGATCAGCAAGGGGTTTTGTTTTTCAGAAGAGCAAAGGTTTAGTCTGTCTTCAGGACTTACAGAATATTTGTTTTGCATGAATTTACACAAGAAGCATCTTGGGATTGCATCCACACAAGCATTATGTACATCAAGTGACATGTTTTGTTCTTTAAAGTGCAGAAGAAGTCATTGGTACCTATCACAGTTATTGTTGTTGCTATTGCTTTATTACAGCAGCAGAATGAAGTGGGAGTGCAGGTAACTCCTATTTAAACTTGATTTCTTCTGCAGGAACAGAAGTGTTGACAAACTAATGAAGGGAACCAATGGTGCTTTGTGCGTGCATTGGCTACAATTCAGCTGCAATGACAAGGGCAGTTATGTTGTGTCAAGTTTTAATAAGGGGGAAATCCTCATAAGCAGAACTAAGATTTTACCCAGCAAGTATTTTTGTCTGCTTGCTTTTAACTGAAGCAGCCTACATTCTGCCACATGAATGTGCTTCGTGTCCTAGCTCCTGGTCACAAGAAGGAAGCTTTTCTGCTGGAAGATGCCTATGTAGGAAGGGCAGGGGGTATGGGTTAAAGCAGTGGATCAGGACACAGAAATCATACTATGTGTGATCAGATATTTTAATCTGGTTGTGTGTTGATGCTTGTCTCTGGTAGTTGTTGAGTGATGTGGGTGCTTACTCAAAACCACAGCAAATTAGGTGAGGGATACTTGTTTAGCACTCTGGGATACAGATTTACGACTCTACAGACTAAGGCCAGCATGATTTGCTTTCTGTGGGGTAAGATATGGTGTACAGTGCTTATTCCTTTATTTGTATAAAGACAGAGAGAGAGCCTATACAAAGGCTTTTTGGTGAGGTGTGTGTGAGTAGAAACCACTGTCCATTTCCTTGTATGTCAGATCACAGGTGGAGAGGAAAAATGTAAAAGCTGTGGAAAAAAGAGGCAGTGGATTTACTGCTGCCTTGCTGGTCCAGCCGAGCAAAGTTAGAGCAATACACTCACTTTGGTGCACTTCCCTTGGTGACATCAGTAGCATATTAATTGAAGATGTGACGATAAATCTTTTAGTGCCAGGAAAAAGCTGGAGATCTGAAACGCTGAATAGGTAACAAGATCCACTGTCCTGCACATGCTCCCCCGTGGGAAATGCACAGGGGCAGCCAGCATGGAGCAGATACTGGACCATTGAAAAGCTGGAAACCATTGCACTGAAGGTCCTCAATGTGCTTTTAATGGGGGCAATCTGGGGAGCTGGCTCTGCTGAATCATGGTTTTATATGCTTATGGGCAAGATGTGTTGAGGAAAGCATTCATTACATTCTGAATAGGCACAAATAAACCAGGCAGTACCGTATCAGTCATATTGTTGTGTGAGATTATTACTTAAAGCTGTGTATCCTCTGGAAGCTCTGACCAGCTCTTTGACTGGAAATCAGCTGGGTTTGTTATTATGGCTGTGTTTAAATTGTGCTTTCCTTTAAACATCTTTAATCTACATCTTGCATTAAAAATCCACTTAGTTTTATGGAGAGAAGATGCCCTGGCTGTTCCTCCTGTACAACTGTTTCACCACCAGATATGCCATAGCCATTAAATCGCCCCCTGCAGTGACCTGCATATCTTTAAGCATTTAAATGACTTCTGTAAATTAGGCTTTTAAGATTAGTCATAGTAGATTTGCAGCATCATTGGTGTGTTGCCAAGGACCCCAGTTTTGTCACCATGACTACTACTGCAGGGTTACTGAGAAACACAAACTGCAGGAAAGTTTATTCACGTGCCAGAATGTGAGTGGGTGAGCAGTGACGTTGCACCCACCACAGCCAGAGGAGTACCTGATTGTTTATATCCAGCACAGCCTGGGGGTGGGCCTCTAGAAGGGAGAAGATGCTGTTGTCCATCCAGGGAAAATCACCATCATGCTTATTTCTTGTATTGTCACTTGTGTGTGTTCAATAAATAGTGTGCTTTGAGAAGATTGGGAGGTGTGTGCCTACTCTCTGACATGCTCTAATCCTGTGGGGATTATCCCTTCCCAGGAAAGGCAGTCTTTCACTGTGGGGTGTGAAGCTGCAGGAGAGCTGATCCTGTGATGAAGTAATTGTAATGATTAAATCCCCTGGTACTGCCTAGTGAGATAAGTAGTCATGAACTGTCATGTTTGGGAGATTTTTTTTAAACCCGAGCCCTGAAAAACAGAATGCCATGGTTTGTCTCAAGTGGGGAATGTACAGCCCAGCTCTTCTCTGCTATTGCTTCTTTAAATATATGCCTGCCTTGTGTAAGGGGAAGCTCCTGGCCCCTATATTCATCTTCTTCAGGCATTTGGGAATTAAATTGGCTATTTAGGAATAGCACTGCTGGAAACTCTTAAGTGCCATCTCTTCCAGCTGGGTGCTCTTCTATTGTTTGAAAACCCATCCCCATAGCTCTCCTTCACCTCCTCCCACAGCACGTTCTTGGACATCCAACATGTATACATGAGTTTGCCAGGGAGTTCTTGAAGAGAATGTGCATTTGGTAGCATCATCTGGTGTGTTTTTCCCTATACTGTTGATATTCATGGCTCTTTCTCATGTAGTTGTCTCTTGTTCCTCAATATCACCTGACTTGTTTCGTAGCGGCTCAGGACCAAAGTTGTCTTCCTGGCTGAACCTCCTGTCTTCTGGTACGTGTCCTGGACTCTCCTACTGAATCCTTCAACAAAACTGTGCAAGAAATCATCAGTTCACTGGTACCTCATGGAAGAAGGGTCTAAGTTTTGAAATGTCTTTTACAGTCCTTGGAGGAAGAAGGAAATCCAGGGAATGGTTCTTAGCTCCCCCTCGGGTCTACAGGCACTTTGTCCTGCCCCAGGCAGGAGTCCTGATAAGCAGGCAGCTCAGCAGTGTGCTTAGTGCCAGGCAGGAACAGAGCACCTTCTCAGAGGGTGTTTCTCTTCATGCATGAATCTGCCTTTTCCATCTCACTCCATCCCATCTGTCCTGGGGTGACATTGTGATATGAAATATGTATCCCATTTCGTCTGCTCTGGAGGCTGGCTCTGGTGCCTTTAAACTGAGCCTGCGAGAGGGAAGAAAAAAAAGTGAGATACTTTTGTTTTTAAAAACAAAGTTGGTGCTCAAGGACAGACAGGCTACTGGGGATATACTCTGCGGCAGTGGGGAGTGGAGTACGCTCGCTTTCCAGCCTGCTTTCGACTCTTTTCCCCGGAGAGAGTTTTCCTGGGATTTTTTGGAATTTTCTTCCTCTTTTCTTCTTCTCTTCGGGACGGTTGCACCACATCGGAGCACACCAGGAGACTTTTCTTCCCAGGCCCCAGTAGGGGCCTTTCCCCCGACAGCCCTGAGGAGGAGGATATAGACACTAACACCTACACTGGACTCTGAAGTCTTTCCAGGTTTCTCTCCACAGCGAGAGATTTTATTATTTAGCATTGTTATCCTTTCCTGTGTGTTCTGTTAAATAAATAGTTTTTATCTCTTTCACTTTCCTCCGAGGAAAAATAATCTTTTTTTTCCCGAACCTGGTAGGGGGAGGGGTGGTGGCAACCTGGTTTTTTTCCCTCAAGAGATATTTTCTACAAAAATTTGGCCAAATTGGCACACCATCCCTCTCCCCATCTTCTCTCACAAGACCTCCTCACAGCTCTTGTGGCTGAGCATCTCTGTAAGCCTGGCTGCCCTGTCTGAACATGGGATCCTCCTTGTGCTGTTCCACCAGCTCTGGGCTGCCAGCTTGCCATCTAGGCAGGAATGCCTGAGTGGTTTTTTTGTTTCTGAAAGAGATTCTTTGAATTCAAAACATAGCAAATTCCTGGCCGAGGCAGCTGATGGATTATGCTCTGTGAGGGCTCTGTGCCTGGGACTTGCTCTTCTGTGGTCCTTCCCTGACCTTCCAGCAGCAGTGCCAAAAACCTCTGTTGTGGGTTACAGATCAAAAATGCATAAATAGAATAAACCAATTTGCTGGGGTCAAAAAGGGGACAGATGCTTCTGATGCCAACTCACATGTGTGGCCTGAAGACAAACTGTCTGCCCTATAAGCCTGCTACTCCCTGAAAATGGAACTGGTCAGGAGGAGAGAGCATAGCTGTGTGCTTATGTGTTCTCTAGAGGAGCATGTCTAGTGACACACATAACTACATTACATGTTTGTGTGCTAGTAGACTACCACAACCCAACTGCTTCTTCCATCTGGAGGTTTCCCACTTAAATCATTCTGGTTTCCCTCTTATATTTTGGTTTTATCTCTAATTTCCCCCTCTAATTTAAGCCGTCGGGAGTTCTTTACCACTCTCCTTCCCCTGAACAAAATGCTTTCGCAGGCTATTTTCACTTACACACTAAAGTGCTTGTTCGAGGTCTGTGTGGGTGACTAAATATTATTTGCTTTCCAGTGTCAGTCCCTTTCCATATTTGTATTTATCTTGACTGTTCTGGAGAAACGGGAAAAATACATTTTCACTTCAGAACCATCTTGACATAAGTGAATTTTGTGCCTGTTTCTTCCAAGGCTGTTTGCACTGATCCCAGGGTGGAAGTAAAGATGTAAAATCCTGAGCTGTCGTAATCCTGTTTGGGTGAACTAGCTGCCTCCAAAGTACACTGCCTGGTGTTAAAAGCATCTCATTTTTAATTACTACTAATGCTACTGTTTTGATGGCACTTAGCACTGGATTACCCAAAAGCCTGGCTGCCTCAGGAGCACCAATATTATCCACAGGCAATGCAGAGAGGACTCGGGTTTTCCCAAGCCTCATCCAACTATGCAGAGGCAAGAAGAAACCCTTCTGTGTCCCATTTGCTGCATTTGCAGCTAACCCTTCTATCCTGGTTGGTTTTATCTGTGGTTTCTACCATGATTCTCCACCTCCATCTCTCTGTATCCTGTCAAAGGAAGCACTGTGATGAAATGTTAGTGCTCAGATTCTAGCTGTGAGGAGCAGCGCTCAGATCCTGCTGTGTGATGTTCCTTGTCATGGGCTGCAGTGCTGGGTGGCTGGGGCAGGCTGCCTTCCCTTCTCTCCCCAACTCTGCAGGCCTTGCTACAGCTCTGGCACTGGGCTGTGGGGAGCTGTGCTGGGCATTGCTCCTGCCTTCCCCCGCTCCCAGCACTAAATACCTGGTGTGCTCTATCTCTGATGCTCCTTTTTGGCTCCAGGTTTGTTTGCTTGCATAATTCTCTCAGTGCCTTATCAGATTAGCATGATATCAAAGGGTTAAGAGCATCAGTGCCTCAAAGAGTTTTGCAGTAGCTTGCCTTGGCTTCAGATTAGATGCAGACATAATAATAATAACAGAACATAGAATATAGAATAATAGAAAACTGGGTAGAGATGGTTATCTTTTCTTCCTGGATTAATAATAGAAGCATGGAGACCTGTTGGAAAGGAGCAGGGTTTTCTCATGTAGTTGCTTTAATCCTAGCTGTGTCTCTGATATCTGACTGCTCATGTTCAGGAACAGTGGAGAAAGCCCCCATGTCCTATAGCAAAGGCCACATGGCTTCCCCAGGTCATGGGAAGAGAAGGGCATTCCTGTTTGCCCCTACTGTTGGGGAACAAGGCCCATCTGAGCAATGTCTCATTTCTCCTGGATGTTTGGAGATGTGATTTGTGTAAAGAAGGGCTGCGAAAGAGGTTACACTGGAGCCAGCCACCGTCATCCCTGCTTCCCTCCCTCCCTCCCTCCCTACTGCCTTCTCTAAGAGCAGCAGTAAGGCATGCTGCATGTATGTGAGTGCTATGTCAGCACATAGGAAATAATGAGATCTTCGTGTTCCTAATAGTGGCAGGAATAATCAGACCAGTATCTTCGTAACATCCCAAATGACAAAGGTATGTGTGCTGCTGAAGACCATGGTTGGAGACAGCTACCCAGCCCCTGTGAGGATGCACACTCCTCTGAAGGGACCCGCTGGTCCTGAGCCTGGTCACAGACCGGGACACAGCCCTAACCAAGCTGAAGCCTGCCTGAAGTGTTGAGTGGCCAGTTTGCACCTTGTGCCCTCCTACCTCACACAGGGAGGATCTGTTTACAGAGTATTTTTGCCTTGCTTGGAGTGCTGGGTACAGCAGAAAATAGGCTTATAGTATAACTAGGGAGATATCTTTACTTCTAAAAAGAAAAAGTGTGCTCTGCTTTCCATGTTCAGGCCATATACCCATTCCGAGGATGTAGTCTCAGCCCCTTCAGCTCCCTCTGTCCCCCGTTTGCCTGGTTGCAAAAGCATCCAACAGCCACATTCACACTGTAGCTTGGGCTCAGCCAGCGCCAGGCATTGACTTTTCTATCCAGAAAGATTTATTGTTATTCCTACTTGCTCTCACCCCTCCCTCACCATCTCCCTTAAAATTCCCACCCCTCGGCTTGGTGAATAATTTCAAGGTGCTAATTGCCCTGCACTGCAGCTGATCCATTGATCTGGAACACAAACGGTCTCAAGGTAATTTTCCGTCTGAGCCAGTCTGGGGCTTGTGCAAGTGCTGATGTTTGTTTCCTTGTTTTTTAATTTCCTGCAAAGAAAAGCTTTTGTGTTGCTCTCCACAAGATGCCTGCGCCTCTGCCTCAGCCAGTGGCTGCTCTGTAAGGCCACGTGGGGCTTGAGGAAAATTGACACTAAAAGTACCCGATTCTGTGTAATTGAAGTATGTGGGTGGAAATTGATAATCCTTCTCCATCATATTGTGTCCCTTTATCAAAACTGTTAGAGCCTAGTCCTTGAGGTATCAGGTGGCTTTATTGCCCATCTTTAGTCCTGCATTTGGGACAGACTGGAAGCAACTCAGACTCTTTGTCCAGTTATAAAAATACTTGTTCTGCTAGATAAATACTTGGAGGCAGAGGTTGATGGAGTTTCACATCTCTGAGGATTCAGACATCCCTGTCTGTAACAGCTGACCACAAAATCCAGCACTGAGTTGCTACCGGCCACTGGGAAGTGCATCCTGCACAGCAGAGAGTTAATTTTCCTATGGCTATTGCTTCCAGCAGCCTCAGCAGAAGCTGTGCCTTTGCAGGGTTTGATCTGAGGGGCGGGGGTGTGTGATGATGTAATGTTACCAACTCCCTGCATTGGTGGGAGGAGGTGAGGTAAAAAATAAATTCATCTACATTCATTTCTCTCTCCAGCTTGTATGCACTGTCGGTTTACCTGGAAGACTTGCTTTATTTTTAAATAAAATTAGTGGTTGTTTTTCTTACCCAGAGTAAGGCTGGTGTGGCAGCACTGGTGGAGAGCAGGACGGGGCCAAAGGGGGGACCCCTCTGGTGCTGGCAAGGCTGTACTCTGCGTACACCCGGGGCAGGGGCAGGATGAGCTTTGCAATCCCATTTCTGGAGGCAGTTTTGTCTGCAGGTGGTGTGTGCATATAAGTAGAAGTGAGTAGCAGTTGTCTACCCCTGAATCACAAGCAGATTTTGAAAAACGTAACACCTTTCTCCCTCCCGAAAAGCAGCCCCTTCATAGAGTCAGGTAAGTTGCCTGTGCCTCAGACCTCTTTGGATGAAATGCTGCAGGCTGAGTCAGAAGGGAAGGACAGCTCTAAGGTGGCGTGTAACCAGGTGGAGGGGTGGGAGGGGAGAGGGAGTCATTGGCACTATTTGCAGTCCTTGCCTCTTTCCAGGCTGGCTGGTAGATCCTGTCTGTCTGACAGAGCTGTTGTTTTGGCAGGAGGGGAAGGTTCACTCCCGCTAACATCTCTCACACCATGCCTTTGAAGGGGTGCTGGCTGGAGTGACTCAGCCATTGCTTTAAGGACTTCATCTGTAGAAAAGGAGGATCTGCCTGAGTGAGTGTGTGCAGCCATTACAGCTGTAGACTTGGCTTTTCAGAAATGGCAGATTGATGACACCTCTGGAATAATTTGGCACCTCCTAGCCAAGGAAAGCCTTTCCCAGTTCAAACACAGTACTGAATATCCCCTCTGTCCATCCACAAATTCACAGATAGAGTAGGAAAAGGGAAGTAGAAAGACATCTCACAAATTGGAAACTGAGCTGCTGGGAATCCTTTTCCCAGCACCACCCCTTGTCACCCGAGTGCCTGACACTGTTAGGGGACGGGAACACATCAGAGCTCAGCTGGCCTGCACATCTAGCAGCTGGTAAGGGTCTTGGTTTTTTATGATGATGGGCTCAGATGACAAGACAAAAGGAGTCATTCTTGTGGTGGTGATGGGTTGGGTAGCCAGCACTCCCAGATTTCTCTCTGATTTGTCCACAGATGTGCAAATATATCTGCACTGTCCTGAAAGTCCCTTTTAAACTGATGTAATTATCTGAGTGGTGCTATGGATCCATTCTGTAGTCTCAGAGCAAGATGGGAACACCCCAGAAATGGACCTGTAATGGACAGCTGTTATTGGACACTATTGGAATTTCCTCTGGTCTGACTTGGTGTGGTGAGTGTTGTGTATCCAGAACATCTCCAGGAGGGAAGTCTTCTCCACATCCTTTAACTGGAACAAGGGCAGGCAGGCATTTAGCAAAACAGCTTCAAAAGCTGGAGATCTTGTTATTTTCATGTAAAGTTAGTGAATGTTAAAAATGGCATTTCTTATTCATTTCCCTGCGGAGGCCTGCCCGTGGTTCTGGACATGACCCAGGATGTACACAGGGCTCTCAGTGTGGCGGAACACAGGGCTGCAGCAGCACTTCCAAGAACAGCAGTCTTGTGTACCCACCCAGGACACAGCTTCACCCGACTTTTCTGCTTGCTGCAACCTTCATGTCAGTTCCAGGTGAAGGGCCACAGACAGTCTGGAAGGCTTCCACAAGGCCAGGAGAAAATTATAGCAGCATAATCCTTGCAAAAGCCCGTGCATACAGTCATCGGATACTAAGTACTTGAGCCAGGGAAGGGAAAGGAACAGGCACATGAGTTCTTGTGGGTCTTCAGAGATCTGTACTGGGTGCCTCTGGTGAATGTTCAGCTGCAGCAGGTCTGGTAGATGTGCAGTACAACATCCCACTGCTTGGATATGTGGTTAGTGCAGGACAGGCAGAGACTCTAGGTGGTGTTTCTGGCCTCTGCCTATAACAGTGCAGCTACTTGGTGGTTGTTGAGTTCAGCTCTTTGTCAAGTCAACGCAGGGATGCTAATTCTTTGCTTGAAGGTGGGGAAGCTGAGGTTTGGAGGAATAAATGCTGATTTTAAAGGAAATACATTGTGTTTCATATGGCTGAATATCTCTCTCCTGCAAGGGAAACTTGCATTTCAAACACATTCTTTTCCCCTTGGGAATATCTGGCTTTTCTTTAATCCAGCTGCTGTCCAGATGAAGACCAAAGGAGTCACTTGTTTTGGGTTTAAGTTGTACCCTAGTGGAGAAAAAGCAACTGCTTGGATTTCTGCAGCCATTGCTGGTTTTGCCATTTCAGAGGGATAGAAGAGGCGTGGACACCCCTCACCTCACTGTCCTAGGCACTGCCAGGGATGGTTCTGAGGTGCCAACCTGCTGCAGAAACAGGAGGCTTTGGGAAAACAGCATGAAATGGAAATATCAGCGCACAAGTAAAGGAGAGCTGCTTCCTTTAAGTGCACACGGGTGGCTGGCCAGATCACACCTCCTGAACTTATTTTTGGTGCTGTTACTGTAACAACGAGGAGCCACAATGCTCTGTGATGCCAATATTTCACATACTTATTTAGTGCAAGAGAGAAGGACTTTGGCAACCAAATATTTAATGTGAAAGGGAAGCACAGTTATGGGAGAGGATGTGATGTGCTCAAGGTCACCTCACAAGCTAGTGACACTCAAGACAGCTAAGTCATATCTTGTGAGGCCAGACCACTGTGATGGACTCACAGCATCCGTTTGCAGCCATTGCCACTGCCCCAACATTCCTGCACATAGATTGTCTCTGTCTGGCAGAAACAAGGCACCTGTGAAACAGCCTGCAGCTCTACCTAAACATCAAGCCAGAAGCCAGCTGGGCAAGGAGTATGAAAAAGTCTGGAAGAAAGAGAGAAAGTCTGCACAGAAATTGTGCATTTATGACTGCAGCACATTTCTTGCCTCTGCTTCTTACAGTCAGCAAGAGCAGCAGAGAATATTAATCTGGCTTTTGCTGCTTTTTGCATTCACAACAGGATTCAACAAAATATTCACTTTATTTTAGCTCTTCTCTAGAAATGGGCTTTTCAGTTTCTTCTGCTTGCCTGTATTCAGGCAGTAGAGAGATCCTGGACAGCTTATATTAGGTGGAAGTCACTGGTTTGTCCAGTCCTGGTGGTGTGCCAGGCGTATTGGATTGCTGGAACTAGCCCAAATTCCTGTCTGCAGCCTTAACGGGAAACAAGGATGGGGATGAGCAGGGGACTCCAGAGCTGTAAACAGATCAGTCAGCCACATGGCATCATCTCTGCTCTGTACAAATACAGTTGAGGACATGCTGAGCAAAATAAATAATTTTAATTAGTGCACGCTCCTTCACCAGCTCTGGAACTAGCATAAATACATTCTCACTTCTGCTGCTTTTAGCAGACTAGCTACTGAACTTTCTAGGACAGTGGCACACCTCAGGGTCTACCTCATCTCATCTCTCAAAATCTACGAAGGCTTTGTGTCCATGCCAGCAGAGGTGAGGATCCCTTTAGCATCTACTGAGAAAGTGGTGCCTGTGTTCCCAGATAGGTAAAGAGAAGCAGCACTGTACTGTCCTCCTCCATTATCCCAGGGCATGGACGTTGTGCCTGGGATGTCCTTGTAATTGTACCATTAGTGGTAAAAATACAGACTTTTCCATCTTTGAACGTGACACCTCCAGTGCTGTCCTGTAGGACTTTCCTATCTCATGCAGATATGTGGGCAGATGTATAACAGTGGAGAAGCTTCACAGCAGTGTAGTCTTCCTTCCCTAAATTTTTTTCTAAAGGCCTTGCTTGAGAGCTGCTGGATCATAGTGCCTGCAGAAATAGTTGTGGTCTGGGGCATAGTGGATGGGACGGTTTAGGAAAAGTAGGTACTTTACATAAAAAGTTTCCATCTGTTTCAGAATATTCACTTGCCCCTCCAAATTGTTTATGTGGACAGTGAAGCTTCAATGAAGATGGCTGAGCTGATATAGTGTCTTCTGTAGCTTCTGAGGTGGCTGTAAATACCCAGTATTAAATCCCTTGATGTGTCTAGTTAGGAGTAATTTCTCTGTCTTTGAGAACAGGGCTTGGAAAAAATGCCCTGAGTGACCTCAGTGCTCTTGGAAGCAGATTTTTGAGTCTACTAATTTTTATAAAATAAAGGTGGGATGAATGTGTTTATAATTTCCCTCCAGTGGTGGGCTTAGAGGACTCCCTTGTGTATGACTAGTAACAGTGGTTTCCATTAAATGGACATAGGACCCAGAGTCACGTGTGTAATTCCCTGTGTATGTAATTTGTCCTATTCACATGAATAGTTGAAAATTCATACTGGTTATTGTACTGGGTAAGAGCTTGAATTAAATTGTCAGGACAACATGAGAAAATTGCACTGGGTATGTTTACCCATTCTAGTGTAAATCCATAAATAGCCTTTAGTGTTAATTACTCCATAAATTGAAAGAAAATCTGTAACAGCAGACAAGGACTAGTACAAGATAAATGTCATGCCAAAAGTGAGGGAAGATGCACTGCTTGAAGTTGCTTTGGGAACACTCCTAGGAGGCAAGGGTTTGGGGAGAGCTGGTCTGTATTGGATGCTCTGAGACAGCTGCTCAGAGCTCAGGGAGTGGGACTTAGACAGATTCAGGGTGCTTGCTTTTCTCTAGAGTGCATTCTTGGTTGCCTACTTCTTGTTTTCATTTTCTTTCTTTTCCTCTGTCTGTTTGTCTGCCTTTTATGGTCTTGATAGTGGAGACCTTTGCTTTTCAAACCTACCTAATTATCCCTGGAATAGCACTAGCATGAACATTTTCCTCCCTCAGAGTCAAAGCAAAGATGCTCAAAGAGGCCAGAACAAAACTTCCCAGTCCCTCCCATTCTAACCTGGTTTTAGACATTCAAATCTTTGTGCAGGAATTTTCTATGCTGCTTTGAGTTAGCTGTGAAATGCTTCAGTTGTGAGATGTATATAAACATCCGCTGAACAGGTCAGCTGGTTCTTGAGAGAAAGATTTAGAAGAAATAAGGAGTTTGTACCCACTTTATGGGTAGGAAACTGAGGCACAGAAACATTGAGGACAGATATATATAAAATGTCAAGCTATTACTTCCTCGCTGCAGAGTGTGTAGGTTTATGAACTTAACAATGTTCTTTTGACAGTTGTGTGAGTGGGATAATACCTAAATAGGAAAATGAGATGACAGGTTTCACAGCTTCCCTGTTGAGGGTATTTGGAATAAAAAAACCCTCTCAGTTTTGCATACTCTGTTAGGAGAAAATGTCAGAAGCACAGAAGCACACAGTTAGAGGTGGCAAGGTTCCCTGGCTGTGGATCCAGTCCTGCAGAGGTGCCCAGGCAGATGCCCAGGTGCATTAGGAGCAAATCTGAGATGCACAAAGAGCAATAAAAGACACAGAAATTAAAGTTTGAGTCTACTAATTTTTATAAAATAAAGGTGGGATGAATGTGTTTGTCTTTCGCTCCAGTAAAGGGCATAGAGGACTTCCATCTTCTGTCCCTGTGGTCCTGGAGAAACCTGCTGTCATATTTGCTGGTAGTGCTTGGTATCTAATGGACATGTAGAGGTTTAAAAATTCCTGCCGTTCACTGGAGGTCTTGCTGCCACAGAGAATGTGTGTGAGCCTGAGCCTGAGCACACTGCAGGCAGAGACACGGTGATGGAGGCACTGCACTCCTCGTGTCACAAGTCATGTTTTCAGGGCTGACTTCTGTTCTTGCCTCTGGCACAGCATCTCTGGTTGCCCAGAGAGGTGGTGGATGCCCCATCCCTGGACACATTCAAGGTTGGGTTGGACAGGGCTTGGAGCAAACTGCTCTAGTTGGAGACATCCCTACCCATGGCAGGAAGGTTGCACTAGATGGCCTGTAAAAGTCCCTTCCCACCCAAACCATTCTCTGATTCTCTGACCCCCTCTGGTTTTGTCTTCTGAGGAGGGTGACAGCTGACCAAACTGTTAGCATAAATGGAAAAGATAGCAAAAGCTGCTTAGTCATGGGTGTGCTGACTTCTCCCCAGGACGAGCTCAGGCTTGTTGGTATGTGAGATGATTTCAGCTGGGTTGGAGCTGTGGAATTTTCTTCCTCCTTCTGTGCACATAAGCAGTAACTTTTTGGACCTAATCATCATGTTCCCCAGCACAAAGCTAAGTGATGAGCTTTCCTCTTGCTTGGCTATTGCGCTTAGATAAGTCCATTGGTGTGGGAGTGCTCTCTGGCTCTCAGACCAAACTCACACCAAATGCTTTCTGCCTGGCAGCCACCTCTCTCTGTGCTGCAAACTGCCCACGGGATCTTGCTTAGAATTTATGTGGCAGCAAAAATCTTTTCTCACAGCTATTAAGTGTAAAGCTGGCAGCCTGTGTTTTGAGGCCAAAAGAAAGGTTATTTGCATCCTCTGAAAAGTTATTATTTGCAGTGTAACATCCCCAGGATGTTTTTGCTGCCCTGGTGGGCTCCTGTGGAGGAAGCACAGTGCTGGATCACTGGCTTGTCCATGCAGCAGAGCAAAGCAAGGAATGCGGCATTCTGCAGGAAAAACTTCTGTGCTTCCAGAGTAGCAAGGACCAGAACACACAAAGCTGGCCATTGGACCAACTCTAGAGCTCTTTCTGGATTTTAGCACACTATAGAAACTGATAAATAAATATCTTTATCCTGCTTTAACCCCTTTCACACAGCTTTCTGGAAGTGAGAAACAAGAGTACTCTATTTCCCAGCATTAAAGGAATATTCACTTTGCCTGATTTCTCAAAAGAAACAAGATTCAGGTGTTGTCTTCCACCCACTCTCCCCTGAAGATTTTGAGCTCATGTGGCCAGTTTCCATAGTGCCTGCAAGAATAAAAGTTTTCTAAAATGTTTCCTGAGCAGAGATCTCCAGGTCAAACGTCTGTGTTTTATGCAGATGTCAGGGAAACCACACCAGCTGGGTGTTGGCAGTGGGCCCTGGGCATCTCAGCTCCCTGCTGATGGTTGGGGCATGGCACACTCTGCACAGCAGCACCCACCTGCAGCACCCAGTCGCCTCTCTAGCCCCTCCAGCATGGTGAGGCTGACAGAGAAGTCAGAAAGATGCCTAGGCTTTGGATCAGGCTTTACAACCTCAGATAATCCCTCACTTCATTTTAAGACGGGATTTTAAAACTACAGAGCAATGAAAAGCTTCATCTAGGGAGTGGGAAGAGAACCCTTTAATAAACATAAAGATCCTATTAAATACATATATACACACAAACTGTGTTGCCACTTGGCAGCATTGGGCGACAGCTCTCCCAATCTACCATGACTTTTGCAGTTGGCAGCACTTTTATTTTTAATGACTTACCATTGGAGTCCTGTTATTGCAGGAGCCTTTTTCTTATCTTTTTAATGCAAGCCAGAGTCTAGCTGCCATTTTTGCAGAGGGAAACTATAAAAGGTGAAGTAAGTACAGCGTAAGGTTTTTAAAGCCAGAAGGCTGGTCAGAAAATCCACAATAATTTTTAATTTCATTATTTTTTAATATTTGGAGTTAACAATGGCTGCAAACGTGAGTCTCATAATGATGAATCAAATGAGCAATTGGTTCATTCAGAGTACCAGAACAAACCAGGGAGTGGCACATCACTCAGAGCACTCCGCTCTAATGGAAAACTTTGTGTACTGGGTGAAGATAAGTGCTTAGGAGATGATCCAACATACCACATACCAAAGGAACAAACCAGCTGAGGGTCTTCATTTCTCTCCAAGCACTATGATAAATCCATCATTTTTCTACAGTTTCACTTGGAAGCTGAGAGGTGTCCTGAAGTGGGTATCTGATTGCCATAAAGTTGGAAGAGTCCACAGAAGACAGCTCACGAGGTGTCTTTGTGGAGGAAGGGAGTTAGCAGCACATTGAATGGGAATCATCCAGCTGTCAGTGTGGGTAGGTGAAATGCATTTCTGTTGTGGATCTCTGCATTTTCCAGTTATTTCCCCCTTAACTATAACCTTCTCATGAGAAGTATGGACCCATTCAGACTAGGTACAAGAAAGGGAGAAAAAGTTCTGGTGGTGTTGCCCATTCTCAGAGCATTTTGCACATTTTCCAGTGTTCTTTTGGAGAGGTAGGACTCTCTCCCAGTGCTGTGCCCCCTGCTACACAGGGTGTTTGAAGCTGAGGGGTCTTCAGGGTAGAAAATGTAGGCAGAAAAAATGTTGTTTTCCTAATGTTGTGCAGACTGACACTGTCAGACTGACTCTTTGGTCAGGGTTGTAAACCAGGAGATCTTCCTTCCCTGCTTTCTGTGACTTCCTTGGTTGCTTGCAAAGACCCATGAGCTGCAATGTCATCATCATCCCAGCATCCTCCCAAGGATATTTTAGGAGTGTCACATGGAGCACCAGCTCACAGTACTTACAGCGGCAGCAATTCAATTGTATTTGGATTTCAGCCAATGTTTGTTGTCCCCCTTGAAAATGGTATTGATTATTTGAGCTCAGGAGCCAATTATGGCTGATATGGTACTCACCACCTCACATCCCAGGATGACATGTGCCAGAGAGGCTGCTTTACTTCAGCTGGGGCTGCCAAATGGGCCAGTGAGGCTGTGGACAGACTCCATACCTTGTAAATCACCCATGCTGTGAATAAGCAGTTACTCACGCCCTAAATGTTATTTGACACATTGGCTGGGTTTGGTTTGCACAGGGACTGGCATTAGTTTGATACCTGTGCCAATGGAGCAGCCCCATGGTTTTTGGAGCCTACCAGCACTCGGTACCCAGCATTGCGTTGCTAGGGTAAATCATCCTGGACTATCACAGTGATCACATCTTGTTGAGGCTGGTGGTGTTCCATGCCAGAGACCATGGATGGAATGACAGCTTGAGTCTGGAAGCCTGCTCTTCCAGACTGTGGTAGTTGTCATGTTGGGCAGCAAATGATGGTTACAGAGCCTGCAGGCAGCTGGTGCCTTCTGCTAGCAACTCTGCAAAGCCTTACACAGCAAAACCAGAAAAATCTTAAGGCTTCATCCCAATGAAAGGTCAAAGTGAAAACCCTGATTATAATAAACTAAGCCCATATCTCTGACCTTTTAGAGGTCTTTCTCAGCCAGAGTTGAGATATCCCCCATGATCAGAAGTGGGAGTGACTTCCATGCTGATAAACCAGTTGCAAGAGAATCTTGAGAGCCCAGCAGAGAGATTTCTGCCTGGTGGGAGGACAAGAGATATAAGAGTGCTGAAGCTGTGGGGGCCTGGAGCTCTGTTCTCCTGTGGGGAAAGTGGTGGCAATGGTGAGTTGGTACTGAAACGTGGGCAATTCCTCATTTTGCTCTTTATTTATTACCTTATTCTGCCTCACTGAGTCTGCACTAATGTTACAACTGGTGGTTTTGGCTCTCTTTGGGTCTACAGTATTCAGTAGCTTCCTGGACAAAGCACCATCCCACATGGCTTATTTAACACAATTTAGGTGAATTTGTTGAGCCTTCAGCCTGGGTTTGTTTCATTAAAATTTGGGCTGTACTTTTCCATCTGGCTGCCTAGTGGAAACAGTGTCCAATACTGGTATTTCAATCACTTCCTATATATTTTTCCAAGTTAAGTGAATCATGAGAAGCAAGTTACTTAAGCAAAGGCAGTGGCCCTTGTTACACTTCATAGGGCCTGTTAAACACATAAACCCAAAAATTATTAACACTTCCGAGTAATTACAAGTGCAATGAGCAAATCAGCCTACCTTCCCCCTGAGGAGAGCTTGATGAGGTCTTCTTGGGGCAGCTCACCCAGCACAGCTGCTGCTGGAGTGAAGTGGGATAATGCCTCTGTCCACCATGAAATACTGCATCTTCCATCACATTCCTGGCCCAAAATTGTGTTTAAACGGGTATTTAATGAACTGCAGTCCTTGTCACCTGTACAAAGTGGAAATATCATCTACACTGTTTATAGAGAGGGAAATGAGTTATGATCTCGCTGCCAGTAGTGAGTCATTAGTGGACTTGGGCACACCTGGGATGTGCCCACTGCAGGTGGGATCAGTTGGTGAGAACAGGACCCTGAAGCATATGTAACTCAGCAGCAGCTGTTTTGAACTCTAGCTTCTCCGTGCCAGGTGATGCAAGAAGCTTGGGTTTGGAGGTGCTTTTCTGATGCAAAGGGCTGATGAGAAAATGGTATTTTGCTGCAATAATTTGCTGCAGGCAACTTGCACTGGTCTCCCTGATGTAACATTGATGTTGATTAATGTACAAACTTACCCCCTCTCCCTGGTGTCTAGTTTTCATTCCATGTAAGCTCTGATTATTAAAAAAGAAACATTGGCTTATGAAACTAAACATCAAAATGCAGAAGCAGAAACCTCAGTGTCCCCACTGCAGTGTGTTTGCTCAGGGTTGTTTTCATGCCACACACAATTGGGGTTATTGAGGAGAGCAAAAGGAATAGTGTTTGTTACTCAGTTCATTTTGGGTTTTCAGTGCTTTCAGTGTCTCGGGGAAGTGGTGCCTGAGGATTCGGAGAAGGTGAGGTTAGAAATTTATTACACAGTGTCTGGGGCTGTACTGAAACAACTCCCAAAGGTCTTGCTGGAAGAGAAAGAAAGGATACTGCATGGAGGAGACAGGAGTGTGTGGACATGGAGATATGCAAGCACTTGCCTACAGTGCCAGAGTGCTGACTGCAGAGCAGTGATGCTTGGGTTTATGCTTTCGGACTCCTGGGCTGCATCTCACCTCTGAGCTAAGTGTATAGGCCTCCCCTGGGACATCTGCTGTGTCCTTGCTAGCTGGATCTGCATCTGAGATCAGGTTCCTTACACCAAGTAGATTTAGCTGGAATTAAGCATTTGTTAGTCTGGATCTGGATCTGACCTTTTTGTTTCTATAATTTGCCAAACAAAAATCTGAAGTCCAGAGAATCCTAGAGCAGTGTATGCCTTCATTCCAGAGTCTGCATCTGGTTTTCTGGGCTGTTAATACATTAAGGGTTTTTAAATGTTAAAGGGTTTTTAAAAGTTAATAATTTGCATTAAATGGTTTAGCTGCAGATTTTTAACTACTTAACCACAACAGATTAGAAGCAAGTGGAATGGGATTATTCTTAGTATTTTCCATTTCCAAAGTAATTTGCATTATCTTAGTATGTGCTTACCTTGCAATCCCTAGTGTATGTGTTAGACCATCCATCCCTTGCAGAGCTGTGTGGCTCTTATGCTTTAGAGATGGAGGCAGGAGCCGACAGATGCGTAGGGTGCCTGCTCTGCATCTTCAGAGACTAGTGAAAGCACCCAGGCTGCTCTGTCAACCTCATCTCAAGTCCAGGAGTACAAAATTTGGGTTTAGATTAGAGTGGGAAAACAGAAACAAAAGAGGCCAGAACAGCTTGAGTAAAATGTTTGGAGAAATTGTATGATAGAGATTTAAGTCAAAGACCACTGTGCTGCTTTGAAAGTAAACCAGTGGGAGAATCCCCATAGAATTACCTTGAGAGAGATTTCAGGTCGGAGTTACAATTTAATAGAAAGATTACAGTAAATGCAGTGATACACAGAAGACTGGCACAAAGTCTGAGTACAACCTGTTGGTCAAGGTGCTGATTGCAGTCCTGTCAAGCAATGGTTGCACTCCTGTTGAAGTGACGGTTACAGTCAAAAGCAGTGGTCCTTTGGAAGTTCTGGTCCTCCTCTGGGTCCATCCGGTGGTGGTGGTGCTGGCGTCCCAAGTCCGCAAACCTCGAGATTATATACGCTCAGGTTCAGGAAGGAATGCTCAGTACCTCCCCCAGGGCGGGGAGTTTTGCAGTGGAATGATGTAATACTATGGGTCATAGGATATTTTTGAGAGTTCTTGATGGTCAAAGTTACAGCTCCTATTCTGGTGGTTCGCATTAGGGCCCATTAGCAGAGATGACCCCCTTCAGGATGGGTGTGACTGTGCTGGTGCTTCCCCAGAGGGGAGTTATCGCAGCTGAGTCATTGGTGTGAAGAAGAAACACTACCCTGCCTCGAAGGGTTTGCACTTCTCCCTTATCTCATTTAACACCCAGCTGGTAGCCTGAGGTGTCAGGTGTGCACTGGGCAGCTCCTGCAAATGACCTGTCATTAACAGTTTGTCCGGAATGATGTAGAGGGGAGTAGAATACACAGTTTGTCTACACCCACATTGGCACTCTCATTCTGTAACCGGGACAACCACAGGCTCTTTCCACTTGGGAAGGTCAACAGAGCTGGTCACTGATATCCAAGTGAATTGCTGAGTCTCCTGCAGTTCTCCGTGTTGTCCTTGACAATCTGTATGAATCCTGCCATGTGTCGTGGCGAACTAAACCACTACACCACGGAAATTTGATGCAATCAGTACACGAAAGAGTGTCACAGTATGAGCCTGTGGAGTAGCATGGGAAGCCCAGGAGGTTGGCTGGATAAGGGGGCTCATCTCACTCCTTGCACTGGGGTCTGTGCTAAGTACATACTGGCAGATAGTGGACCTGGCTCTCTCTGCCTCTAAAACAAACCTCTGTCATCCCTTTCTGTCTCTGCAGAGCTTCCTTCCTCGGAACACTTGAGCGTGGCCGATGCAACATGGCTTGCCCTCAACGTGGTGTCTGGTGGAGGTGGCTTCTCCAGCTCCCAGCCCATCGGAGTGACCAAAATTGCCAAGTCAGTCATAGCACCTCTAGCTGACCAAAACATCTCAGTGTTTATGCTCTCCACCTATCAGACGGACTTCATCCTGGTAAGAGGACATGAGGAGACCAGGCAGAGTTATTGCCACCTGATGAAAGTTCAGTTGGGCAATTCTGGGAACAAGTTGTCTGGGGAGTGGCAGAAGTACCAGTCTGCTTTCCCCAGGGCTCTGTCCCTTGTAGTTAGGCCCTCTGACATCTCAGGAGCTTTTGCCATGGGGTGAAGCATTTGTGGTCATGGGTTATCTGGTGTCTAATGAGAGTGCTGAGCCCACGCTACAGTCTCTCCTGCAATGGAGATACTGGTAGCACTTCCCACCATCACTCAGACATTGGCTTTCTGAAAGTTAGAGAAACATTGCATCTGTTGTCAGGTTGGCTGGTGATGGCCAAGAGGCTCCAAAGTTGTTTTGGGTATAGACAGACAGACTGTCTTTCTGTCTCACACACGTGTGTGTGCATGCACACAAGGCATAGCCTTATTTCCTGAGGAAACAAGACTGAAGAACAGGCAGTGCTGAGTTGTGAAGGAATGCTGGAAAAGAGGTGAAGCATCTCTCGCTTAGAAATCTCCACATTCTTTTTACAGTTGTAAAAGCACTCTGGTGCTTAATCCTACTGATACTTGCAGTGATATCACCAAGTGTGTTTCTCTTAAGATACACCTAGATGGTAACTATCCACTGGCTCAAGCAGGAGTCATGTGTCCACTTCGCAGTGCACTGAAAGTATGTACCCTCCACTGCAGTGTTTTGTCATTTCTGGTGGACACCATCACCAGATAATCCTGTTGTCACCTCCAGGTGCGTGAGCGAGACCTGCCCTTCGTGATGCACACACTGGCTGCCGAGTTCACCATCCTCAGAGTAGTGAATGGGGAGACAGTGGCTGCTGATGACTTTGGGATAACAAATGGATTTGTCAAACCAAAACTAGGTAAGGACTAGCACAGGCTCAGCTTGCCAGTGATTTGGTCTCCCTGGATGGGGTGGAAGTCCTGCCTCCTAGCTTCCTTCAACATTTAGGTGAATATTTATCCTGTTGTAAGATGATAATCTCACAAGCCTATCCCAGTAAAACCAAGGATTTGAGTAGGTTCTTAACTTTCTGAGCAGTGCTGGTAAGTTTGGCTGAATTTTGGCTTTTTAATGCTGGTTTCTCTAGAGGAGACATGCCTTTTGTGGGACAGAAGGTTAAAGTATAGTTCATTGCAGTTGCAAAAACAATGTTGTCTTTAGCCCATATTTCCACGCTTCAACATTCCAAAGGAAAATGGCTTCTCTAAAAGTTTGTTTTAAATATTGCAGTGATACACAGAGAAGATTGTTTTTCAGCTTTCATACTTCAGTGCCAGTGAGGATCAAGACCACAGTGAGCCCAGGGCTGTACAGAACCTTAGGATGTTTGCAGGCTAGAGGAACAAGCATCAAGCCAAAGGGCACAATCAGGAAAAGGAACAACTTATATACATATGTTTACCTACAGACGTGTGTAATTTTTTGCCCATAACCAGACAAAGCAGGGATCAGTTATTATGAAATGCCACTCAGTTTCATCACTCAAGAGATAACAATCAACTTGATTAAGAAAATGGGTCTTAAAGAAAAAAAAGCCTCAAGAAAGGGCACAGTGAAACACATGTTGATAATGCAGCGGTATGCAGTTTGCTGTGTTGCTCCATTTACTAGTTCCATGTCTAAATGCTGGCTGCTTCTCAGCCACTGGCTGCAATGTGTTAGACAAACTGCTATGTGGCAGCTGGTTTTTAGTTTTTCAAGATATTATGGCAAAATAGGTCCCCAGAAATAAGGGAAAACAGGATGGATTGCCAACAACCATAGATGGAGAAATGCCTTCCATAACCCTGCCTTTTAAATGGTGGAAGCCTGTATTTTTTTCTACTTTTCAGTTTCTGTTGGCACCTCCTTTAGCTTGCCCCTCATCTCATGTGGATGTAGCCAATGGCCTGAAAGCCCCTAGGAGCAGAGAGCTGGGCAGGGTATTCAGGGTAATACCACCCTCTACCTCAGGGAGACCAGCACAGGAGCAGATTGTCCACAGGCCCCTCATTCCCTGAGAGCCAACAGGGCTTCAGCAATGAGGCACTGCCTTACAAATACTGTCAGCTTCCTCTGTGGCTGCTGCCAGTGCATGGATAACACGGCTGATGGGACAGGAGCCTGCTGCAGATGTGACTTCATAGTTGTCTGTGTCTGTATGTGTCTCTTTCAGTTCAGAGGCCTGTCATTCATCCCCTTTCCAGTCCAAGTAATATGTTCTGCGTCACCAGCCTGGATCCAGATACCCTTCCCACTGTTGCTACACTCCTAATGGATGTCATGTTTTACTCCAATGGGTAGGTCCTGCAGGGAGATGGGCTTCCAGGAGAGGTGTGTCCAGAGTCTGGAGGCACAGATTCCCACTGCTCCTCTGGGGTGCCCAGGGATCTGCTGTGGCCTTGTGCTGCTCCAGTGTTCTGCACTGAAGGAGGGAGGTTTCACAGGCTCAAAAGGGTTGTCCTGACAGGTGGAAGCCAAACAGGTGGTTGAGGGTGCCCAAAGACATCTGCTGGCTTTGGAAAACTGAACGTTTTCAGAGTGAAGGTGAGAGTAGTCATGTGGTTAGTGTGCTGCACATCCGCACAAGGCCGGAGCATGTACGGCTGGCTGGATTGCTGCCCCTTGGCTCCTGGCTCACAGCCTCTTGTGAGGGGACCTTGAGGCAGAGATGGAGAGTTTTGTCAGTTGGGGGGACTGGATGGTTTTCCATCTGCAAAATAAAAAAAAATAAAATCAGAATAATATGACGGGACTCAGTGTCACTTCCCTAAGTCAGTGTGTGAACGTTTCTGGTTTAACTGGCTATATCTGCTTTAAAAACCTTTTTTTGTGCTCTTCTAGCCACAGTTAATGTTGTTCTCTTCTATTTCTTCAGAGTAAAAGACTCAGTGGTGGGCAACGAAGACTCGGGACATATTCGCTTTTTCTCCTTTTCTCTCATTGAGGGTTACATTTCCCTGGTCATGGATGTCCAGACACAGCAGAGGTGAGCTTTGATCTTAGAGTAACCTGGACCTTAAAAAAAAGGGGATATTCTCAAAGGAGCAGGAAGCAGCTTGAACTCCTCCATGTTAGTTATTTGGACTGTCTTTGTATGGGTGTCATGGGCCTGGACACCCTGATACTTTTCTCAGTAAAATCTGGCATGTTAGTTCTTTGGACAAATTTTGGACTTGTCTGTCCAACCCCTCAGTGAAAGCACAAATCAGTGTGATGTAGGGTTATCTCACTTTCAAAAGAGGAACACTGGAGCAAAGTGATTTTGGCTTTTTTATTCTGTTGTTCATTAGCTGTGCGTTAAAGAGCAAAACCCAAAAGGAAAACCTGGTGCAGGTGTTTGAAGTTTTCCTGCTAAAGGCCAAAATCAGGGTGGGAATGTCAATGATGTGGTCCTCCTGCTTTGCTTTTACACATGGATGGGCTTGGTTTGGAGTCCTGTTATGATGATAATGTCCTGAGTCATCCCTGTGCAGTGGGAGCCCATGACTTGTTCAATTAAACAAGGAGGGAGTCAGCTGGTGAGCAAACTTCAGCCTCTGTGTGTGTGTGTCTGTGCTTCTGCAGTTCTGCAGCACAGGAGGCTCTGAGGTCTGGAGGCTAGAGAGGATGCTGAACTCAGCAGTGCTTAGATTTGCTTTTGACATACAGTGTAGTTTGGGTTTGGTTCTTGGGGGCAAGTCCCCTGCCTCAGCGACTTGTTTTTCAAATTAATAAATTGCCCTCCTGAAAGTTTCTTTGTTCTTATTGGAGTAAACCTTTGTCTGTCTTCAAGAGGAGCCAGAGGGCTGGAGCTTCAGCCTGGGGTGTGGGAAACCTGGAGGGCCAATTCTTCTCTCTCACAGGCTGCCTGCTTGACCTTGGGCAAGTCTCTTAGCCTCCAGTCTCCTTTCCCCTGCTAAGAAATAAAGATCTCTGCAGTGGTCCCAGGGACCTCACAGGATGGTCTGGAAAAAAACCACTGATAGCACTCAGATACAAAACCAGTGGTTACCGTTCACATTCCTGAGAGCAGGTATGGAAACATATTCCATCCCTAGGTGTTTCCAAATGCAGCTCAAATCAAACCCTCATAGTCTCAACATTTGTAACAGGCTGGGGCACAGCCTGTTGCTTAGAAATTTTTTCCCATGCCTCTCTGGGTACCTATGCCCACCTCCAGCAGCAGATGCTGATTTGCCATAGGACACCTGGAGGGTCAGGCAGGTGCATCTGCCCCACTTGCCTTGAATTTTCCCAGTTTGCCCGAGCTACTGCCCCATTATAGTTGGCTTCAAACATCTCAAGGATGCAGGAAGAACAGATCCACCCCAGGCAGAATCTGACAAAACACTGCTGTGTTTTGATTGCTATGTTTGGTGTTCCTTTTTTTTTACAGATTTCCTAATAATTTGTTGTTTACAAGTGCATCTGGTGAACTCTGGAAGATGGTGCGGATTGGTGGGCAGCCTCTTGGCTTTGGTAAGTAACACTTGGGAGGTCAGTTGGTGTCCAGGCAGTCAGTCACCTCAGGGCCTTCAAGGGGTATGGAAAAATCCATCTGGGGCTGACACTTTTTAAGAGCCAGCAGCTTAACATGACTCTGTGAGCTGAGATTTTCAAACAGAAGTCTGACTCTGTTAAGATTGACTTCTGAATATACTCCTGGAAGTGCTACATGCCCGACAGTTCAGCTACAGTGCATTCGTCTGCTGGACTTTGGAGGTGGCTACAGCTGGGGCTCTAGTTAAAGAGAAAAACCGCATAGAAAGGTGGCATGGAAATGCATTGTAGATTACTGAAATCAGTGGTCAGAAAGCACTGTCATACTCCAGTGCAGTGCTTGGGTAATGCTGTGAATCTTGTAGACTTTTTATAGATTTATAGCAGTCCAAGTGGAAGTCTTGTTCACAGATGCGTTTCACATCCGGTCCTGCACATGTTTTCTCTACTCAAAAGAACATTGGTCCTAAGTAGCACAGAGCAAATGCTTCATGTCTACAGGAGTGTTCTTGTTATTTCTGTGTCCCCTACAATTTTAAAGGTCTGATCTGAATACTGCAACAAAGGCCTGATCTTCAGGAAATGTGATGGCTCCTTCCTGTGGGCTCTGAACCCATGATAAAATACAAGCTTCAAGAGCATTTCTGAAAAATGTTGGGCCAATTTTTATATTTAATTGCAACTTCTACACCAGACCACCAAAAATAGCAAGGAGGAAATTTTCATGTACCTTCTCTTTACGCATCTTAGACACAAATATGTAGAAATGGCATGGTATGTCATTGATGGCACATATTTGATGTTTAAACATGTTAATTTAAAATCAGGTTGAAATGTTGAATTTGGATCAGTGAAACTCCAGTTTTCATCTGCAAACAATATACCACTGATCTGCAACAAATAAAATTTCATTTAAAGCCCAGAAAGCCAAGCAAATAGCCCGGATGGCCAACTGAATCCTGGGCTGCACCCAAAGGATCATGGTCAGCAGGTTGAAGGAGGTGATTCTTCTCTAGTCTGCTCTTATGAGAGCCCAGCTGGAGTCCTGCACACAATTCTGGTGTCCCCAGCATAAGAAGGACATGGAAGTATTGGAGCAAGTCCAGAGGAGGCCAGGAAGTTGATCAGAGGACTGGAGCACCTCCCCTACAGAGACAGGCTGAGAGAGTTGGGGCTGTTCAGCCTGGAGAAGAGAAGGTTGTGTGGAGACCTCACAGCACCTTCTGAAGGGGCTCCAGGGAAGGCAGAGAGGGACTTTGCATCAGGAACTGGAGTGACAGGACAAGGGGGAATGGGTACAAATGGAAAGAGCGGAAATTTAGGTCAGATATCAGGAAGAAATGTTTTCATTCTGAGGGGGGTGAGACTCTGGCCCGGGTTGCCCAGGGGGGCTGTGGATGTCCCAACCCTGGCAGTGTTCAAAACCACTTTGATAAGTGGTTTTGGATAAGGCTTTGAGCAGCCTGCTGTAGTGGGAGGTGTCCCTGCCCATGGCATGGGGGGTTGGGACTAGAGGACCCTTAAGGTCCATTCCAACTCCTTAACATTCTATGATGATTCTGTGGTGAAATTGGTGTGAAATCCTGTTTCAGGGGCTGTGGTGGGCTACAGCCTAGGAACCATGTGTCCAGGCTGACTAATGGGTCAGCATCTCCTCTTTCAGAGATGCAGGGCCAAGTGTTCAAAAACAGAAAAATGGATGTTAAAGATATATGGGGCTCGGTTTGGCACTTTTCTTCTTGAACATCATTCAGTGCCTTTCTTTGGACCTCTGTAAATCATTCCAGTTCTAATGGTTTTGTGCCTTTGGAGAATGTGCATTTCTCTGTAGCAAAAAGAAGGTAATAAAACTAAATGTGCAATGTACTGTTGTGACCCAAAAACTTGATTCTGTGAGAAAGAATACATTTTATTACAGAGATTCCTTCTGATTGGAGTTTGTAAAGACAAACTTCTTATGTAGGCATGGAGCTGGTGAGCTCTGAGACTTTTGCAAGCCTCTCCAGACAGTGTTTGATTTTTTATCTCCCCGCAGATGAATGTGGAATTGTCGCTCAGATTTCTGAGCCTTTAGCCGCAGCCGACATACCAGCCTACTACATCAGTACTTTTAAGTTTGATCACGCATTGGTGAGTATGAATACAGCTTCTTTGGAGTAGGGGAGATCTTCTTCCTGAGAGAAAACTCATGATGAGAATGTCACTTCTCATCTGGATAGCTTGTTGAAATGCCTTTGCTCCAGTGTAGCCTAGCAAACTCCTGTCTCCAGCCTCCTGGCTGTCACTGCCCTGGGTCAGAGGCTCCTGAACCAAGCCCAGCCCTACCCAAAGCAAAGCTGTGTCAGTGAGTGTTGTTCTCGAAAAAGGCTGGTCTCAGTCCTTAAAGATTTGCAGTGATGGAGACTTCACAACCTGCCTGAGCATCCTCTTCCACTGCATCTGTATCTTTTATTAGAAACAGCCACAAACCCCTTCCTTTGCTTCCAAAAATAGTTGCAGGCTCCAGACTCTCAGGATAGTGCTGTGACAACCCACCTTTAAGGGGAAGGTGCTTCCTTAGATGCTTCCTTCCCTTTAATGGTGGGTCATCACAGGTGCCTTTGTGTGTAGGGAACTTTTTGGATAGTCTACCAGTAGCAGACCCCTGCCATCATCTCTTGGTGCCTGCACTGTCCTAACCTTTGCTTTCTGAGACCCATCTATTAGGTCTGCTGTCCCTGCATCTTCCTATTTTTTGATAAACAAGCAATAACTGACAGCACAGCAAGGGAAGGTGATTTTGATAAGGTTGTTCCCATGTTTTTCCTCATGAGTGCCCATAAGCAGTTGCAGCACAGTCATCAACATGAGAGTCTTGCCATCCTTGGAAAGTTCTCTTTGTTTTTTTTATACTGATGGATATTTTACTTTCCAGGCCTACCTCTGCTCCTCCTTTGCAAAAATGAGGAATTCCAGGCCTACCTCTGCTCCTCTTCACCCTCAAAAATGAGGAATTCCCCTAGAAAGGGAAAATTGCTATGCCTGTAGCCACAAACAGGATGGCATTTGTCTTGGAACCCATTTCTCTGGTCCTGAAGGAGGGAGTCAGCTGCTTTATGCTATTGATTTTTTTCCTTAAATGTGCCCTTTATTGCATTATACTTCTCTTTCCATCACTTGCAAATTCACTGTTCAGGTCCTACCTTTGACCTGTAAAAGCTCTAGTGAGATCAAAGTGGTTTTGGGGTTTTTTTTAATTGCTTTGGTTTTTCACAGTTGGTGTGAACCATTCACAGCTGATAGGTCATGTGTGTAAAGAGTAAAAGTAAGTAGTATTTCAGATAGCAAAGGTCAAAGTGTTATATATGTTTGTCTTATTTTTTTGAATATTAACTATGCTGATAAGATAAGCTAATAAAACACCATTTAAAAATCAATACTGTTAGCTTTGCCTCACATTTCTGCCCATTGTGTGGCCCCAGGTACACACTTTTTGTGCAGAGCACAAGGTGCAGAGTGCTTCTACGTGTCAAGCCATATCTGGAGAGCTCAGCCCTGTCAGTTAAAATAGATATTTAGCTGGAAACTTATGCCATATGACTGTGATGACTCTGCAGGCAGCTCTCCCTTCTGCTGCCTCCAGACCCCGCAGATCCTGCCTCCGAGCAGCTGGCAGGGTATTATGGGGGCCATGCAGGTCTGCAGGTCTTCCTGACTTAAAGCAGTATTTTAGTGGTTTTCTTTGCTACTTGCTGCTTTTTTTATGTATGGTTTTAAAAGCCTTTTCACCTGGACAGTGCTGTTCTAGTTGTCAAAACCTTCCATCCTTTGGAAGGTGCATTTCAAGCCCTGTTTTGCCTGATTTTGCTCTGGGTGTGGTGGCTGGGCTGGATGCTTGTTGGCTCTAAGTTGGTTTTGTTGGCCAAGACCGTGACCTGGATTTTGTCATGTTTTCCCTGACCTTGCTACCCAGATACCTTGGCTTATTGTGACATTTCTCAAGGTCTACGTGTATCTTGAACCCTTTCTCTAAATTCTCCCTTTCTTTAATTAAGGAAGCTCAATACCTGTTGTCAACTATTTAGAGCACTGTATAAAAGCTTGTTGTTCCCTTTGATCTGATCTTCTTTCTCCTGTGCATCTTAAGGTGGATTTGTTGCTTAATTTTTATTGGAACTGGGTGTTAATACTCCAGTCTTCCTGCCATGCTGTAGCTGTAGACGTTTGCCCTGGTAATCAGGACATGCTTTGAGACGAAATCCCTTTGGGAGACAATGTTGAGATGGGAACCTCCAGGTCTCTGGCATATCCCCTGGGTGATGTAAGGTCAGGCTGCAGAGAGCCACAGTTACCAGCTCCCTCCAGGGAGCAAGGAAGAAGAGTTGCCTTTTCGGTTACTCTGCTCTTGCTGCCTCGTGTTCACAGGTGTCTTGCTCTCCTTCACCCGCATTTTGCTTCTGAAGAGGCTGGAGCTGTGTCTGGGATGTAATTTGGTGCTTTCCTTCTTCCTTCATGGTTGGTCCTTTGATCTGCACACTACCTGAGAAGTGAACACAATTCACCAGCTGCCTTGGGACAGGGGTCATTTCCAAGGGGCAAGGAGGGGGAGAACTCCTCCACTGGTGGAGGAGACTAGGATGGGTCCTACAAAGCAAAATTGTTTGCACATCTGTCCTGGAGAAAACCCTGCTGAAACATTTGTGGGGTGAATGATACCATTTCTGTGCCGTTAAGGCGGTCAGGCATTTTGCATGGAATGAAGGACCGCTGTGTTTCATGCAGGAGATGGGTCTGTGCAGGTCAAAGCCAGCTGGCCAGAGCTGGCCAGTGCTGCTTCCTCCTGCTTCTGTCCAGTGCTGATGAAGCATAGAGAGAGACCCATACCACTGAGCTTCGCTAGGGCTGACTAGAGGAATGTGGTTTAAAAAACTGACTCCTATGCCTTTTCTGATTATGTTATGTAGAGGAAAAGATTCAAACAGCTTCTTCCACTGCAGTGTTCAGTGTACTGGGAAAAATTATGAAGGGGAGGCAGTGGAGAGTCCTGTCTCAAAGTCCTGTTCCTATGGTAGATGTGTCCTCGGGTTTTCCTTCTAAACCAGAAGAGTTTGCTGTGTGCTTGTTTTAAGTTTATTTTCTTCCTTTCCAAAGGACTTCTGTTCACACATCGTCAGAGTTGACTGCTATTATTCCATCTTCCTGTTGGAAAATTGAACGTTTTTCTTGTTATTTCTCATGGGTTTTTTCCTCAGTTTTGTTAAAAGCCTTGCAGAAAGACACAGTCTGGTTGTATTTCCACTGTCTGAGCTCTTGAGAGTGTCCAGTGAATTCAGGTATTGTACTCCTGGCCTTAAATACCTTGTAGAGGAGACAGTTCCTTCTTCAATTTACTTGACATAAATTATTTTGGCTTCTTGCAGCAACTTACAGATAATTTATTTTTCTCTCAGTCCTCTTTCCACTTTTCAAGAGCTGCCTGTTCCCTGAACAGTGTCTTGGAGTTTATGTAGTGGTCAGACACACTTCTTCCGTCAGATGTAACTTTGCTTGTAATGTTCTTTTCTACCGATGACCGTTGCTCTGAGGTCTTTTGCATCTTCTATTACAAGAGGTTTTTCTTGTGTGAAAAGACACCCACTAATAATATGAACTTCTATGGTTAAGTAAGTTTCCTCACAAGACCAGATAAGAAAGCACAGACACACCACAAGCAGACTGGTAGCTCTCTTCCTCTTTTGATGGGCATGTTCTCCTGTCACCCACCATGGTCTTCCCATCCACACTTACAGGCCCCAAACCTGTAGGGTGCCCCTGAGAGCCTCATGGAGCCCTTAGGCAGCCACATAAATCCATCAGCACAGGCACTCTGCATGAGTGAGCTCCTGGCATACAAGTGCTTCACCAACAAAAGGAAGGGAAAGGAGGGGAGAGGAAGAGGAGAGAGAAACCCCAAAATAGTTGCCTCCCCACCAGCACCCACCGTACAATGGCAAAGCATCTGGATCTCACTTAGAGTGTTTGCTCCGGGGGTACTATGGGTGAACAGGGGTGTCCTTGTACATAGAGCCCTTTCTTAGTGGAGTTCAGGTGTCAGCAAAAACCAGCAGTGTATCTGCCTCCTTGGGACAGGTCTGGCTTTGTCTCCTGCCTCTTTTCCTTGTTGTCCCTTTTGCTGGAACATAATCCTTCTTTTTGTTTTCTTGCAGGTACCTGAAGAAAATATAAATGGTGTGGTCAATGCACTCCAAGTCAGTCAAGCTGAAAAGCATTAGAAATCTTCTGAGCTGGTTCCAGATGCTTTTTATTATTATAATAATTGTTATTATAATAATAATTATTATTATTCTTTTTTTCTCACAGTATTTCTTGAAAAATCTGGTTACAGAGAGTGACATGAAAAGAGACTGTGGAAAGTTGAGCAGAAACAGCTCCAATAAGCCTTTGTTTTAATTATTATTATTATTATTATTATTATTATTATTATTGTTATTATTATTTTATTAAATTTATGAATGAGGGGGAGGAGGAAAGGGAGTTCATATGGTTTCCTGATATTCAGCTCAGAGGTGAAGTGTACCCTGGCTGTGCTCTCAGTATGGAAGAAGCTGTCTGGGGACACCCGTTGGCAGCACGGATGGCCGTGGGCACACTGCTGAGAGCAGTGGGATGGGCCAAGAGCAAATGGACAGGCCGCTGGCTCAGAGAGCCCTGAAAACCAGAAACAAAATGAAATATGGAATTAAACAGCAGAAAAATCACATAGTGCTGGCTTGTCTCCTCGCATCAGACTTCCTGAGGACTGTCCTTCATTGCCTGTGTTGAGATAGGATGCAAAGGGTTCTATTTCCCCTGACAGAACAGTTTGGTGTTGGAAAAAGGGAAACTATCTAGTTGTTTGACATTTCCCCTTTTTCTTTCTCCCTGCAGTAAAAGCCTGGCTGCTCTGAGAAAGCTTGGGCAGGGGGAGCTCAGCTCTGGCCAGGTCCTGGCAGGTAGTGTCACCCAGACTTGTGTCTGCATTGAAACTTGGCCGGTTTTGGTCAATATTTTCCACTCTCTCACTGCTCCCAGTATTC
The DNA here is from genome assembly GCA_013398115.1 of Falcunculus frontatus. Lineage (NCBI taxonomy): Eukaryota > Metazoa > Chordata > Aves > Passeriformes > Falcunculus > Falcunculus frontatus. The sequence continues at coordinate 66,827 of VZRV01010422.1, forward strand.
TCCTGCCATGTCCCCTGCTCCAGGACAGCTGTTGTCCCCTTACCCCACATCAGAGCCTTCCCCCAGCCTGTGTGCCCCAGGGCCAGGAACAGGCCTCTTTTCTCCTGTCCCCTCAGGCTTTTTCCCATCCACTGTGCACACATTCGGAAATAAAGGATTGCCCAGGGTCCCTGGGTAGGGTAGGGTATCTGCTCTTGCACATCCCAGGCCACCTTGGCCAGGAGCCACAGCAGGTTGTCCCTGCCAGGGCCAAGGGGGTGCCTGAGTCTTGTGGGCACCCTCCTGCGGTTTTTCATCAGCTCCTCCATCACACAGATGGAAATTGCTGCTGATTGGGGAAAGTAGAACAGTGCTGAAAATGCATAAAACCTGCTAGCATCTGGTCCTGCCACCAGAAGATGATGGGGCTTTTCCCATGGGGCAGCAGTAGTGTGTTTGCTTCTAGCTCGAACCAGAGCTGAGGGCCAGCAGGAGCCAGGCACCAAGGCCCATAGTGGCACCTGTGTCCACGTTGTGCCCATGGCACAACTGCCCATGGCAGCACCGTGGAGGACAGCAGGGACCAGTGCTGGGAGAGAAGTGTTACCCAAGACAGGGGTGCCAGCAGTCTGCCCCATGTGTGACCATGCAGCAAGGGGTGGTGAAAGGAGAAGCTGTCTGCAGAGGAGCTTGCTTTTGTGATTAGCAGCCCCAGTAGATCTCGGGTTTCTTCACTTCTTCCACTTCAGTCTTGACATTAAGAAATTGCAGATCTTGCCATTTTCCTGAGGGCTTTCCAGCCATGCTTCAGAGACAGCCTCTAGCAGGATTTTCCTGAGGCTATGCCATACACAGCTGTGAGCCAGGGTTTTGCATTAATCTGGAGGCAGTAAGCAAGCACGTGGGATCATGCCATGGGCTTGGTTTGTACCGGTGTGTAGGACACACACACAGACACAGTTTGCTTATTAGTTCTGCATTCATAGTACTGGAGGGCCAAGTAGTTATGGTTTCTGATGCTGCTGGATTCAAACACTGAGTTTCAAATCTGATTTTTGACCAGTGGGATGTTGTGTGGCATCCAGACAAGGAGTCAGAGCATCCATGGGAAAAAGCATGATGTCTTTCCTTGGTTGGCCCTACTGGAGCTAAAGCATCCCTGCTGAGGAACACTTGAGGCACATTTTCAGTGCTTTATCAGACAGGATGTTTTGCTGTTCCTTTAAATGGGTTTTCAGAATTGTCCCACAATATGTTTATAGTCACTCCAGATTTCTGGACTAAAGGTTTATTCTAGATGTGGCACTGTGCATCTCTGGATGTTTGGAAAGATGCTCTGGTCTCCTGCCACAAGGACACAGGCACAGGCTGCATGGTGCAGTGTTGAAAACACTCGGAGGTGTTTGCTGTGACTGCCCAGTGTTGTGGGCACTGAGCTGGGCTGGGGTGGGCAGCAAGGCCAGCAGTAGCTTTTCACCCCATATATTGTCAGAGGGTTACTCCTTGGGATGGCAGATTGGTGGTGTGGCGGGGCGTGGTGGAGCGTTGAGTTGCTGTACAGGAACTGAGTTGCCAGCCAGGGTTTCTGGTTGGTTGAGTTGAGCTTGAGTTTTTGCTGTGTGCATGGATGGCGCCACCATGACAGAGTCACCAGGACAGGGTCTTCTTTTTGCTCTGGGGTTTTGTCAGCCTTTGGGAAATGCCAGTTTCAGCATCAGAGAGTACTGTGTCACATGCCAGTGCTGCTTCCAAAGGACTGCAACATGGATAGGAAGGAATTAACTTGAAAAAAGCAACAACTTTACTGAGCCTTAAATAAAAGCAAAAAAAAATTTGTTTTAATTTTTTAACATTGCACTCAGGCTATTTTAGAGGCTGATTTTTTTAATTTAATTTTTTTTCCCCAAGGGAGTTAGCCTTATATCTGTGAAATCTGTAGAAGGCTTTGTGGTATTTCAGACCTTCCAAAGGAAGGTTGATGTCCCAACATGGGAAAGTTCACAGGATGTAAAATGCCATTGAGGGACTCTGATGCTGCCACCATCCTCGGCTTCACCTTTTTATTTCCTTTTATCGTTTTGTCCTGACATCCAAGGAGATTTGTTTTGGACAACTTGATGCTTTCCCTTTAGTGTTCCCTTCATATTTCTGCTGGTGGGAACTGAAATATTCCAAGTGTGGCCAGAATTGGTAGAACCTTGTCCCCGCACCCAGCCTGAAGTCAGGATCAGTGCAAGCTTGCACAGCACTGCTGCTTGTGAGACCTACGCTGCAGGAAAGGGTCTGTAGGGGCTGGGTTAAAAATTTTTGTGGTAATAATAATACCACCACAGTATTAACACCACAGTGCTTAGTGAACCCAAAGTAGGGGGCTCTTAAAGCTGCTCCACAGCTCCCACTCTCTCAGCACCCAGCCCATTGGGGTGGGAAAAAGAGTCTTTTTTTTTTAAATGCCTTATGATAATACATCTGAGCATCCCTGACATTATGCAGTTCAGTACTGTGTGGATAAAGGAGGAACATGCCTCAGTGGGACGCCCTTGGGCTGGGTGCATGGATTACCTGTCAGCTGCCAGTGCTGCCCTCAGCATCCCTGCTCAGCTCTCTGGGCAGTTCCACCTGGCCATGGCTGCTGCTAATGAGGGATTGCCTCAATGCTGCAGGCCGCTCCCCGTGCCCTCTCTCCTCTCGTTGCACAAAAATTCACCAGACAGCAAAATGCAAAAGTGTTTCCAGCCCTGCAGAAAGGGGTAGGCAGGGGAGGAGAGCATGGCCCTCATTCACCCTCCGTCTTTTTCCTGGGCGTTTGTTTTCTTAGAAGCCTCAACCTTTCCAAGTTGTGTGCGTTATTAAATAGGGTTTTGTCTTCTTCCCTCAACCCAATTAGAATTTGACTACAAATTCCTTTTTACTGAGCAAGTGTGTGCATATGTTCATCTTAATGCATAGTGTTTCCATTGAAATCCTTAGTGTGTCTCTATTGCACACCTATAAATACCCATGTTTGTGTCCTTAGGGTTGTATCCTGGACATGGTGTGGGCACTCAAGCAATATAGGTTCACATACATACACAGTGTGAATATCTGTGTGTGTACTCCGGGCACACATTCTATGTGCGTATCTATGTAGTGAGTACTGTATACACACATTCATTCACCATATATTTTTAATTCAAGTAGTGGGCAATATGAATATTAGTTCCACTCTTGCTTTTTCTCTATACATGTTTAATGAAGAGCAGCAGTGGAGTTGACCTGGAGCAAAGCTGGGGCTCCTCTGCTTGCTGGGAGCAGCATTGGATTTCTGTCCCTGCTTCCGAAAATTCTGTTCCTCTCTAGTTTGGTGCCTCAAGCACAGAGACTGTAGGAAATTCACTCCTTTTTCTTTCTATATGTTTTAGTCGCTGCCCTAAATTGCCTCAGCTTGTAAGTAGGGCTGGTCTGTTTGCACAGTGCCTGCCCAGACCCTGGCTGGAGGTTTCCAGCTCCTGCAGGCACAGAGCATGGTGCCTGCCTGCCTTCCCCCAGGCAATGCAGGAGGTCCTCCAGGCTCCCTGCAGCCAGGGCTTCTGGGTAGCATGGGCTAGGCACCAGCATTCCCTCTGAGCTGGTTCCCGGTGGCCTTCCCCAGCGTCTCTGCACAAGGCTGTGGGCAGGTGCAAGATTTCATGGTGGGTGTGTCTGTCCAGGGCTCAGCGGGCAGTGGCAGCCCATGGCTAGTGCAGGGCTCTGGTATTTGTTAGGGAAGTCACATTTGTTGGCCTATGAAGAGCTGAAATTGGTGGCTTATTTTTAATTTTTTTAAATAGATGCAAGTGTTGGAGGGTCTTTTCCTGTTAAAAGCAGAAGAGGCTGCTTTAACCCAGTCATTGGAAGTGCGTGGTCTTTGCATCTTGCCATTGGAGATTTCTGCTGACCAGGAGTGCTGTTAGGGTCCATGTAGGGAAACATCCCATTTTCCTATTTCAGTTACACTTCACCAAAGGCGGGGGGGGGGGGGGGGTCTNGGGGGGGGGGGGGTGTGCTGCCTTGCCACTGACCTTTTGGCACTTTGAGGTTGCTGATTTTTCAGGCTGCCCCCCAAATGCACCCTTGCACAAGTTTGTGCAGCCTTCGGTTTCTTTCCAGGCATTGAAGTCAGTTCAGAGTTCCTGCAATGCTGTGCTTTAGCATGTATCACCCTCTCTCATGGGGAGGCCTTAATGGAAATATTTAGTTTTGCTGGAGCACAGAGGTGGTGGCACCTGCAGTGGGCAACATAAGTATTAACTCACTTAATGACAATGCAATTTATAAAGCATACTCATCATACAAATATTATACTGCTGCTTCGAAATGTATTTTAAACTCCAAGCTCTCTGTTACCATTCCCAGGGCACAGGCAGGGAATGCTACTGGTCAGAGATGAATCAATCCTCCTCTCTCACAAAAACCTTGTTGATGTCAGGTCTCACCATGGGGCAGCACATGACACTGAACAGGGATTTACTTTTTAAGACTTGCTGTGCAGAGTTGAGTGTGGGGAGTTTTAGGACTGACACTTGAAGGATTGCTGAGAGGTCCCGATTGCTTTAGCCAATCAAAGCATCCAACAGAAGTGTATCAGGTTTTATTTTTCTGAAGCATGATGCTTTGTCCTGCCAGCACTGGGAGGAAGTAAGGCAGTGTGGCATAAGGGAGCTTGTGGCAGAGGAGGTTGCTCAGGCTCCAGCATAGCTCCCTGAGCACCCAATTGTTTCCCTGGTGCTTTTGATGCTCTCTGGCATGTGTAGACCCCTGAGAGAGGCAAGGCAAGGCAGGGAGCAGCTCTGCTCACAGCTCTGCCATTGCAGGATTTGCTGTCCTCAGGCATGAGCTCCTGACACATTCCCCCACCGGCTGCCCCTCAAGTCTCACAGTGTGTCTGTGAGGTGAGGGTTTAGTAGTGTGACTCTTGACATCCCGTGAAGGTTGGGAAGCTGTCTGGGACATTAAAGGCTGAATTGCATGTGCTTGATCAGAGCCTGGCTCTGAGAAGCAGTTTCCCATCTTTTCTCAGCTCTGCTATACAAAGCTTGAATTTTTTTTCTTACAAAGAGGGCCCCCTCCCTGGTGTGAGCTAATGTTGCTGTGACTGCCTGGCTGCAGAAGGGCCAGGGCTTCAGGCCATGCTGACCTGCAGCAGCTGTGGGGTCAGCCCAGGCTCCTCTATTCCGGAAGGCATCTGGGTCTGACTTGGCATTGTCCCACACATCCATGCTGTGGCAGTGCAGGGTCTGCAGAGATCCCTCTTAGTGACAGGCATGGGAAACGCAGGGGAAAAGCAGGGAAAGGTGGAGTGCTGAGTGATGCAAAAGAATTAATAAGTTCTTTTTTAGTTGTGCACATATGAATATATCAAAGTTTTGCTTGTGTGAACACCAAAGCATTTTCATTCTTCTTTTTGATTCAAACAGATCACCCCTCCCTGCCCAGCCTCCATGCTCAGCCCAGTATCCCAGGGGATGCATTTGTCCCAGTCACACCATCCCGGCAAGGGTGGGTAGCATGACCCCTCCAAATCCCTGGTACTTAGAAAATCTTTTGATGTTCCTCCATTTTTTGGCTCCATCTTTTGAGCCTCTCCATTGGGGAAGGCCCCCAAGAATCACCATGTGTTTTGATGTAATGGTGGTATCAGGTACTGTGGCCAGAGGGGTTAGTCCCATCCTTGTGGTTTTCGCCATCCATATACCCACACAACTGTTCAAGAGCACCAGGTCATCCAAACTCCTTCATTTAGAGGTCAGCAACTTGAATAGGAGGTTCTGGGTCCTGCGTTGGCACAGTCAGTGTTCACTGAGTGCATGTTCCCCTCAGCACTGGATAATTGGTATTTTCTGATAATAACAAGGGAGAAATTCTTTGTTTGGCCTCAGGCTGAGCTTTGCTGCTGATTCCTGAGAGAAGGTGTTCCCCAGCAGCATTCAATTATGGACAAGAAGTTATTTTCTGATGACGATTTCTTCTCTGTTACTTTGACTGTTGTGGACATCTCCAGTAAGCAGCTTAAGGCATATAACTTACCTCTTCCAGTCCTGCCTGCAAACACTGGATTGGATTAAACTTTTATATCTGCAGGAGAATAAAACCCAGTAATCCTTTGCCAAATAGTATTTACATGTTGTAGCATGCACTGGGGTGTGTTTACATTGGCTGAAATGTGCAAACCTGCCTCCAGATTTCCATACCTTCTCTCCATGAGCGCATCTGTCTGTCCTGTCTGTCTGTACCCTGCCATATGTCAGGGGCCAGCAATATCCCTCAGGCATCCTGGCAGCACTGAACTGGTACGTAAACAGTGCACATCCTCAGCCAGGTTGTGGGACCTTCCCAAGGCACCTGGAAGGGAAACACCTGACCATGAAGATAATCTTGAGTTACTCTGCTGTCTTTGGCCTCCTTCTTTATTTAATCCTTGTGAAGCACAGCTGGGTTGAACTACCAGCTCCAGTTAGCAAAGGTGAAGGAAAGAACGGGGTTCTGCAGTGTGAGACGTGCGCTGGAGGCTGATCAGCAAATCCTGGCTGCAGCAGTAATAACCTCTGCAGACACCCTGGTGAGCACAGAGCAATGCACAGCTCCTGTTGTATGAAGGGGAAATGGATGAAGTATGTATCAAAGTACATTTTCATTTTAGGGTATGAATTTTGGGGTTCTATACTTCTTTGGAATATATATAAGCTAAGATCCTTTCTTGGTTTCTCTAGACAGCACTGGTCATTTCAGGTTCAAAGCCTGGGAATGAATGTTACCTTGTTATTGCAGATTACATGGAATAGCTTTCCCCTGCTCTGTAATTCTCTTGCAGCCACGACCTGTGCTTCTGCATGCTCCGAGTTTGTGGAGGGCCCAGCCACAAGGGAACACAAACCCCTGGCATCTCCCCACAGTGGAGAGTGCGTAAGTTTTGAAGCCAAGGTGGAAAGAGTGGCAGAGGGAAAGCAGCCACACACCTCCTCCCCTGCCTGCACAGCTCCAGTATGGCCACGGCCAGCCCATCTCAGCACCATCCCAGTTGCACAGAGCAGGAGAGTTGCAAAACAGCTGGTTAATGCCCTGGGCTCCCTTGGGGTTTTATTTCCATCAGTTTTTAGCTTTCTGCAAAATTTTGTAAATGAAGCGTGGGTGGATTTTGGAGCAGACGTGGACAGAGATGCCCATCAGGCATCTGGCAGGATTGAAATATTGAAATATGTGTGAGACCAGAGCAGGAGCATGTCGCTCCCCCTCTGTCCAGCTCTGTCCTCTGCCTGTACCATAGGAGAGCTGACCAGGTGCCATGTCCTTCTCTAGGCAGAGCCAGTGGTTTTACTGGGGTCCTCCCAACCCTAAAAGATTATGCCAAAAATAGGGCTCCTTTCATCCTTCATTTTGGGGGGGGCTGGTTGCTTCTTCCCTCCTTGTGTGGCTGTGGCAGAGGCAGTGTCTGTTGCTCAGCACCTTTGGGAAGATGCCATAGGAGGCTGCTGTTTAGAGTCCCCCTGCTCTGGCTGGCTTTCTGCTTCCATTTCAGCGTCCTGAGGATTTAAGCCAGCTTTCTGCAATTACAGTAATAAGCTTCTTTTTTAATTCCCAAAGGATTCCTACTTGCTGTTTTGTAACTTGAGAAACATTTTACAGGTACCGGATTCCCTGGTCCTTGTGGGAGTGCTGCTTGAAGCACCCACTTGCCAGGTTGGCTGCTCTAAGCATTACTGCTCCTTTGGGCCCCAAAAGGAGTTCAGCCCCATTTGCCTGCTGAAACGCTGAAGCAGCCCCAGGTTCAGGCTAGCAGGATGGTGCTCTGGGCCAGGTCACAGGGGAGAGACAGCCCCGGTAAACAGAGCACACTCATCCTCTGTGTCCTTGCTGCCTGCACAGAGTCATTCCCATCAGCTGGAAGGGAATGCAAAGGGAATTTCCCTTCTGCTGAAGAAAAGCAACAGTCTCCTCTGTGGATTTGTGGTTGGTGGCAAAAGCAAAAGAGTGTTTGCCATGTGAGACACTGAAGGAAGGAGCCAGGGGTTCCTATATGTAGCGCAAATGAGAAAAAAATCGGCAGCATTTGTTGTAGCTCTTTCTTGCAATTATTTCTAATGCCAGCCGTGGGATGGGGCTGAATTTTTGAGATCACTGAAATTACCCAAAGAGCTGGTGGTGCTGTTACAACTGTGGGAGCTGCAGACCTGGCAGTGTTGCCTCCAGGCAGGACCAACCTGCATAAACCACAGGACCCTCCCCACCACGGCCCAGCCCTGGGGCATAGGATGTTCCCCTGCAGCAGTAAGTGTAGACAGACAGGCTATTGAACCAGGCCTGCTCTTGAAGAAATCCCCAAGTTTTAACATTTTCTTCCTGGGAGCAAACCTCTGTTTTTCCTTGTGTTGTGTGTTAGTGGGTTGGTGCTGATGCTGCAGGTTCAGACTACAAAGGTGGCTCTGCAGGAGGAGCACCCCATTTCTCCTTCAACCAATAGGAACTGTCTGGTCCAGCTCGATGACCTCAGCCATTTTTTTAGTTGTATCATAGAATTAAAAATAAGTCATGCCCTCACTCTCCCCCAAAACCACCTCCCAGGGTCCCTGCCAGTCTCATGTCTCAGTACTTAATTCCTCCAGGTTTTCATTTGTTCTCCCAATTGTGAACTGCTCCAGTGATACCGTGGCAGAACATCAGCATCCCAGAGCAGTCTTTTCTAGGTGCTTCTGGCTGTGCTGGATACAATGCTGCCTTCGCTTCTCACCCGAAATCCTCCTGCAACTGCTGCTAAAAATAATCCTACCAATCCAATGGCTGTTGATAGTAGGAGTGTGAGAACTGCATCCAAGTGGTATTAGTGCCCAGTTTAATGCCCAGATATGCACAGGGTAGTGACTCTACCCTGCCTCTTTCCAGCCCAGGACTGTGGTGTCACAGCCAGCAGGGTTGTGTCCCCTGTCCCTGCTGCCTGTGGCTGTGCATTCTGTTATCCCTCCCCTGTGTGTGGGCTCCAGGCTTGGCTTTGGGGCTTGTGAGACATGAAATTGAGGAGCAGGGTGTTCATTTTAGCACAGTGGCAGCCATGTTCTCTGCCAATGCATCCTCCTCCACACTGCCTCTGCAGCAGCTGGGGGGGCAGCGACAGAGAGGGGACACTTGTCCTGCTGACCCAAGTACTAGGACAACCATGGTTCTTGGGACAGGCAGAAGAGGAGGCTGCTGGACAGGATGGTAGGATGCAGCTTCAGAATCTCTACTTCAGCGTTTGGAAGAGCCTGTCTCATTCCCTTATTGTTAACTTGTTACAAAGCCCACTCTCCCATTGTTTTCATTAGAATTAGAGGGGCGATGATTACCTCAATTTGCTTGACATGTTCACCTGCTCCCACCACCGAGCCATGCCAGCAGGTCCTGCAGCTACTGGGATTTGGGTCTTGGTGCCACAGTGCCCAGGGAGCATCTGCAGCCCCAACTTGCAAGGAGTCTGGCTATGGCTGCACAGCACGGCACTGGCTCACGCTGGTTGTCTCCTGCTCTTTGGGCACCATGGGGCAGGAAGAGGGGTTAGTTCAGAGGGAGCATTGCACAGAGGGAGGGGGAACCTCATTGTCCCAATCAGTGCTTGGGGCAGATTTTGTTTGGTTTCTCTGGGGTAAGCTTCAGCAAGCCATCGCCCCATGGGGTCACAGTGCAGGGTTACAGCCCCACTGCACCATGTAAGTTCAGGACTTGTTATGAGGGGTTGACCCTTCTGGGGCCATAGCGCAACGCCACTTTTTTAGTGCCTCAAGTGGCTTGAACAAGATGGGGCATTTATCTTTCTCCCCTTTGTCTGGACTCGAAAAGGAGCCCAGATTCCCTCCAGATACCTAGAACGGCCACAGCATTAACCCAGATTTCTAGAACTGCCAAGAGAGCAGATATGCTCCTGGTGCAGAAGCTGCCCAACTTGGATCAGAGTCTGTCTCTCTGTTCCCTGGCTGCTTAGAACAGCTGTGCTGGGCAGCCTGGGAGGAAACACAAATCTTTAGGAGTTTTGCTCTGTAAGTGAAATACCACTTTTGGCCTCAGACACACACCAAACAGGCTCAAATGGGGCTGGTAACCCCAAACTTGCAGCCTCTCCTCCCTGCTCACCTCTCAGAAAACCCATGCAGCCTTCCATTGGGGAGGATGGAAAAAAAATGTGTATTTATTTCCCTTTAATTACCAGATCTGATGCAAACGGACAAGGTGGGAATCCTCCCAGTGCAAGGGCCTTTGTTACACCTCCTGCCCTGGAGTGCAGCCAGGGAAAGGCTGCTTGCACCTGCCATGTGGGCAGTGCTTATGGGCTCAGTGGGGGGGCTAGGCACTGCACGTGTGGGTGGGCAGCAGCTCCTGCAAGCTTGGGGGTACAAAGCACAGGGGAGCTTGAATGCATCAGCTGCCTTCATGGTCTCTGCACGAGGGGGGATGTTACACCACCAGGCACAGGGAGTGGTGGCAGCAGCTTGCCATCATGTGCTGGACATGGTGTGGAGCTGAAAGTGGCTGCTTTGCTTTCCCAGCAACTGCACACGCTGCTTTTCTTTGCTGGTCTTATGCTGAAAAGCTGAGATTTATGTACTGTATGAAAAAACAAAACAGAAAAAAAGAAAAAATCCTAATGTTCCAAAATAAATCACAGTATATTTTGTACTTTGTAAAGTAATTAAACCGAAAAAGAATAAGAAGTGAAACTTACACTGTCTGCTTTTGTACTGATCAAACTGAAAATAAAACAGAGCTTGGCATTGTCTATAATATGTAACTCTAATTTCTTTCACCTCCAGCCATGTTGGGTGTCACTCACACTCTCACACACACCATTTATGAAGGCCAGCAAATATCCCTGAGGCTCCCAGGTCCTGTCACCGGGTGTACTGTACCCCTACAGACTGTACCCACCACCATCTCCATCCTCCAGCTGTTTTCTGGGAACCACCAAACCTGCCCTATCCTCTTTCCTTAAAATAAGAGGTCAGTGGGATGCTGCTAGTGTATTTGCCAGACTTAGTTTTACATGCTCACTGCACAGTGCAAGATGCCCAGAAGTCTGGACAGCCCCTGCAGAGACCCTGGCAGGGCACCCCCAGAGCCCTGTACCCCAGCAGTGGCAGGGAAGCAAACTCAGCCTCCTCATGGGCTATTTTAAGGCAGTCACTGTGGGTCCTGAGTCTCAATCAGCAGCATGGTTGCACAGCACCACTGCCACGTGATCTGCAAGAATAAGCTGAACAACCTGTCTGAAGTGTGCAAGAAAGAGTGAAATCAGACGTATCATCACACTATTATAGTTTTAACCATTTATAGTAATGTTTAAAGGGAAGCAGCTCATCTACATAAACTGTAGTCAAGAAAAGCATCTCCTTTTTAGTGTACTGTAATACACTGTTTACTCTCATGCTCAAGTGTTAAAATGTTCATGTAAGAAATTACTGTAAATTATTAATAAGAAATTGAAGAAATTATTGTTAATCTGGAATGCAGCCTTAATGCAGAGTGGTGCCTCAAGGGTTTAATCCAGTAAAACAAAAACCCAAATAAATCAACACAGACACTGCCACACAATCTCAGCACTGCCTGCAACTCCCCACAAAAGCAAATGGCATCTTAAGGTAAATAACAGGATTGAGGCTGTTAAACTGGTGCCCAGACCCCAAAGACACTGATGCCTTTTCACATAAGTAGTTTTCTCACCTCACCTGCCCAGGCTCACACCTTTGAGCAGGAGATGCTGGGGCACTGGAGGGAGGTGGGGGGGGAGACTCCAGCCCCTTGCAAAAAATGCTACAAAGATAGATTTTTATGAGTCATGATGAAGCATGGTGAAGTAATACTGTTTCAGGAGTATTTTGAATGCTGAAGGCTAATTTTTAGTTCTTTGACTCATCTGTTTTTGAAGGATCATGTAGAGAAAAGTCTGTTGTAATGCAGCAAGTCCCTAAGATAATCTTTGTCTTGCAGGTGTTCATGTGTTTTATCCCCAGTGGGGCAGTCTACTGACAAATGAGACCAGCCTTGCTGTGTGGGTGCTGCAGGGCAGCCCAGGGGCCATGCTGGATTCAGCTGTGCAGCAGGGAATTGCCAGGACCCCTTGGGATGGTGGGGTGTGGAGGCCTGAACTGGCACAGGTGCACTTGGGGCTGAAGCTCTCACCCATCCCTCCTGCAGCTCCTCCAGTCCTCAGCCACTGTGGCAACCCTGCTAGGCTGCTGCGGTGCTTGGAGATGTTCATGCACAGGGCTCTGCACCAGGGGACTGTCCTGAAGCCCTTTTGGGCTATTTTAAGCCAAACACGCTGGTGCAGTGCTGATCTGAGGGCAGATCACTTGTGTAATCAATGCCAAATCAGTAGGTTATTCTAGTTCTAATTTGAGCTGCTCCCCATGTGCATTCTTGGCCCATACACTCCCTCACTGCAGGTATATTTAGGGATGCTGGTATATTTTGGGCTGTCTACTTTGCCATACTTTGAAGGACAAAATGATGCAAAGTTGCTTTGCAGTTCACAATGGTAGTGACCGGAAGCTACCCCAGCACAGCTAGGCTCCTCCCTGGTCCTGCAGGAGGAGCACAAGCCACACAGACTGGATCTGCCTTCAACAGGCAAGGGGTGTGGTGGGGAAGATGGCTTTTTCATTTTCTGAGCCCATCAGCAACAGCAGGAGCAGCTCTCTAAGAACTGTATTTTAGAAAGGGAAAAAAACTGCTGAACAGCAGCAGCCAAAAGAAAGGAATAAGAATCTGTGACAGACAACCATGTAGATACAAAGGTCAGCAGAAGAGATGAAGGAGGTAGAAAAGTCAGGAGTAGGGTTGAGCCTGGGAAGAAGGGAGAGGTGTGGGAAAGGCACTGTCAGACTTCTATTTAGATGTACTAATTCCTCATTACCCTCCTGTTTCATTGGCAATAAAATAATTTCCCCAACACGAGTCTGCTGTGCCTATGATTGTAACAGGTGATGCCCTGCCCTTGTTCCAACCCATATGCTTACCTTCAGATTCTCTCTCCCTGTCCTATTGATGGGGGAGGGATGACAGAGCAGGTTAGAGGGCACCTGGCCAAGGTAAAAATGCTCCCCCCTCACTGTAGCCAAAACATAGGTAAGTGCTGGTGCTTGCCAGACTGCCCTCACTGCCACTAACCTTGTTCCCACCAAGCAACATGTCTGAGAATGCCCACAACCACTATAATGAAGGCACAAACACCCGCCCTGCATTAAGCCATACAACACTTCTGTTTAGGGCTGAAGACCTCACTGGCATCTCATTAACACACAGAATTTGCAATTTATTGCACAGCAAGAATGCAACAAAGACTCAACCCAGCTCTTCAGAAGGCCCAGCCCCAAGGTGCATTGGGAAACAGCTGTGAATGAGAGCAGCTGAGAGCCCAGCATTAACCAGCCCACCTCAACAACAACATCCACGAAGGGAATTGTTTGTAACACCTTTCTTACCAGAGTTTTTGTTCTCCATGGTTTAATAAGCCTCCTCAAGTTGAAAGAGCATAGCTACTCCCAGGCCAGCAAGAAATGCTTGTGCACCACAAGTTGCCCAAGTTGCATGTAGAATCAGGTATAAATTAAAGCCAACCAAATGGGAGTTCAGAGCAGTGAAGGTCTGCCAGTTTCACATTAGCCTTCTGTTCTGCCTCAACCCACCCAGCAATGCCTGTTACACAAGAACATCAGCAACTCAGAGATGTGTCTCTATTTCCATGTACTTTGGTTCACCTTTCCTATATTTTATGCAAAGCCCTTCAAAATTTATTTAATCAATGTAAAGTTTACACACCAACTTTTGGCAAAGAATTTAATCTAATGAAGCCAAAATGTATGTGGTGTCCCACGGGGCCACGGATGCAATGCCTGACTACAACACTATCAGTCTTGCAGGTATGGAGGTGGCTCAGCTGACAGAAGTGGTTTCCTGTCGCGTGTGAACCAAAATGCTGCAGTTTAAATGCAGATCTGATCAATGCACGAGCAGACCTTGCTCAAGAATATTCCTATTACTACTGATAAAGATTTTATAATCACTTTATTGAAAACCTACTAGCTTGGATTTCACCAAAGTAGTTTGCACAACTCTGCCTGATGTCTGGAGTGTTTCACAGGAGACAATTTCCCATACCTGGGTGTGAGATTGGTTAAGTGCCTGCTACAGATACACACAGCTATTGCATCTCATCTCTATCAGCTTACTGCTAAGAAGGTACCAAGGAATGAAGCTCTGCTTCTTACCCACTAACACTCTCTCTCCCTGCTCTCTGCTAGGCAATCCTGAAAACCCCAGCTAATTGCAACTGAGCCACTGTACCTCTGAAAACAGAAAGAGTGTAGGGAATGCCCAGAAAAATCAAAGGCAATGATGTGTGATCAGCACAAAGAGACAAAGGTACCTGAGGGGCAGTGAGCACTGCTCACATCCATGCCTGAGCACTGATTCTGCAGGTAGTTGATTGGGGGCTTTGTTTCCAGCCTCCCTCAATAGGCTAGATGGGCGTCGGTCACCGTCCTCCTGCAGCACAGAGAGCCTGCTGTCTTATTTAACAGTACTTATCCCTGCAAACAGGTTCTCACTCTTTGAATGTGTTCCTTTGGTGTTCAGTCTTTAGCACTAACACAGAAAGGCTTTAACAGTCCACGGACACATCACTGCCTCAAGGCCAGGGCTGTGAATCCACCCATGCATCCAGTTTCTGCAGAGGACAACAGCCTGGGCGTAGTGCAGCTGAGGGTGGCCACCAAGGACATCTGTGCTGGGCTTCAACAGCCAGCATGACCTCTCTTCCACATAAAAAATAGTAATTATAAAAACACCCAACTTTTCCCTTGAGAAATAGTTTGGCTCTGCCCAACACTGACAACTCCAGAGCTGGTGACAAGAAATGTCCATATATCAATGTCCTGTGCTGTAGATTTCATCCCATGGCAGTCTTAAGGGAGATGCTCTTCATGCACAGAGGGGCTCACCCGCTTTGGGGCTGGGCCTCAGATTCTCTGGGAGCTCATCACAAACGAGCCAGAGCACTCCTTGCATTTCCACACTCCTCGGGGAACGTGCTTCTTTCCTGCAGCCAGGCCAGAGCATTTCAATGATGCAGGGATGACAACACATCCAGACACTGCTACAGCTGTCTCTGCTCACAGTCACTCGGTTTCATAAGAATCTTCCTTTCCAAGAAGATCGTCACCAAGTCCCTGCATCACCCTGGTACAGTGCTGAGGCCCAGCAGCATTCCTAGGTAAAAGACCTGACCATGCTTACCATATGATCAACTCCACACGCCACATCCACCACCTCGCCGGGTACAGTCACCTGGATGAAACACATGAGAGCAGGTTATTTATCAAGCTTTGCACCTGATACTTCCTATTTCTCATCCTCCTTCTGCTCCAACAAGCCAGCTAGTTTCACAGGGATTTGTACCAATGCAAGTGCCAACTTAAAAGCACAGAAAGAGCAAGATTCAGCACCAGGCAGGCTTGTGCACTGAGCTGTGAAATATTCCTCTTTTTCCTTCACAAAAGCACATAAAGCTTTGGAAGGAGAAAGAAGAGCAGGGTCACTAGCAGACAGTGAGGAGATTGTAGCCTCAGCCCATCTGTTCAGCAGCAGAAGCAGCATGACTGAACAGAGCACAATCTAGACATTAGGAAGAGGATCTGCCCAAGCACCACAGGGATTTGCCTCTTCTCTCATCAGCAAGAAGTAGAACAAGGCAAAGGCTCAACTCAGCCTAAGGCAGTTTGTGCTTTGATGCTAAGAGACCAGCTCCTCACTCCTGAAGTTACACCTTATTCACTTAAAAGTGACTTCAAACTTGAGGAAAGCAGAGTCTAAAAAAGCAAGTTTTTCCTTAGAGCTAAGAGAGAGGACAGCAGCTAGTTCTAGGACAGGAGGTCACAGACAAGGATCCTGGCACACTGCCACAGTACTGTCAGACAGGAGCTGGCTGTCTGAAAGAGCTTAACCCCCGATGTTCACATCTGGGGAAGTGAATTCAGAAATTCCACTCAGCTACAGCAGTGTGATTTTAGGCAAATGTTCCAGAGCTGGTCTAGTTTTGTTAATTTTTAAACAAAGAAGAAAGCATACTACAGAAACACATTTACTGCAAATTCAGACAGACAGGGACTCCAGGGTGGTCCAACTGATCGCCTCCCTCATCTCCTACTTGGCCTTCATGAAGACCAGGAGCATCTGCTAGGCTGAATGCTGAACTCCAGAGCCAAAGACTCTTCTACATCCACTGAGTCTGGCTCTCAGAGCCATCTTGGAGGAAGTAGTGGAACTGGAAGCACTGTGAAACAGCTATGAACACAGCTGAGTAAGGATCTCCTACTGTAACCTGACAGTCAGCCAATGATGCAACACTACAGGTGGGAAGGAAGCCCACCACTATGTGCACCTGTAGCCACTACAGACCAAAATGTTCACCTAATTTAGGTGAGTAATGATTTGGACAGATGACCAATACTGATAGTTTTCTTTGCAGCACATACAAAGAGAAACGCAGGTTAGAAGGGGAAGGAAGAGACGGCAAGCGTAGCAGGCAGATGATGGTGGACAGGAAGGAGATGAGAACTGTTTAGAGTGATGGCACAGCACCAGATGCTGTTTTAGGATTCGAAATCATCACTGGCATAGCAGACTAAAAGGTTTACTGAATACCTCCATCCCCAAGCAGGCTACACAAGGACCTCTGGAAAACGAAGCACTTCTACAGTCATCATAGGCTTCCACTTCTTTCAGAATTACTCAACATAGCAAATTGCAGCAAAAAACCACACAGCAAATTATGGTCCTTGCCCTCAGGATAACAAAAACTAACTAAAGAATGTACTCTTGGCCTTAATACCACCATCCTTACTCTCCACGGGAAATACTGGTCTTCCATTCTTCCAGTCCCCAGGCACCCTCTTAGATTCTTCCCCCATACAAACAGTTCTCCTCTGTCTACACAGGACAAAAAAAAAAAAAAGAAAAGAACTGTGTCATTAAAAAGGAAGAATTCTATTTGTGATGCTGGCAAATGTGGCTACAGTGTTTCTGGGAGTACACAGGGTTATACAAGCAGTATGACAGCTACTAAATTTACTATTATTTAAGGTACAATGCACGGACTTGTGTTTGGACAAAATGAGCAGTACAAGAAGCAACTTCTGTGCACAAGTCTTTGTTTCCCCCTCTTACATCACTTGCTTTGGAATTTTATTTGAAGAAAGAGTGCAGCAGCAGATATTCCAGGGAATCATTTGTGAAGTGAGTAATTTATGTTGAAAGTTAAGACAATTGCAGCTCATCTGTATCAGCTATCAGCAGAGCAAATCCGGTAAGCAAGGCAGTGAGATCTGTCCCAAGCCATCACCTAGGGACTGCTTATTTGACTGTCTGACAGAAGTGACCTTCTAATGACAGCTAGAGAAAAGCAAAAACTTGTGTTCAACAGAGTTGAAGAATTTTAAGCTCCTCAGGAAAATAAAGAGATCTCAGAAGTGTTTGGATCAGCTCCACAGCAGAGACAACCAAAACGCAATCTATAACACAAGTACAATTTAATCAGAATGCCATTTCTAACTCTTTCTGAATACCAAGGGGAATACCAATACCCATTTACAAGCACCCTGTGACCAAACTGACAGTGTCACACATACCACTTGCCCCAAAGGACCCAGCCCTGGCATTTTTCCCTGCTGGTGGCTGGATCTCTGAACTGCTGCCCGATGTTAAATGACTTTGAAATTTCAAACCCTTCAAAGGCTGGGAAGCCACACAGGGTGCACAGAGCACAGTATCATACGCTTTGCATATTAAATGCTTGGGGGTCTGCCCACCTCAGGCTGCTAACTCAGTTGGCCAGAAATGCCAAGAAACACTGATACCTAGCTTCATTTAGACTCAGTTTTAGTTTGTTCATTTATCACATAAATTTCTGCTGCTGCTAAAGTGCAGAAGACTGACTCATTCTATACAGGGAAATGAAAAAACCTTCTGGATTTCCTGCTTGAGAAAAGTTTTTTGTTTGTATTGGACAAATAACGCTTTCTTAATTAAAGCATAAATTAGCACAAAACATATGCCAGAAACCATGCTGACACCTGCAAATGTGCTGTCTGGCTCCCTGCTGCTGCATTCCAGTGTGCCTTCAGTTTCAAGAAAGATGGGTGCACTTTTTGGGGTCCAGGGTTTTTTGGGGGGGTTTTTGTGTGGTTTGCGGTTTTTTTTTTTTCTTTTTTCCTTTCTGCCAATAACACAGCAACATGACCTCTCTATGACAGTAGGATGAAAAACTTACTTGTAAGTGCCGCAAACTGGCTGAGTCCACAGCGAACATGAGCAACACGGATGTCCGGACTGAAGTCTGACCAGCCAAAAAGGCTGGGTGGGATCATCTCTGGCACTGCTGTCTCTATCAGGTTTGGTCCTTTCCCAAGAATTCCATATCCCCAGACAAAAACATTTCCTTCTTCTGTATTACAATAAGAACATATTCTGTAAGAAAGCCTGTGCTTGTGAAATTCATGCCATGACCAAGAGTTAATCAGAACCAAAGGGGTATTTTCTTTTCTTCCAACTCAGTCGAACACTTTTTGATTATTTAAAATCTGCAAATACTGCATTCCCATCCAAATGCCTCAATTTTTTCCTAAGCTATGCAAGCAAACCAATCCTCCCAAGCAAAACTTTCATGGGGAAATAATGCCAACACAAGAGTGAGCTGGATAAAATACTTCAGCTTACTAACCGATGGAACAGAGGTTGAGAGTTCATTATCATGGCTTTCTCCTTTGATGCATACCCAAACCAGCAACTGGCTGTCATTCTGCCTTAAGGTGGGTGCCTGGGAAAGGCAGCAGTTGGACAGCATGAGAAAGAGTAAGTTTCTATGTCAGCTAGCTCTGTTCCCTTCATACTAGAAGCTCAAATGTCCGGTCATCTGGCCATTATAAATATGAATACCTTCCTTGAGATAATCCTTCAATAAAGTAATACAATCCCCTCCCTCATTCCTTCATGCAGCAACCCTCCAGCTATGCCCCCCAGCCACTGACAGTCCAAAGAACAGTCACTAAGGACCTGTTGCACAGTTTCACTGTTCTCAGAACTCTCTACTTTCCATCCTAGTTCATGATTTATAAACATGTCAGATTCATATGGAGTCTGAAGAGTTCTATGTTGCCTTACTTCCTCCCTATATCCATACTCATTATAGGCCCATATGACCAGCAAAAGAGATCAGAAGAGCAAACAGCTGCCATGCTCTTGCTCTAGTCTGCAGAATCGCTCACAACAGCACACACTGGAAGCAGTGCTCTGCACTAGTGAAAACAACTTCTCTAGTACATTCTTAATCACATGTTTCTCAGTCTCCCAGCTTTCCTCATAACATACAGTATTTCCCTGTTTCCAGAAAACAAGATACTTGTTTCATAATATTACAATCCACCTATTATGTGGCCTTGCACTAAAGTGAATGATTCTGTAAGGGAACTCACCTGTTAGCACAACGTTGCCAGTCCCTCCACAGGCAGCCTCCTTTATCTTCCCAATCTTGAATGGCAAATGCCTGGGAACATTCACCTGTACAAGATTGCAGAAGAGTTGTTAGGAGACAAGGTAAACTGCAAACTACACATACATTTTAACTTGTTCTCTAGTTCTGGTTAGAGGTTACATACATTGGATTCCTGACACAACCTTTATTGCCTGAATAATAAAATGAGTGCATATCCCAAAATTTAAAAAGAACTACATGAAATTCATTACGGCGAGGACAAGGTGGAAAAAGTTACCTAGCGGAAAGCTTACATGCATGGCAACAAGGCTGGGAATGACTACTATCTGCTTCTTACCCCTGGCTTTTAAAGTCAGACACAATGGGGAAGTCAATAGGTGAGTATGTCTTCAAGTTTTCACACTGGATTAGATCACTCAAGTTCAGTCTGCAGTGGCATTTTTTAACATATTAGGGAAAAATCACTTGAAGGAAATTACACTTATTTGGTACAGTCCAACACAACAGATACATACACAGCTTGATGTATATAAAGAGCAATCTTCAATTTCATAGCTCTGCCATTCTACACTTTGGACTGCATCTATATTTTAGCTAAGACTCTCATTTTTGGCAAACATGTCATTCGTCCATTTCAGATGCTGCTGACCTCCATCACACACCCAGCCAGGAAGACTGCTACATTGCATAACCTGATCATTGTCCTCAGGCCTTATGGGTCTTAGCATTTAGCCTTACATTAAGGTTACATCAGAAGAGGCACAGGAAACAAAGCCTTCTAAAATTCTGCTAAAGCTGTTCTAATACAATTGTCTGCTCTTAGCCTTCTGCCAAGAGTAGCTTGAGTACTGATTAATTTCCTGACTCCACTTCCTAAAGTAGATGTAACATGAGACCAACTGCCTAATTACCTCAGTAGTACAATGCCTAGTGTGAAGTCAGCACTCTACCAATGCCCCATGTAAGTTTGCTCAAAAAAACCCTTTTATCTGTGAGACACCAGAATTTGTTTAGGACTCAGTTATAAACCCACTAAGGATGTCCATGAAAAATTCACCAGCATACAGGTTGACTGGAAAGGACTTCCAAGAGCCATCTGGACCAGCACTATGCTCAAAGTAGGACCACTTGAAATCCTAGATTAGCCAGCCAAAAAACGAATTCCTGTCCTAAAATTAGCCAAATCACTTGAGCTGGGTCTCAATATGGTGCAAAGTCCATGGAATGGAAAAAGAAGAACATGGAGTTCTTAGACTAAGAAACTGGGGTGAGGTGACATAAACTTTTGCCTATCAAAGCAGGGAAACATACTTCCCCCTAAAGCTACACACACATGTCAGGTTGGTTTTGTAAGCTTAGGTAAAAGCAGCCTGCTAGTGGTGTTTGTATCTGCTGTCAAAAGAACCCAGGACAAGGAGAAGCATGTAATTTTTAACTCTGTGCACAGCAGCTGAACTGAAACATATAAAAGCACATCCTCAGGTCAACTGACCTGTGTGGTTTCTGTGACAGATGCCAACTGCAAGTATTCTGAATTTCCCCAACCAAAGACATCTCCTTCATCTGAAACAGCCAGACAACAGTCCCCATAGGAAGAGACCTGGATAATGTTTACTCCATCAATGTCACCATGCAACTTAGTAGGAACACTGGTGATGTTATAGTGTCCAAGACCTGAAAGGAAAAAAAGTAGAGATTAGGAACTATTTATTTCCAGACACATTTTTAATGCCTGCATAGGACCACTTTTGTCATGTTATAACAAAATCACCCTTCCTCTGAAATAAATCTTCTGTCCATACTGCTTAATTATCAGCTGCAACAGACAAGCAGCCACAAACACCATTTCCACTAGCCAAAGCCACCTCTCTGAAGTACACAACAACTTTATACAATCACACCCTGAAGAGTCTCATATCTCTTGTCTGCATGGACCAAAGTGTTTGAAGAACAATAACCGAGCCAGGCAGATATCCCAACAGAGACGAAGTTTCACAAACTGGCTGCATCCTGTATTCTGCAAGGAGAGCCATGAGTGACAGCACACTGCAATCAGTTAGACAACAGCAGGGGAAATGGCAAAAGAGGCTGGGAAGCAAATGCTTTACATGACGAATTGCTGCCTGGAAAAGAGACCAGAATGTAGACGACAGAAAGCTGGGTTACAGTATATTGGTACAAAATAATCATGGGAAGAACTCAGCTTTGGGAGCAGCAAAAGGTATAAATAGTAGGAATGACTGTGAGGAGGAAGTTCTCTGCAGCAAAAGCCACCACGAAAAGGGCCTGCCCAAGGATCCCATGCTAAAACATGCAGCAGCTACCAAAGGGCTCATCAGTTCAAAAGAGCACAACAGATCCCAAAACAAGAATCAGGAAGGCAAATCCACCACCAAACTGAAGAGCAAAGCTGCCCATGTCACTTCTACATCCCCTCAGAAGCTTTAAACAGCAGATACACTCTCCTCCGACTGCATGCTTGGATTGCCAGGGCAGCACCCTAAAGGTCTTCAAAAACTGAACTGGATTGTCTCAGTTTGGTTACACAAGAGTACTGAAAACATCTATACACATGTGGGAACATAGCAGCCCCCTTCTGTCCACACATGCATGACAAATATACATCACAACTTCTCAATTAGGACAGCTTGCTATATTCATCAATTCCCTGAAAAGCAAGCTGAGTTCCTACCTGTTTGTCCATCAGCTCCCCATCCACATGCATAGACTGTACCTTTCTTGGTTCTAAACAGACTATGGTCCTGCCCACACACAACCTGCACACAAACAAAATGTCAGAGCTAGTCAGGAAAGGTCACATGTTCAGACTCAATTTAGTGAAGCATTACTGACAGATAAATTGAGCAATGAACCTCTATGATGTCCATCAGTTCAGATTTTGACCTTTCTCTCCTGATCAAATGGCTCTAGAGAAAGGGAAGGCCAAGAACCACGGAGAATAGCAGAATTTTCTTTACGGAAAGTGATGCTACAGTTGATTTGTTCTAAGATCCAAAACAAGGAAAGAAAGCTCGATTCAGCAGTACAATACAATAAAACAGAAAAGAGTAAATAAGAGCTCTCCCTTCACAGATGCTAACCACATGATTCTTGATGCCAGCTACAAACTGCTATGGATTCTTTGCCATGTAAGCGCTCTAGGCACACAGCTGTTCTCAAATCTACATTTATGTTGAACTAGCCATCATGTCTGCCACAGGCTTGGTATGAATTAAGGCCAAGCAAAAAGCCATTCAAAAGCAGACATTAAAAATTAGCCAAAGGTTAAACGGATTTAATCAACAACTTAAGAGAGTGACTACCAATATTAAGCACATAACTGCTGTTATCAAAGTACAAACAGGTACCAAGTATTCAACCCCCCTGAAAAAAAAATAAAACCATGAAAAGTCCAAACAGAAGTTTACAAGCCTAATTCAAAAGAGTTTCAGGATGAACCACAGCACAGTCTCATTGGGTAGACATAAATGAATGACCCTTCCTTGAACAGGAGCATTGTTTGCCCACAGAGTATGGCTATAGGGGCACAGACATACCAAGAAACTGCTCCTGTGCCTGGGAATACTGTAGCCATGGCAGGTGTTTCTGCTGCCCTGCAATCCCTTGCTCTCCTAAGAACCTGACCTAGAGAAATGCTGGCTAGCCTAAGTGGATGGTTTCACAGCTCATTTTTGAAAAGGCAAAGACAAAATTCAAACTCCTAAGCAATATAAAAGCGACAAAAGGGAACAAGAAATCACGACAGGAAGAGAGTAGTGGAGTGGAGAGCCCAGAAATGGACACAGTACTCTGAGTGTGGCTGAGCAGAAAGGAAGAATCACCTCCTTGACCTGCAGGCAACACTCCTCCTAATGCGGCCCAGGGTATCATTAGCCTTCTCTACAGCAAGGGCACATTGCTGGGTCATGGTCAACCTGGTGTGCCCTAGGGCCTTTTCTGCACAGCTGCCTCCCAGAAAGTCACCCCTAGTCCATGGTGGTGTCTGAAATTGCTCTTCACCAGCAACAGGACTTGGCCCTTTCCACTGCTGAACTTGATGAGGTTCATGCAGGCCCATTTCTCCAGCCTCTGGATGGCAGCACTACCCTCTGGTTTATCAGTCACTCCTCAGAGTTTTACGTCATCTGCTATCTGCTGAGGGAACACTCTGTGATCCAGATCACTAGTGAAAATGTGAACAGGATTGGACCCCAGATCCCTGGGGTACAGCACTTGTCAGTGGTTTCAACTTGGCTTTGAGCCAATGACTGCCACCCTCTGAGCTCAGCTGTTCAGCTGGTTTTCAATTCATTTTCAGGACTGAGTTCAGATGATCCTCTTACCTGGACAACTCTGCTATCAAATTCCTTCAGCTGATGAATGAGATGGCTTCCACTGGACACCAAACAACCACCAAGAAGAGAAAAGGCAACACAGAGGATTTCAGAAGACTGCAACTGAAAAACACAAAGGTAACCTGCCTCTACTGAAAGCCACTTTATTATCGTAAGTAGAGAAATTTGTTCACATGTAGTTTCACTGCAAAATACCTGCACAAAGAAGGAATGTAATTCTACATTCTCTTATTTAAGAAGTTAAGAACTGCCACTTTTTAAACATAAGCTCTTGTGGGAATTGGGGGTAGGAGCAACCCTCAAAGACAGTCCTTAGTCTAGAATGAGCAGAGACACTATGTAATACCCATATAAACACTACACTCAACTAGAGATAAACCAGATATCCCAGAGTACAGTGTAGTGCTAACATCTCTGTCATTTTTTCACAATACCAGGAATTATGAACAATCTGATGACTGACTTCCAGTATCAAGACTAACAAAAGCTACCTAATTACAGCTATTTTCTCAAACTTTACAGACTAAGTGTTGTGGATTACACATAGAGCAATGAACAACTTTTGTTTTTGGTCCTGCTAGGGAATCAGAAACTCAACATATTCCCACTATTCACTTACTCTATCATACAGAGCACTTTGAGCATATGCTTTGGTGTGACCCACAGAAAACTCAATGAAGGAAAAGCACTACAGACGCAGAGGCAGTTACAGCAGAGACTTAACAAGAGGATGCCTCTTTCCTAATTAAATGGCACTTCTAACACCCTCAGGAACAGCACATGCACTCTGAGCAGCTAAAGGGAGAAAGCCCAACTACTAATACCAATTACCTCAAGCAATTTACTAAGGCTGGGTTCTCTCACCATGCCCTGCAAGAACTGTCCCGTGCTGACATTCTTTTGTCTCTTGTGAATGTGGTCAGCAGAGTGCTAGTGTCCAGCCTGGGTTCAAAGCCAGGCTGCTTGTATGATGCCTGCAGCACAAAAGCCTGTTCTCAGACTCCTTAATCTTAAATGGCATGCTTATACTACCAGACCTTTTCCACCTTCAGGCTTTTCTGCAGGGTTGTTTTCATGCAATTATGTTTTCAACATTAACAAAGTTCAGGAGCTTTGAATTCTCACCTGTAAATTTCATTTTCAACAACCTTACGGCCACACTGTCCATAAGAATTGTTTCCCATTGTGAAAACTGAAAAACAAGGATAAAACACACTAGTTTTATCACTGCCCAATCCCCTGAAAGCATCTTTTCAGGTCCACAAAATATTTTCACGTGGTTCTAAGTCTGAAAGGTGGAGCACAGCAATGTAAAAATTGGCATAAGCTTTTTTCAAAGCCCACTTGAATTAAAGTGACTGAATCCATTTTCACCAACAACACCCAGCAGTATTGTTGCAGGCACAGCAGCAAGACCTGGAGCCCAATGTCTGTCAGGAATTGCCTAGTTCATCCTGCTGTTGTAAAGGAGACTCAGAAATAGATCAGCATTCCCACAGGAGTGCGAATCAACCAACCCACCAGCTCACCCACTAAGAAGCTGCACTGGATCACTTGGTGCAGCACTGAAGCCACTGCACCAGAGTTCCCAGAGATGTGGAGAGACAATTCACAAACAGAATCTTCTCTATAAAGAACTATTAATTAATTAATTGTTTTTATAAACGTAGCACTCTGGGGCTTCAAGGGAAAGTAACACAGGAGTACTGGCATAGTCACCCAAATCTGCGTTCAAAAACATATGAGCGAACAAGACAAACAAGCTGCACTCAGCCAGGCCTGGGGCTAGAGAAACAAACCTCGTAGTAAAAAAGCTCCCAACACATTTACAACTTGAGCCAAGCAGAGCTCATGGCTCTCCCTCACAGAAGTAATCCCACAAAGGCCAACAGCTGCCTGCATCGCATTTACAGTGCAGACAGCCCACCTGGGATCTAGTTCGAAAGGACAGAAGACAATTTTTTTCAAGCTTTTAGTAAAAGCATAGCCAGGCATCCCTTGACATCATCAGCATAAGCGACACTGTACCTCCTTCACTATCTGTCAGGACCAGGGAATGGGCTCTCCCACAGGACACTTGCATGACTCGAGTTTGCTGCGGCTTCTCCAGTGGTAATGGAATCGGAGATGGTTCCAAGACATATTCATAGCCCTTAGCTTAAGGAAGAGAGAACAATTTTAAGTCAGTAGCTTCCACAAAGTAAATTCAACATATATTTGCTGATCCTGCTGTACATTCACACACTCACTTCTGCTTTGTTATAAAAAAAGCCAAGATACTAACCAAAGAGGCTGACAGGGATTTATGACAGAGGGAGGGAGAAGGTGAAAGCCACGAAGACAGCTGAAGCCAATAATCACTGCCTAAACAAAAGTCCACCATACCTAGAGGGTGAATGTTATTAAGGCTTCAGGTGGCAGAACTGTGAAACAGGCTTTCATCCACATGTTCAACCACTTTGGTAAATACAGCTGGATTACTAGACCTTAACATCATGCACAAGCATTCTGTGCAACTGCGGATATTGCAAACAAGGTACAAGAGCAACAATCACAAAAATGTATCAGGAAAAGCGAACAAAAAAGTCTTAGTGCTTTGTATTTAAAGAACAGTAGATTACAGGCACTTTCAGAAATAAGGAATGAAAGAAAGACTAGCTAGGCTAGGTCCATAGGGAATAAGACATCTAATGTTTATGAAAAATGACATGCTGTACTTTAGAAAGATTTAGCAACTTGAAGAACATTTAATCAGTTACAGTCAACTGGAGTGGGGGAGGAAGAACAGTAAAACATAAATCAATACTAGGGAAAAGTTCAAGAGGAGATAAAAAGCCTTGATATCAAGGTCACTGTAATAAGTGAAATCGAATCCCAGAGGACCCAAAGTAATATTGCACACAGGCAGCAGTGCTTTACTGGTTCTCACTGCCTTCAATAAAAATAAAAACTAAAAAAAAAAAACCCACCCAAAATTTAAAAAAAAATTAAAATTTAAAAAATCGACACATGGTCTTTTGCAGTAAGACACTACTGGATGCAAGGACAGGCAGCTTGCCAACGGTGGGCATCTGCCATGCAATAGAGCATGAGCTTAAAGGCAGCCAACTCTCTGTTTGACTATTTTGTGACTTTGGAAGTCACTAAGCAAAAAACCTTCTCCTCTCTCTGTTCCCTCCAGCAGAAAGACACAGGCTACTGGGATCTGTAGTAACTATCACTGATAGCTGAGGGGATTTGGAAAAAAGAGACAATGAGGTGGCTAAGAAACATGGGGGTGAATGTGAAATATTAGGAGTTTAGATACAACCATCAAAAAGTCAGAAGGCTGCAAATTCCCTTGGAAATGAAGCATCTACAGCAACACAGTGTTGGAAGCAGCAGGCATCAAAGTAAGTCAGTAAAACAGCCATGAGCGACACATCTCAAAAGAAAACTTGTCTGGGGGACATTAAAGATCAGTAGCAATCCCACTGATCTTCACTACGTTTTCAAGAGATCTTGCCAAACATACTCTCTCACTTAACACAGCTTGAACTGCAAAACTATTTAACCTATTTCTGGATTCTCTGACAAAAATAATCTCCAGGTCAGACAAAAAGCCAGGTAATTGCAAGACGCTCCTGAGACATCAGTGCGTACAGAACAAAGTCCCACCAAGAGCTGAAACCTTTAGAAGCAGAAGTGAGCAGAAGCTTCTGCAGCCCCTGCATTTTGCAGCTGCTGTTTAAGCACACACTTGCTGTGTGTGTGCACACTCTTACAGAACTACCCAGTGTGCCAGCACAAAGCAGCACCATTCAAACCTCAACATGCTGCACTGTAGCTGAAATTTTCTTTTGCTTCTCCACAAAGTTTAATCTTTTGCCCATATCAGACACATCCTACCTTTGTGGATTTACACTCTTATACACCATAATGAGAAAAACTGCTTTTATCAAGATTTTTCTCAACTGTTTATGGAAGAATGTCTACACAGTCAGCCACTCTATGAGGAAAGTTTGTGGTTTTCCTATCTGTCTTCAGTGGAAGGTGGCAATGTTCTGCACAGAAATCATCATCATAAATGAGTTTGAGAGCCTGGTGTAAGACAAAATAACTGAAAAACATGTTTTCCTTCAAAATGCAATTTGCTATTAAAATAATTTTAAAAGAAATCCTACAGCTTCACAAAAACCCCACTGACTGTATAAAAAAACCCCACTAACTGGGGAGGGAAGGAGGACTTAAGGACTTTAGTTTTTAAGTGCAAAGGCAGCAGAAGTGAGCAAACCGTCCTGCCAAAATAATTTTATTAACTAGACTGTGTCTACAATCAAACTATAGATTCAAAGTCTCACATTAACCAACAACACACTTTGCAGAATAAACAGCTACATTCCTGTCTAGATGAAACTGATAAGTACAGTGTACAGAACAGAGGTACACAATAACCAATTACAAAGCACACAAAAACACAGATCAATTTCAGAAAAAGACCTGTTTAAAAAAATAAAGCACAGCCTGGGACTGCATCAAAGCCTCCCGATGTTTATCACACTTCCAAACACAGGAAGTTTCCTGTACCACAGGCATACTACAGTGCTAATCTGTAAGTCTTTAAAACACTTAAATGCTTACTTTGATCTCTTCTGCTTCTCTGGAATCCAAGCTGGGAATCCTTGTTGAGCCCCATGCCCCACACTTTGGTGATGTCTCTGGTATTAGAAGCCAGCAGTGTGAATCCATAACCGCAGGCAGCAGAGGATATCTTTGAAGACAAACAAAACCCACACCATTCAGTTAGAAACTGTGGCTCAGAAGAGCAAAGTTTCACTCCATGCTACTTGTTCATCAGCATTCATTCTCCATTAAGCTACATTTACCTGTGGCCCAAATTCATGACATGTGTGGTTTTGCAAAAATTATCAGAAACAGTCTTCTGTAGTAAGCACAATGGTAAAAACTCAGGTCCAACCTTTTTGCCTTAAAGTTTTGGTTTTGTGTGCATATGTCTTAATTTCTGCATTATCTTGGCCCCATTCAACACCACAGAAAGACCTGTTTACTGACCTGCATCCGCAGATTAAAAAAACCATCAAAACCAAACACAGAAAGATACAGAGATATTAATAACATGTTTTACTCATTTTGACAAAAAAAGCCCAGAATAAGAGCCACATGAGGAGCAACAGTGGTCACTTGGTTTGTTCGGCCTGGAGAAACGGGAAGACTGAGGTCAGATCTCACTGTGGCCTGCAGCACCTCCTGAGGGGCAGCAGAGAGGCAGCTCCGATCTCTGCTCTGAGACCAGGGACAGGACCCAAGAGAACCGCAGGAGCTGTGCTAGGGAAGGTTTAGATTGGGTATCAGGGAAAGGTTCTTCCCTCAGAGGGTGGTCGGGCACTGAACAGGCTCCCCAGGGAATGGCCCCAGCCCCAAGGCCTCAAGGAACTTTCGGACAACTCTCTCAGGTGCAGGGTGGGATCGTTGGGGTGTCCTGCGCAGGGCCAGGAGCTGGACTCCATGATCCTTCTTGGGTCCCTTCCAACTCAAGATATTCTATGAATGCTCTTTCTCTGCATTAGAGCACAGAGCACGCGTGAAACATGTAGGCAAAAGAATAACATGATTTTCAACACAAGCTTCCCATTTGTCAGGTGGGAGCAGCCACGGAGCCACTGAAAGAGGCCCATTTTAACTGGCAAATGCTCTTCACACCCCGGCTCTCTAATGCCTCTGATAAAATTACAAATACATATTTTCTAAACTATGTGCTGCTGCAGTTAAAACAGTAATCATCCCAAGCAATACCACTATATCGATAAAGAACACTGAATCGCGGCAAAGCCTTTAAACCCGACCCCGTAACGCCGTTCTCGGCTGCGCTAAGCCGTGACCAGGCTCCGGAGGCCGGGGAGGGATACGTTGTCCCGGCCGGACCGGGCCCACCTTCTCCTCTGTCTCCAGGCGGTACGGCGTGGGTTGGATGCGCCGCGGCTTCTTCCAGCCCGCGTCCGGCCTCACGAAGCTGGGGACGCCCAGGGCGCCCGAGTAGCTGAAGCCCCACACGAACACGCGGTCCTTGCGCCTGGCCGCCTTCCCGGCGTACTGGAAGATCGGGGCGGCCTCCTCGGCCTCCCGCAGCTGGCGGGTGCTCGGCGGCCCCGCCGCCACGCCCAGGTCCCTACGGAGCAGCCGCCGCGCCACCCCTGCCATGGCTTCCCTCAGACCACCGCCATCTTGCCTCTCTCTCGCACGTGGGCTCGCGCAGCGTCACCGCCCCTGCGCGCACGCGCCCGGCCGTGACGTCACAGCGCGCTTCTCTTAAAGGGGCTACACCTCCCTCTGAAGAGAGGGGCCCACACTCGCCTCGACCCTGAGCTACATGGGAACCTACAGCCAGGCCCAAACTCAAATCTAAACCTACACCCAGACCTAAACCCAAATCTAAACACACCCCCAGACCCTAATATGGACTTAGACCCAGACCCAAACCAATGTCAGGAAAATTAATCCAGAGACACCAGAGGTTTACGTCCAAAAAGGAGACAGAGGAGTCCTGCGACTTTATTTTAATAAAGGGAGAGTCCATGGGGTATTTCCCATGGGGTGTCTCAAGTTGCTGGAGGATGCAGTTTCCTTTATATCCTAATTTTCCGGCCACATTTCCCTCTCTCTTTCCCCATCACCTGAAGTACTTGAGAGGTACGGACTTCCTTTCTAATGTGTACCCCCTCCCCCCCGCCTTTTTTTTTCCTTGCATCTCTGTTCTTTTTCTCTAGGTCCAGGGATTTAGCACGGCCTTGAGTCAGTAACAGTTTGTGTCAATTAGTGTAATTCCTATGGAATTTATGGTTCCTCCCATTGCTTCTTTCACCTCTCATTATCTGGCTTTATCTACCAGCAGGCCCACAGTTTGTTTGTAAACACACCTCCTTCTCATTCCTTTCACCAAGATCAAAACTCAAACTCAGGCCCAAAGCTACATGTAGACCCAGACCCATCCCAAACCCTAACTGAGATCATACCCAAACCCAGCCCCGTCTGGCACAGCGATGACAGGGCTGGCTGTGGTGGCAACCAAATGCTGCCATCCCACCACACTCCCTGTGTGAAGCAGCCCTGTCTCAACATCGAGCCCTTGCTTTCCTCTTGAGGGATCCAAGCAACCAACTTCCAGGAGGAAGCTGCCATCCTTTCATCCCCCCAATTAAATTTCCTCACTGCCAGCATCTTTTGCAAGAGACCCTTGCCCAATATCTGCCCAGGAGGAACACCTTTCCTGCCGCCATGCCCACACTGCTCCTCAGGGTCTATCAAGTGTTTCTCCTTTATTGATGAAAACCACAAAAATAATTCAAAATACAAAGAGGTGATAGAAGGGCATCTAGAGATGAGGACTCTGGGTGGCTGTAGGGAGCTGGTAGGGCAGGGCTGGTCCCTCCTCATAGTGCCATCAGGACACCTTGCACTGGCCATGATGGAGGATGGGTGCTGGGCTGGGCCAATTTGGCCAGCAGCTTCCCTGGCCTGTGGTGGCTGCCTGAACCACCTGGATCCCTGGTCTGGCTCCAAGCCCTAGCTGCACAGGAGCTGGAGGAGATGAAGCATTGGGTGGCTGGTGTGGGGGCTCACAGGATCCTCACAAGATCTTCCTCCGTGTGCTCTCGGTACAGCGGTTCAGGATAAGGTCTTTGCTGGGACGGGGAGGAACAGCAGGTTGAGCCTTGGGCTTGTTGTCCTCTGGCTCATTTTTCTCAACTGCAGGTAAAGAAGATGTACAGATGGGTCAGAGCTCTCCACCACACACCACCCTCATGAACATTCAGCAGCTTCTTACATAATGGCCACCAAAGCTCCCGCCTCTCCTCCTGTCCCTGCTGCATGTAATGGTCTTCCTGTAGGTTATGGTTTCAGGATGAGCCCCCCAGTGCCCAGCTGGGAACTCTGCTCAGGGGAAGCCAGTCTTTAGGTCTGCATGAGGTCTGCCCATCTTTAGGTCTGGGAAGGTCATGAGTACTGCATGGGGACTACCAGATCTAAAGGGTATACCTCAATGTCTACCTCTCTCCTTCTTCATGAAGAGAGGCTTTTAACAAGGGCCTGAACTGGCAGGACAAGGGGGAATGGCTTCACATTGACAGAGGCCAGGGTTAGATTAAATATTAGGAAAAAATTCTTTCCTGTGAAGGTAGTGAGGCAGAGGTTGCCCACAGAAACTGTGGCTGCTCTGTGTTTGGAAATGTTCAGGGCTAGGCTCAATGAGGCTTGGAGCAACCTGATCAAGTTGAAGCTTGGAATGAATTGGTCTTTAAGGTCCTTTCCTACCAAAACCGAATTCTGTAATTCTATGATTCTTCATGCAACACTTCCTTCTGGGGGCTCTGCTGACAGCTAACATGCATGGTGATTCCAATGGTAATGGCAGCATGGGGAAGGTTAGGTGCACAAAGGAAAGCACAGGTCCCAAATGTGGGCTGACCTCCTTCCAGGACCATATTCTGCTCTGTCTCACCTATAGCCAGGGGTAAGAAACCTCATTGAAAGAAACGTCTCCCTGCACAGACTTTCCCCATAGGTAAAGGGCAGATGAGCATGGTGTGACCTCAGTGTGCCATCCTTCTCCAGCTGCCAGCACTGCTGGGGGGCACAGGCCATGCCTGCAGTGTTCCAGTTCCATTGAGACTTACTGATAACATTGGCCTTGTTCTGGGATTTTCCCCGCACGTTCCGCTGGTTCTGGATGTACTTCTTGCTATTCCTCCTGTAGGTCTCCTGGCTGATCTGCTTCCGGCCCTGCTTGTGGATGCTCTTCGCATTTCGGATGGTGGATCTGCAAGGAGTGAGAAACAAAACTTTCAGTTTTCATGCTGGCAGCTCTCACACCACACACTTCTTTCCCCATACTTCCTCCTCTGCTTCACCCAAATCCCAATTTCTGCTTTTGGGTTTTGCCTGGTGGATGCCAGCCCTTGAGGGCAGCCATCAGTGAGACATGATGTACATGTTCAGAGGAAGCTGGATGGGGCTTTGGAAGCAAATGCTGATGGGTGAACCCTGAGCACAAGTCTGGAAAGTAATGATAGGGATGGTGAGGAAGATTGGGTGTAAGATTGGAAGGATGAGATGGGCATGAGGCTTATCCAAGAAAGCCCCAGAAGTGATCTATAACTCTTTGATGAATGAACATACAGCACCTATCCTGGCTACAAAACTGAGGTCCCTGGTGTGGGGTTTGGCATGGCTCCCTGATGCTCAAGGGTCAGACACAGGGGAATGGAGTATGGGGCACGGGTCAGCGTGCACCTGGATGTGCAGTGTTGAACCCACAGGAGAGAAACTGCTGAGAGAAGTGAAAGGCTGAGCAGCATGGGGCTGCTACAGGGGAACCCGCAGCATTGGGAACTGTCCCCAGGCAGGGAGACGGAGGCCCCTGCTTTGTCTTCAGTACCATGGCAGGAGTGAGGTGGCTCCTGATGTCCACCCCATGGCATTGTCCTCCTGCTCTTCTCAAAGAAATGTGCCTCTCTGCCTTCAGCCCCTTCCTGGTCTGAGCACATACCCCATGTCATAGCAAAGCTCTTGCCCATAACAGCAGGTTATGGCAACCTTCGCAACAGGGCTTGGGCCTGGCTGCCAGTGCCACGGAGGCAGCACTCACCATGGCAGGGGGACGAGCCACTGTCCTTGGAACAGGCCACCTCATCTCCCCCAAGGCTATCAGCAGCCATCACTGTGTTCAAATAGGTGAATCCAGACCATTTTACACTGTCTCGCACTCAATCCATGCTCCAGCAAAACTGGATTTGGAGAGATATCATAGCAGGTCTGACATGTCTTCTTGCAGAAAAAAAGAGATAGCAGCAAGATCTGCCCTTTTTAGCCATTCTCTTTGCGTTGGAATTCATGAGTTATTATTGCTTTTTATCTTTTTAATCAAAATTAAATCCCTTACATTAGCTCAAATCCTCCCATTAGATTAAGCCACTTGGCAGCTCCGTTTAGTCAAATCTCTCCTTGCCTCTGGAAGAGTCAGTGCACACACTTAGGAAATAAGAAAATGGCCAATTTGAAAATTAAACAAGATTAGCCCAGAAAAGAAACTTTGCAGAAGGAGAAATACACCTGACTGGAGGACCTGTTGGAGCAAGGATCATGGAGCCCCGCATTGGCAGTGCTGGGGTGCTTGTGGGAGTTGGGGAGCACAGAGTTGGTGGAAGGACAGTCCTGGTCTGTCTTTGCCCTGCTTACATTTCTCCAGGCAGTTCCTCATTGACAGGGCAAGCAGGTGGCACCACAGCACCCTGTCTGGTTTAATTTAGTCTCTCTCAAGGAAGAGGGAGATGTTTTTCTGCCGTCTACACAGAGCTTCTCCTACCTCCGTGGAGGAGCACTCCGGTTCCTCTGCTCACTCTTCACAGAGGTGTTCATCTCCCCGGCTTTCTGCAGGTACATGGAGGGGTAATAACCTGTGGTTTCATCCTTCCTGCAGTGCAACACAAAGCAACATCAGTTGTAGTTGTGACTCTGCAACCACCTCCTCAATCCAGGAGAGAGATTTGATCATTCTTGTGGGTGGTCACAGAATCCCAGAATGGATTGTTTGGAAGGGACCTGAAAGGACCTCATTCCAACCCGCTGCCACAGGCAGGGACAGGAGAACAGGTTCTTCCCCTAGAACAGGTTGTTTCGAGCCCCATCCAACCTGGCCTTGAACTCTTCCAACTCAGGACATTCCATGATTCATGGCTCATGCCTGTCCCCTGCTGGTGCCATGTGGGTTACCTCTCATGTTCCTTGCAGCTGGGATGAAAGTTGAGGTTTTGCGAAGCAAAACGTGCCAGAACAATTAGAGGCAAAATAACATTTTTTTTTTTCCATCTGCCTCCTTCTTGGATATTTCTGAAGCCCTCAGCAGAGGAATCTCCAGCTGCAATGTTTAATATTTGGCAAAGAACAGACTGTGAGAAGCAGCCCTACAAAAGGAAGTGCTGGGCAGTGGCACCAAAGAGGCCATGGCTTTCAGGGCCCTGATGTGGAGAAGCAGGGGTGTGCCCTTCCCGCCGCCTGAATGCTGCTCGCCTGGACCTGTTCTTGGCATCTCTCACCTGATGACCCACCAGCCATCAAGAAGCTTGTGGATGACTTCAATGGTATCACCCTCCTTGAGGGTCAGCTCATCCTCTTCCACAGCAGTGTAGCTTTTCCAGACCATGTATGCCTCACCTACACACAAAATGGGGATGGTGGATCATGTGCTGACACCCCAGGAATGGGGGCTCAACATCCCCAGCCACTGAGAAGAGGAGGCACCAGAGCATTAGGAGGCACCCTGTATTGTAGGCAAGACTCAGGGTGCTTCAGGTTTGGATTCAGACTTCCCCCAGTCTGGTCATTGCCCATGGCTCATCCCAGCCCCTTCGCCATCTCTCCAGAAGAAAGTTTTTGGGTGCAAGCAGAGGAAGCACACCTATCTCTGCTGGAAAGTGCATTCAGAATTCGGGTGGTGAAATAAGGCAGAAGGAAGTGTTGTGCTAATAGAGCCTGCTCCAGTGTTGTGAAACCCACAAAGCTGAAGCCTGTTTAGCAATTGGCCCAAGTCTGCAGGATCCTCCCTCTGCTCCACGTGATAAAGCCTTGCTGTCATGGCAGGGCCATGCAGGGGGCAGGGAGCGGGGCTGGGCCCTGACAAGGACAGCACAGAGGTGAAGAGCTTGAGAATGCCTGATTTGGATGCTGCACTGTGCTGCTCTGCTAACCCAGCACCTCAGCCTTCACCCAGCCAGCTCAGCATGGCCACTGGGTAAAGATGCACATCTGTGATCAGCCAAAACACAAATCTAATGCTGAGTTGCAGGTCATGGGAAGCTCCCAAGGTTGACACTGAGGCACCAAGCCATGAGATTTATCCCTTCTGGCAGTTCCTACAGCAGCATCTCTCTGCCCAGTGATCCTGCTCAGTCTGAATTGCCCAGCTTTGCAGTGAGCCATCTCAGCAGAGAGCTGCAGTGGGTTGTGCTCTGACGCACACCCTGGTCACCCCAACTTTTTACCTGCATAGTTAGGCTCCTGCTCTTCAGACTCATCAGGACCATCCATCGGCTCCAGATAGGCAGCAGGGACCCAGCCCCGTTTATTCTTCAGTTGACAAAACCACCAGCCTGCAAGGAAAGCACCCATGGGCAAGAGCAGAGAGTATTGTAGGGACCGGCTCCAGGTCTGTCCTGGCCAGGGCAGGTGCAGGCATCTCCGTGTCCTGGAATGAAGGGACAGTGCTGCGGCTGGTCTCTGTTGACTTGGTGCAACCAGAGAACTTGACCAGTTTATTCTGTTCCTGCTGGGCAGGAAGCCTCACAGGCTGAGGCGTGGCCAGGATGTTGCACAGTTTTCTAGAACTGCCCCTCACCCTTCAGCCTTCACTGCCATAACCAGCTCACATGCTGTGTTCGGACACAAGATGTAAAGGCAGTACTCATTCCTGCTGAAATTGTGGCAGGGAGGGAGCTGGCCCTCGGGGGCTCTCCAAGGGATGGACACATACCATTCTCACTCTTTTCCACGACATCCACCATGTCCCCAGCTTTGAGAGACATCTCAGATGTGGAGCTCTTCTCATAGTCAGCAATGGCTCGGTACGTTTGCAGGACAATGGGGCCCGTGATGTCTGCATGGGAGAAGTGATGGATGTTCCCTCCTCCAGCCCCCAACCCAGAAACACCCTATTTCAGGCAGGCCAAAAGCAGCCCCAGGACAGCCCAAAGTGCCTTCCCAGCCTCTTTCAGCCCCAAACCAGTTGGATTTCAGGACAGTGACTCATTCCCCTGAGGATCTGGCTTCTCCACAGCTGCAGCTCTGGCACAGCAGTCATGCTCTTGGTGAGGCTATCTGCCATGGGATGGCAACCCCACTCCCCAGTAGGCTTTGCTGCTGCCGAGACAGCAACTTGCAGCCCTCTGAGACCTCTTACCAGTGGGGTTTTTCTTGGAATCCTTCGGCAGGAGGAAGACCTGAGGCTTCTTGATCCTAGACAGGTCAGAGCAAAGGCATCTCAATACCAACCACCCCTTTCCATCAGCAGCGACACCCTCCCTGCAGGCTACTGCCAGCACTCAAGGCCAGGAATGCAGGATTTCCCTCAAAATAGCAGGCAGCTGGACTCACTGGCTGTCTGTGACAGGGTTCATGTCATCATGACGGACCTTGAAGAAGTTGACCACATGCAGGCACCGGGAGATCTTGTGGGGTAGGTTGACCAGTGTGTAGCAGTACTCAGCCAGTGTGCCCTGCCTGTTCTCAGTTGAGCGCTGCCCATCGAACCACTTTGGGGCTGGGGGAGAGGAAAAAGAGCTCAGAAAAAGCAGACAGAGAGCCTTGCTTTTAGTACTTTACCAAGCACGCTGCTCGGAATCATTAATTTTGCCCTGCAAACAAATGGGTCTGGCCCCAAGGTGCTGCATGGCTGCATTGTGCCAATAAGGTGAAGCTCTGCAGGAGCACAGCTCATGCAAGCCCAGAAATGATCCTGTTTGACCCCATTTCAGTTTTAGGGTGACTCCTACATGTGTGTTCAGACTAAGCCCAGCTGCTGGGCCACAAATACAGCAGATGCACCAGGGCACCAGGAGGGGCTCAGGGGACCAGCCTGCAGTCGAGGAGCTATGCTTATCCTCCCATCCCACTGATTGTGGTGTTCTTGACCCCAGAGCTCTAAAATACTGCTGGCAATTCCAACCCTCAGCAGTGTTAAACCGCACGATGGGGGTGCTTTTGTGCAGTCAGTGGCACCCCATGCCCCCCCAGCAGTCTGACACGTGTCTGGTCACCAGTGCTCTCAGTTCCTCAAATGGAATTAGGATGCTTTGAACAGCCCCAGCATGGTGGGGGCGGCACGTTGGAAGAGGCCCAGCATGGTAGTGTTAGTCCAGCTGCAACGGAGCCCCCCCCAGACTGGCACCCACACTGCTGCATAGTGCAGGCTTACTCCTCCTCCAGAGATGTCGACCACACCTGCAGGTGTCTTTCAGGCTTTTTCAGGCTCCCTTCTGCCTCCTTTAAAGCAGGAAATTAAATAAAATGGGGAAGTTTTCTGACATGCACCTTGCTTGGGGACAAAGCATCAGCTGTTTGGATCAGGAGTTCATTCCCTGTCACTGAAGACATATTGCACTGTTTCCTCTTACAAAATATCTGTGTCGCCATAAGGGCATTAAGCCAATGCCAGTGATGGTGTCACCAAAGGAGGGCTCAGCTCAGCTCCACTCAGTTCAGCCTCCCCAAAACCAGACACTGCACCAGCCAGAGGTCACAGCTGATGCTTCTGGACGTGCCTCTGGGGTGCCCAGCCTTCAGAGAGGAAGGACAGGGTCTGTGGGGCTGCTGAGTATTGGGAAGAACTGCTGCCACTGCTCAGATCTTTCTGGGGTTTTGATTTCAAGCCTGATGTACAGGAAATACTGCACCACACACCTCTCTGGGAGGCAGCCAGCACAGCTCAACCCACCAGGGAATTTCCCAACTAGCTGCAATTTCTATTCACCCCCCAGCCGCAGTGCTTGCCCCTCACCTGGCAAGTGTGGGATGATCCGGTTCTCTATGTTGATGTCCCCGGATTCAATGGGGAACATCTCCTTCAGCGCTTTCTGCAGAGCAGAGCCAGGCATGACAGTGAGGACGGCACCAGGGGAACATTCTGTGACATCCACTCCTCTGCCCCTAGCTTGCTTCCTTTCCTGGTGCTCACCCCGCTGCCACTAGCACGTGTTGGCTGGATCCCACACCTCAGCACTGGGAGAAACCTGCCCAGGGACACAGAGCCAATGGCTCCCACCTTCAGGGGGCAAAAGAGATTGAAGGACTGGACCCAGGAGCCTCTTTTGAACCAGGTTTGCTTTGAGGCAATTTCAGATGGAATTCACCCTCCTTTTTCCCCCTCCCCGGGCCCATGTGTCCCAGGAGGACTCACGTGGAACTCATATATCTCAGTAAAGCGACGGTAGACGACCTTTTCGGAAAGGTCATTCCACTTCACCAGGAACATGTAGACCTGAGGGGCAAAGCAGAGGCTGCAGTTCTGCAGGCAAGTGGGACCCCACACTCCACTGTGCCCAGGGAGCCCTGTGGATGGTCCAGTTTCAGATAAAATTGAATGTTTTCCTTCCACCACCCCAATGTGAGTAGCTCTGCCTTGCCAGCAAACAAACTGGGCACTAGGGGAGCTTGGCAGGGACGGAGAGGGAAAGGAAACACGCAGGTGGGTGGCAAACAAAGAGGAAGAAGACCTTTCCAAGCCTGCAAAGTAACCAACAGCTTGCAAAGAGGTGCCCAAAGTCTTATATGTTCAGTACATTTTAGTCTCTGGCTGCCTCCAGCTTATATTATCAGCCATGACCCCCTAAAAAGGAAGCTTTTAGGCCCTCAGTCACATTTGTCTAAGGAAGTTTGTTGGCCAGGCTTTTTACCCTGGCCAGCCCTCAGTCCTCACTTGCCAGAATGCTGCCGAGTACTCACATAGTGCTGGCTGGGGAAAAACCTTTTCTCGTAGCCCAGCAGTTCGATATGCC
The DNA here is from genome assembly GCA_013398115.1 of Falcunculus frontatus. NCBI lineage: Eukaryota > Metazoa > Chordata > Aves > Passeriformes > Falcunculus > Falcunculus frontatus. The sequence continues at coordinate 106,231 of VZRV01010422.1, forward strand.
GGATGAAGGCGTCCCCCATTGCTGCTCCTGCCCGCAATGTTCTAGTCTGGACCCTGCTGCTGCCTGTGTGGGCGGTCTCCCCTCCCCTCTGCCCTCACCCAGCTCTGCTTTGTCTTAAAGCCCTGGGGAAGCGGAACTCCCGCTGCAATCGCACCCGTAATCGTTTACCCACTGTGGTTTGTACTGAGTCGGTGTTTCCCATGGCAAGTTCCCAGCCCAGCCCCTCCAGTGGCTCCAGGACTGGGGAGGAGGTGAACTCGGAAGCTTCTGGGATAACCTGAAGGCATCACTGGAATCAGAGGACAGTGAAGGGTGAGGGCCAGGCTGGCTGCCCTGATATCCAGAGGATCCTGACTGCTGATGTTGCCCTGTGATGGCACAGGGTGCTGCAGCAGAGGGTCAAGGACAGGTGCCTTGGCAGTGACAGCCAGAGACAGCTTTACCCTCTCTATCAGAGCTGGAAGGGCTGAATGAAGCATGTAATGCACTCCCTGAGCCACAGGAATGGCAATACTGTCTTCTGTGTGGCTGGGAATGGCAGGTGGGGAATCTGGGGCCACAGCACAGGCAGGATGGGGCAGCCATGGGCTCAAGTGTGCAAGAGCACCCCCCCTTTGCATCACCATTTCCTTTCAGTCACTTGCAGCTTCCCCAAAATCTGCCACCAAAAGGCTCCCTTGAGGAGCCCCTAAGGACATGAGCCAGTCCCAGCCCTGCTCAACACCTTACCTGGGCACAGGGCTGAATGGGAAGGGACCCCAGGCATAGGGAAACCCCAGAGTGGGCTGGAGACAGACCCCTGCATCCTGCTGGGAGAGCAGGAGAGTCCCTTGCTAAGCCCTTCTGAAATGCCAGTGCACCAGCTGCATCCATCTCCTTCTCCTTCTCCATCCTCAGTCCTGAGCAGAAAGACCTGAAGGGATGTGAGAGCTGCAGGGATCAATCCCACACTGCTTGCCATCAAAGGTGTACCCAGGAGCACTTCTGTCCTCACCAAGGGCACCCTCAATTACAATGGGCACCAGAGGTGGGCAGTCACCTGACAGAGCCAGGGCCTGCTCTCCACAGGATCCTTGGAGGAGCCCAGCTCCAGCCAGCTGTGAACACTCAGCTCCATCCCTGACTCTGTGCTCCATCCCCTCTGGAAGCCTGTGCCCAAGTGCAGCTAATGTTCCCAGCAGGCCAGCACGTTACCATGAGCTGGGTGCTAGAGCAAACCCAGCCCCATGCTCAGCCAGGAGCAGAGATGCCTTGGGCAAAGAAGTAGCACCCCTGTCCCCTGACCCTGGCAGGCAACAGCCCCAAACCACAAGAGAGCTGACACGGGCTTTTCCTACTGACCAGCAGCAGCAGACCCTGGCACAGGATCAACCCAATGCCCTTGTTAGATTGCAAACACAACAGCTTGCTCTGCCTGCATTAAAAATATCAAATACTAACCGTAGCCCTCCCCTGGAACTTGGGTGTGGTACTTGCAGCTGTGCAATAGTAAATGGTCATTTACATTCTGTTTCTTATTATTTTAACATGGGGACTTCCCTATATGCAAGGCAAAATTATACAACCACAGATATTAAAAAAGATCCATCCAGGGCTGTTTGGATTCTGCTCTGTTAGTCACCAGACAACTGCTGCTTACGCAGAACACCATAAACTTTGTCATAAAAGCTAATTTCATAATTACAATTGTTTGTACTAAATTTAAAACTGTATTACAGACAGTACATTACTGGAAACCACTTAATTCACATGCTTCTTCCTGCTTCCTCATTCCTCATCTTGTGATGTGAGAAATGAGAGGTTTTAGATCCCACTGTCACAGCGACAGTTCACAGCGAAACACCACCTGTAACTCAGTGTGATACACTGCTGAGTGTTCCATCAAATGTCTCACAGCTAATACGTGTCAAGAAGCATGATTTTAGAAGAGTCCTCCATCTGTTCCAAGAGCAACATCCCATCTGAACAAGCTAAGTTTTGTTGGTTTTGCATAGCCTAGTTTTTGGTAGCGGGGGGTCCACAGAGGTGGCTCCTGTGAGAAGCTGCTGGAAGCTTCTACCATGTCCAGCAGAGCCAATCTCTGATGGCTCTGAAGATGGACATGCTGCTGGCCAAAACTGGGCCAATTAGAGATGATGGTAACATGTCTGTGGCAACAGATTTAAGAATAAATCAAAGCAAAGGTGGTGGCAGCACAGTTTTAATTTCAGAAAAGAGAAGGAGGTGAGAACATGTGAGGGAAAACAACATGGCAACACCAAGGTCAGTGGAGAAGGAGGGGCAGGAGGTGCTCCAGGCGCCGGAGCTGAGGTTCCTCTGCAGCCCATGGTGAGTACCATGGTGAAGCAGCTGTGCCCCTTCAGCCCATGGGGAGCCATGGGGGATGCAGAGAT
>VZRV01010422.1:108714-146576 GCA_013398115.1 Falcunculus frontatus
TCCCGTGGGAAGAGAGAGCCATGGTGCAGCAGTTTTGGGAGGACTGCTGCTTGTGAGATTGGAACCACATTGAAGTTCATGGAGAATTGTTTCCCATGGGAGGCAGCCCACAGTCTCACAGGGGAAGGGCTCCTCTCCCTGAGCAGCAGCAGATCTTGAGTGACAAACTGACCAAAACCCCCATGCCCTGTCTCCCTGCACTGTCTGTCGGTGGGAAGGAGAGAGGGGTTTGGGGGGAAAAGGTGTTTTTAAGGACTTATTTTACTTCTCATTATCCTCCTCTGATTTTGTTAGCAACAAATTCACTTTCTACCTCTAAGCTGAGCCTGTTCTGCCCTTGAAGTGTTTTCTCCCAGTCCTTAACTTACGAACCTTTCATTAAATTTTTCTCTCTTCTCTGCCCAGCTGTGGCAGGGGAGGGCGAGTGAGCGACTTTCATGGGTGCCTGGTGTCTGGCCAGTGTCAAACCACAACGTAAGTTTACTGAGTTCATGAACTGCTTTGTATTTTGGGAAACAAGGCTGGGATCTGACCATAGGACCCCATTTTGAGAGAGATGAAGATCCATGTCCTCCAGACCAAGCTGGCAGCAGTGGTCTCAGCAAGGCCCCACTGCTTTGGAGTGGGAATAGCACACACAGGACTTCAGAGGATGGATTTCAGTCAAGGTTGTTGAAGATGGAGTGCTGAAGGTTAACAGTTTCTTAGGCAAATGGACTATCCTCTTTTTGGCACCGCTCCACCCAAAATTAGTACCAAAACTTCTTAGGATATAAGAGTTGATGGAAAGAATGCCACCCTAATCTTTGTTCAAAACGAAATTTTTGGGGTTTGGTAGATTAAATCTCAGCTTAATTCATTACAGAGCCAAGGGAGGCCTTTATGTCACTGATGGCAGACAGCTGTTACACAATCACAGAAATGAGAGCCTGCCCTCTTCCTCGGCTGTAGGTCTCTGACAGGACAGATATGAAAAGAAACAAAAGAGAAGAGGTTCAAGTTTTATATGTGGAAAACTTCAAATTCCAAGAGAAAAACACTGGCCGGCAACTGCATCACAGAGATATTGGACCTCAGCTGGTGGTTATGCTGTGAGAAAAGCCAGGGTGCCATATCCAAGGAATGCCCAGTTCCACCATGGACACCCTGAATCCTACACTACTTGGAGCCAAAATTCCCATTTAAGAGAAAGGAGCCAGTCCACTGCACAGGACAGGCTTTTAAAGTTCAGTAAAACATGGGAAACAAATACTCGTCTGCTTCTTCATCACCACAAACCTTCTCTTTTGGGGCAAAAACTAGTCAGAGCTCTGTTAAGTTGTTAGTTTGTTTATTTACTTTTTTGTTTGTTTGTTTCTTTATTTGTACAGCCAAGGCTTTTTAGGGCACATCTCACGTACTACTAGTTGAAAATGAGTGAGATTTTCATACATGGTCAACATCTTAAAAGTCTGCTAACAGTTAGGACTATAGGTAGATAATTTCTTAATATAAAATTGGTATTTGGAAGGTATAAATATTGGTGTAATTATTTTGTCAGACTAATTTCTCTCTACTGGATGTAACTCAAAATGTCTGAGACCAAAAACAGCCTTCAGCGTTGAGTGCCAATGCACCCATCAGCATTACTGCCCACCCAGCAGTGGGCCAGAGACAATGCACACCATGGAAGGACTCCAGTCCCTCCAGCAAAACCATTGCAACCACTTTCACTTCATTTTTCTTTAAGCTCCTGCATATAAAGTTTCAGTAGACCCACTCTGCTGTTACACACTTTGACAAGGCGATACCCTGGAATTATTTATTTTCCCAGTTCCTTTGCTGTGACACTTTGCCCTTATTTTGAGTGAGCACTAATGACTTCACCAGCAATAGATAGCTGGGCAGGCAGCTGTGCAAAAAGTGCCTCCTAAAGAGGGCTATGAGTAAAGAAGGGATGAACCATCCTGCTTTTTCAGAAGGGGAAGTCAAGCCAGCTGGAGAAAGCTGCATTAGCTCATTTCACATGTCCAGAAGCAAGTGTGAAACCTGGTCCCAAACTACTGCTCAAGGTTCAAGTGATCAGCAGGCAAATGTGTTGGTGGTTATAATGTGGACAGTGCCCACATGGCTGGGTTAACAGGTAAGGTATGGCAGGTGGGCACATTCCATGGGGCTGGGAACAGCTCTCTGCTGAGGCAGGAAGGCAGCATGGCACCAACCACCACCAGCTCCTATCTCGAGAGAAGGAAGGTAGGACCAGGATGAGCATTTTCAAAATGCCTCAGCATGGAGCTAACCCTGACCCTGCTGACATCACCAGCACAAGGTCCCAGTACTGACGTGGGAGCACCTAGATCTTGCATGGAGCAATTGTTCAACGAAAGCAGATGTCCTATAGGTCTCCCTTATCTCCAGAATGACAGAGATGTGCTGCTCTGAATTTACCTGCTGAATTTCAGGTTACTCCCAGGCAACAAGATACTGCATTTAATTGAATTTAAGGCTTCAAAATTTTCCTTGAAGATACAACCACCTCACCCACCCAGAGCAGAATTTCTATCTCAAACACATGACTGGACCTTACTTCTTTGCTGGCAGGAACTAACCATGCTGCAGCATGTTCTACCTGCCTACAGAATTACTGCTAGGACTTGATTAGATTTAAAAGGCTAAACTGTATACTGCATGGACAGTCATGAAAAACATCAGAAAGGTCTTTATTTCTTCATCAGGGAATATGATTTACCATTTGCGCATAATGCAATCATCTCAAACTCATCCCAGTAAAAGAGAAACCTTTACAAGTAATCTGCATCTTTAGAGATTATCATATAGCCAGAACCATACATCTATTATGGTTTGTGAAACTTTAAAAAAAAGGTATACTTGAGTTTCTAACATGTTGTGGGGCATAACCAGGACTACAGAGGACTTAATTTAATTGTTGTACTCACAGAATATTCTGAGTTTTTGACATAATAGGATTTAGAGGAGGTTGTAGAATGTTTTCATAACTAGTTCTAGATGAACAGAAGGGCCATCTCCCACAGCCTTCAGCAGAAAAGCTCTCACACGAGTCTACACAACTATTGTCTATGGTAGGACTGCAAGACCAAACCCATCATATATAAACTATGTGCTACTCTGATATAACATGCACTTACTGCTTTGAATTAACAGAGCAAAGTATGATGGGGTTTAATTTCAGTTGCTTCCTAATCCACACACTGGAATACCAACCATTTCACAGTCCATCTCATTAACGAATCTAATCATCAAGTGAACCAGTTTATCTTTTATTTAGTAAAAACATATGAACTGTGATAGATATAATAGGAAAAATTAGCTCAAATATACAGATAATATTGTCCAATTAGCCATTAAAGTAACAGCTGAAAATTAATATGGGTTTTTTTTTACTTGAAAGTAAAAAAACTGAACTCTCTGCAGGAATTTTTCATTACAAAAGCTAAGATGCATTCAGGTACAGTGAAATTCAGCTTTACCGGAAAATGTAGACAGCCTCAGCTAAGTCCCTGTTGATTTTAATCCCTGTCATCTCCCCAGCATTGCTGCATCAAATTTAGTCCTTAAAATATATTCCAAAGTAAACTGAGACATTCTAAATCTACAGTCATTCTTTGCTTTAAGTCAATTCACAGAACTGCTGAAAAAGTAGACATTTCTATCTAATAGTACAAAAGGGTTTGTATAGAAGATACTTCTCTTGTACAGTCATATTACACAGCTCTAGACAGGTCCAAGCAGGCTCTTCTCAGAACCGGATGCTTCTGACTAGGTAAGAGAAATCAGAAAAATAAGTTAGTTTCATTGAAGCCTTGTGTCTTATTACAACTATGAGCACTTTGTATTCTATTTTCTAGTTCTTTAGGCAGCAAGCATGCAGAAGCTGAATATTCCTCTCAATAAATATGAGATTAAATGTGTGCTCAAGTGGTCCCTGTCAGAATTTAGAACAAATATTCATTTTGGTGTAAATTCAGTGGATGGCCTAAAGCATCTAAAACTCTGAACCACTGCAGCATCAAACTGTGCAGCCATTGCTCAGACAACATTTCTGTGACCTTTAATTGACAAGTGAGATGGTTTTTTATATCTCACTGGCTGCAGTGCTTTCCATGACGAATCACAGTTTTTCTTTAGTATATTGTATTCTGCCACATTCAATTTTATGACAAATACATACACAGACTTCAATGATTTCGTAAGACCACCATTGCTGTGGCTGTAATGCTCAGGGCACAGACAGTTGGGATGCTGGTTTGTCATTTCCTGCAACTTTCTACCACATCATTTCATTGTCCCAATGCCGCCTTCTGTGTCCTGTGCAGTGTTCATGCTGTACAGATGGAAGGCCATGGCCAAGGCTGTCCCTCGGCTCCAAAAACTTAGATGGTGCCAGGAATGAAACCCACAGGCTCCAGGCTCCACTAGCCAATGCTTCATCTAACTTTATACCAATCAAATCAAATTGCTGAAGTATCAAATGCTGCATAATGAGGAAGATATCTGGGTTTCAGTATTACCAAAAAACTGAAATGGGAAGAAGTACTACCATTTTCTTTGAATGAAGCACAGAGACTCCAAACCATGTGGGTGAGCATTTTAGATTTGGTGATGTGATAGCATTGCTATCATTGTTCTCCACCACCATAAAAACATAATTTTTAGGAACAAGTGAAGTTAAAAATAGAGTAAGAGAAAGATTTGGACATTTGGGCATTGTAAATTAAACTAGGCTTTTCATAAAAGTTACCAGAAAAGAAAGAAAACTTTTAAAGAAGGTTGGTTTCTCATCACAATTAATAGCTTTACTGAGTGTCCCCAGCTCAGACAATACTGCAGTCATAGTGAAGAGCTTTCCTGCTCAATTACAATTTGGAAATATATGGGCATTGCCAAGAATAAGAATGCTTTTTCACACAGCAATGTCAGAGCTTTTCATGAACACTAATTCCCTCAGCTTTCAGTTGCTCTGCTTCTGAGGTGTGTGATTACCATCACACATTTTTATTTTTAGGCCACATGTTTCTGGGACTGACTGTCTCACAAATTTGAACACAGTGTTATACTGTATTTGGATGAGATACAGCTTTATACTGTATTTGGATGAGAAAGTGCAAAACATCTGACATTTTACATGTGAGAACTAAGACACATAAAATAATTCACAACTAAAGTACTGGAACCTTCTGACATTCAGTATTATACTTCATCTCTCTTTTCCTCAGCCAAAAATAGAAAAATATTATTCCTTGACAGGTGTTGACTTCAAGAAACACTAAATTCTTTTACCCAGTATTGATGAGATCTACGACGTCAAGTCTGGATCTTGCTTTGTTCGAGAATTTTCTTCTGTTTCTGTGTTATCTGTTAAAAAAGTAGTAATGAATGAAAAAAAGTGGAACTTCCCCACCAATTTTGTTACTGTTGTACTTAAGTAAAAATTTATAAGAACATGAAAAGCATAAATTGTCTTTTTAAACTATCAATGATAAATAAAAGCATATTCACAGCAATCCGATTCTGTGGAAATTACCATTTCCACTGCAATGTAAAGCAGCTTAGGATCTTAAGAGCACTCTAGTTCTTAATGAATGGAAATAAAATTGGCATTAGCAGGACTGCTTCTCTCTTAACTAGATCCAGACTTCTGCATTATTCTATCTCAGTCTGTCCAAAACAAATTTTAACCCTAGCTAATTTTCAAAGCACGGTATTACACAGGAAGGCATTATGCTATTTTAAAAAAAAAATCATGTTGGCTAAAATATTCATCACCTTTTGATACAGCTTTATTCATTGCAAGGATGCTTGGAGGTAAATCAAAGGAATCTCCTGTCTGTATAGCACTGTCCATATGACCCAGAGGCTGATTCTGTTCTTTTTACAGAGAATATGATGGAACAAAACTCGTTTTTCCCTGAAATTGTTTGAAGGTTCAGTGTGAGAATAATTCATCGCTACAAAGGCAAGCTGTTTTCACCACATGATCATTTTATACCTTCCATCCTAGTTCTGAAGTGATGTTGGGTTCTTTAGCCACTGTATGCCTTTTCACAAAAACATTTCTGTAGTTACAGTGTCTGAAGCCAGTTTTGGATGACAAATTCGTAACTACATTTTTCTATCTCTTCCAAACCATCACATTGAAGGCCCACATTGAAGGAGTTAAATTTCCTCCACATGACAGTATTCAGGAATAACTGTCTTTCTCCTTCATTATCTAGCTTCAGCAATCCCACTGAGTTTTGGCATGATAAAGACATCCAGTGTTCCAGCCTTCACAACTGTGAGCTTAAAATCTGCAGCTCAGCTCTGCTGTGACTCACTCTAACGTTTGCCTTCTTTCTGTCTTGACTGCTGCAACAGGGTCAGTCCATACTCCAAGAATGACTGACTTAAAACCCTTTGAGTGCATCTGTAACTCGGCTTTTAACACTCATTCTGGTTGAGAATGTTGACTTGGCTTAGAGTAGTGACATGACAGGGTAACTAAAGCAGTGGAGACTGGAAAGGGAATTTCCATGGAAAAGGGTACAGAAGAACAGGAGCATTGAGATTTGCTGCTTTCTCTTTTGGGGCAATGTAAGCAGGATTAGGGAATGAACTGAAGTTGAGAGTCTCAAGATGAAAACGGCTGATGCACAGCAGCTGCCATCCCAGGGCTGTTGGCTATGTTGCAGTCAAGCTGCCACAGACACATCAGTGAACCCTTCTCAGGTCCACCTGACACAAAGGCAGCACCCCAGCAAACTACCACAGCACCCTGGATCACCTTGGAACCACAGCAAAGACAGCTATGGCCATCCAGGGCTGTGCTGACAGGCTGGGGTACAGCAGAGGCAGCACTTACAGGAGCAGAGCACACAGCAGACAACAGCATCCCAACTCTCAGGTCAATTCGGTATTCCTAATGCACCAAGACCACATGAAAAAAACCATGGGGGATACAAAACCTATAGCTTCCTTGGTCTTACGTATATCTACGTACTAGAAAACACTTCACCAAAAGGGTTGTCAAGCCCTGGCAGAGGCCTGTCACCGTCCTTGAAGGGATTTAAAAGCTGTGTAGATGTGGCACTTGGAGAGATGGTTTAGTGGTGAGCTTGGGAGTACTGGGGCAACAGTTTGACTTGATGTTCTTAGAGGGCTTTTCCACACGAAATAATTCTATGATTCTATTTGAAAAGGATACAACTCAAGTATATTCCTGGACAATAGGAAAGTTGGACGTTTTTCAGAGTTTAAGTGCTAGAAGAACAGCAGTACTTCACTCCCTTGCCCCCAACACAGTATATCCAAGCCAATATGGCATTCAGGGTTTGTGATGATGGCAATCACTCACTTGCATCAGTTGTGGAAACTACCATGCTGAATAACTAGATGCATCATTCAGGATATGAACAGTCATTCAGAGCCTACGTATAGGCATGACTCACCAACCATGAACAATTCATGAAACTCCTTTGTAAAATTATTTAAATAGTAACTTTTGCTGCAAAGTATTTTTCACATGGTGCAGCATGATCTTACTATAAAGGAAGAAATGTGCCAGGAACCAATAAAAGACCTTTTTTTTTGTTTGGACTGACCTGACTTTAAAAACAGATGCAACTTTGTTCAGCATTACTTAAAAATACTTGGTGATAATAACTGAAGACAAACACTTACCCCCTAGAGATACTTCTATTTGGCTTGGTTCAGCTGGCTCTTAAATGAAAAAAAACAGTCAAATGAATATAAATATAGTTTCGACAAGATGAATCAGATTAGGGAAATCAGGTTTTCCCTGAAAAAAGCACCTCATTTTTCTGTAACAATCAGACTCCTATCTCTTTGTCTGAGATAAATTTGTTTAACTTTCTATAGTCTGCAACAAAATATAAAAAAACCCCAAACATTTATCACATTCAACTATGTAACACTTTCTCTTCCAAGAATGGTTCACTGTAGCAGACATATCACCAAGACCCAGAACATCATAATGTGCACTTGCACAGAATACACCAAATCGTGAACAGCTTAAAGAAAGAGTCACCACTTCTCCTAAGCATTGTCATTGATGGCAAGTATGTCTACTTTGGGGGGAGAGTGGGAAGGTGCGTAACAGAGGACAAGAAGTATGTTTTAATTCCATGCTGAGTTCTCTACTATCTCTGCATGGATTGTAGAAGAACACGTTCTGGGAAAACCATTTAACCTTTTTAACACTGCAGATGTTAAGGACTGACAGACTGCAGCAAGCTCACATGTAAAGAGAGGAGCCAGTAGTTTCCTTTATAATAATTTTCATCATACAAGTGTCCCTTACTCTTAAAATGTTTATCAGATGTTTTCTCTTAGTTTTCCAGTTTCTTTGTGTAATGATTTATTTAGTCAATTGCAAAAGTTTTCCCGGCACTACACCAACTTAGGATATGCATTTTTAAAAAGGTTTATGAACATTTAGAAGCTGTACTGGATCAAAGCAAAGTTGCCCAACCACATTTACTTTAGTTAATTCACAGCATAAAGCTAAGTTCTCCCTTCAGACTAAGGTGACGTGTGTGCAGTCCCAGACACAGTCTAGCAGAGGTTACAGAGCTTGCCAGCAGGCAGAAATTCCATCCAGACCCCATTGCCAGCTATGCAAACTTCACTTGGCTGAACATGCAGACATGCCCACATCTGAGTTAAGAAGACATCAGTAAATGGATACTGAATTTTCTTTATACATTGCCCCTACTAATCTTTCTTTCCAGCTCACTCATCATCTGCAAAAATCAAATCAAGGAACACACACACCAGTGACACAGCTCGATGAAAGCAGAGGCACTTTCCACTAAATTATTAATATTTAACAGCTATAAAAGTGTTGCACACCATTTCCCAAAATGAAATGGCTCATCATGAGCCGCTTATACCCTGGGACATGACTCCTAATGACATTTGCCAATAAGATGCAGAACTCCATACCCCACCCCTCCTGCAAGGACACGTGTCACACTCTGCATCACCTGGTAGTACTGCGGCTGCTGCTGGTGCTGTAGGTGGTGCATCTGCTTCAGCTTCTTCCATCAGCTCTAAGATTAGACAAGATCACTGTTTAACTTCACAATGAAAACAGTTCACATGCAACACAAGGACAACCTTTGAATCTGCAAATCCTGAAACTTGGCACATGAACAGGTTACTAACACTTGTGATTGAGATGCAGTTCAAACTTTTCTGTTACAGGAAAAACATTCCCTGTCTTGCCTGCAAGCACCAAAAATTTCCTCTTAAGTTTCCACATGTTCTTCAGATGAAGAGAAAAACATCATACTTATAAGCAGTAGGCTCAGAGCTTTTCAATCGTTCACCTTGGTATCCATCAGTATCAGATCATTTTGATCATAATGAGTGGACAAAGATAATGCCCAAACCTCACGTGGTCCATCACCAATCTGCTCCCCCAGTCCCAACACATACTGACAACTTATGCTGAACTGACAACAGTTCAATGGATTTTTTCATTTCTAACTGAATTCCTTGGAAATACTATTACACATTCACTTGCCTGGAAGGCTCCCCCTTGCAAAGAGACCTCTCTCCCACCTCAGAAGTGCACCTAGGTCTGGCGAGCAAGTCAGTGGGAGTTACTGGCTACAATATCTTCTTGAGAACACCTCATACTTGCAGTGCATAGACCTCAGCTTGTTAGCTGGAATACACTGGTGGATGAATGTATTTGAACAAACACTGGTCTGCTAAGGGTCAAGCTGGGTAAGGCCAAATTATGACAGGCTATTTGGCCTCTGAATTTCTAATCTGACATTGGCTCACAAAGAACACGACACAAGGGACACTGTAGTGACAGTACTTTGTGGTTTGTTTTTTCTCCTAAATTACATCTAACAACCAGGTCACAATTGTTTTAGCAACCAAAAATACTATACCTTTCTCTCCCAAGACCTCAAACAATTTCATTGTCAGGACCAAACTGGCCATGGCAGTTCAGCTAACTACAGTCTGCCTCTCTAAACAGTTATAGATTCAGCAGAATGGAGAATTTTTCACTGGAACAGAGTTGTGCAGCTGCTGGAAAGCTCTTGCTTACTAACTGCGACTGTGATGGATTTAAACCTACAATGTAGAAACTCTCATGTAAGGCTGTTGCTCAGTCATGATCCTAAATTTCTTTGGGACTCTGCAGCTGAAAAATACAAAATCAGTATCTTGCATTTTCATATCAAGTCAAGGCTAATCTTACACTGTTTGAATGTAAATTTATCCCCCTGCCCTCAAGTTAACTGTACATATATGTTTAGTCAGGAAATCTTAACGAGAGATACACAGACAAGAGTTATACAGAGACCTTAAACTTGGGGCCTCTGCCACTAAAACACAATATAGAAAATTAATCTTGGTAGGTTACAAAAATACATTTGTCATCAGTGTCTCATAAATACTTACGATTGTTAATCACAAGTCCTGGAAAAGGTCTGGAAAAAAAATACAATTACTGATTCTAAAATGCACTGCATGGCATTTCCTCCCAATGCAATCTCCCCATACCTTCTATAACAGAGATCATGCTAAAAAATGAAAAGAAAGTCAAGTAAAACAGAAGGAGTAGCAGCTCTTGGGCACTTTGGTTCTTCAAAAGTAGCATTTTAAAAAGTAACATATATGGGAAGAGCTAAACCCTTCCCTTGGTCACTGCTACTTAGCAAGAGGTCTCCTCTTCTTCAGAGTTCAATTCAAAAACACACATCAAAGCCCTTTTGGTTAGAATATGTCATGATTAAGGGTTGAGAATTCAGACTCCTTAGTAAAATCTATTCAAGAAATTTCTCTCTCTAAAGATAAACAGAAGCTTTTACACTTCTGTGAAGTCTCAAATCTATGATTTGAGAAGTTACAGAAACTGATAAATTTTTATTTTCAACTCCCCCTTAGAATGATTCCAAAGTTTAATCTACTCTGCTTCATGCATACAAATTAACATTGTATATATGTGTTTGTGTGTATATATGTCTATGGAGATAGACATATACAAATGAAATTCTGTTATACTGTAATTGGACAATATTGTAATTTTAAATATTGAATAGAAACCAGTAAGCTCTGGACTTGTCTCAAAACTTGATATTATGACTGGAAGAGCAAGGCCCAGAAAACTATAGGACTTTTTTACACATTTTGATTAGGTTTCAACTCAAAAGACAGCTCGCTGTAATTTACAGTATTAATAATATGCCCTTTGTCATAGTAAATTGGACATGTCCTCCTTCATTCATGCTAGAAACATCTGGGCTTCATTTGACCTGATACAGTTATCCAAAAAGAGCCAACACATATTTAAAGATGTACTACAACTTCTATTCTCTCACATTTATTCCAGCTATGGGGCTGTGCTCACAATCTAATTAATGGAAACTACATACCTAATGACAGTAAACTTGATAAACTTTGCTGATTCCAAAATCTTCCTCATTGAGCTGACTTCCAGATAACTGGGTGCTTTAAATGCCACACCTGGTGGCATTCCATCCACCAACACACAGCCAGGGTTGTTAGTGATTTTTCTGTATGGAACTTTCACAGGAAAATTCATACCAGTGGCTTCACCTAAGTGAGAGAGGTCACGTTTATTTTCAAGCCTACAGTATTTATGATTACACTGAAGAAGAAGTCCTCAGATATTAAGAAACAAAATGCAGACCATGCTTTCTATCAGATCTGAAACGATGAAAATTCACTTGACAATGAAACTATTACAGTGTTAGAAATGAGGTTCTGGATTACACTCATGAACATTACTATGAGAGCATTAGTCACAACTCCAATTCTAACAGTTCAGAATGTGAAGAACACAGATTCTGCTCTTAGAAAAAGGTAAAGAACAGGATATAAAAGGAGATAGCTACATGAAGGAAAACAAAGTGTTTCCCACAATGCTATGAAAAGCAATTCAATGCAGCACAAGTGAAGGAATTTCAGATAAGGAAACCCAGGTCATTACTACTGTACAATGCAAAGTAAAAAAACCAAACAATACTATACACAGCAAAAAGGTTAAACTGCATTTTTAAAATTACTCTAATCCCAAGTATTAAGAGGTCAGGATTATGAAGCCCTGAGAAGAACCATGAATTGCCAGCAAAATAAATACTTCATCCATGTTGACACAGGAAACAGGAAAAGGGAAGGGGAACCGTGAAGCAATCTAGACTCTTAGGACTTTGTTTAAAACACCAAGCTGCCTACATCACTTACAAAAGATTCTTTTTGAAGTCAAAGCACAACATTCATATACAATTCTCGAATTTGTTCATTTTAATGACCATATATATATAATTCACTGTGAGTGAATATTCATTCAGTAACTTCAGTATGAACACTATTAATTGCAACCACACCTATGTAAAAATGGGGAGTAAGAAGCAATTACCAAATTTCTGGCTAAAAAGATCATTTACTTGCTCTCTCAATTGTCTGGCTTTTTCTACTTTTGGCAGTCGCTCACTTTCATCATCTGGAAGAAATTGTTAGAACAGCATGAGAATTAAGCACAAATTTTCCCCCCTGAAGCTTGTTTATCCCTGCATGTTTACTCAAAGCAGGTATACCCAAAAGCTTCTAAACAGGCACTGTCTTTGTTCCTCATTTTAGTAGTAACACAGAATTGTATGAATACACAAAAATAGATGGCTGCTAAAAAATTACAGAATCCTAGAACGGCTTGGTTTGGAGGAGACCTTAAAGATCATCCAGTTCCAAACCCCTGCCATGGGCAGGGACACCTTCCACTAGACCAGGTTGCTCCAAGCCCCATTCAACCTGGCCCTGAACACTTCCAGGGATGAATCTAGGTTTACCGTCTAGAGATGATTTTGTAAAGTAATTTAAACCAACAAATTGTATTTTACTTTCTTATGGAACATAGAATGGTATGTAAAGGTAAAAGCAAAGTGATCATTCAATAGATGGCCATAGCATGCAACATTCCTCATGGTTTCCAGTGAATTCCAATGGATGTAATAGGTGCCTGAGAAAGCAGTCACTGGTGTTAAGACAAAGCAGTTCAGCCTGCATGGTCATTCAATTCAGTCCAAGTACTGATATATGGAAGTTGCCAAGAACTGCAAATCAGTATTTAATTTATTGCATCAGAAAAATGTGGATACTTCTTAACGGATGGTTGAACTAAGAATATTCTAGAGATGTCACCGATGAAATAGTAATGAGTGTTACATAATATTTAACATCTCAGCAAAACCAAAAAGGTAACTTATGTTCTTTGTTGACTGTATTTGTATTTCAGCAAACCAGCTTGACTGAAAGAAAAAACTTCATCAAACTAAACAAATATCATGAAGAATATAAGCACAAGTAGTATGATGTGAAACCAGCCACTATACACACCTGGTATGGTTACTTGAATGATGTTTAGGTCTTCAACACCTGCAGTTGTGCTCACTACTGTGTTTTTTGTGGTCCTTGTTGTATTGGCTTTACTGGATGAATTATTTTTTCCTAAGAGGATTAATTTAGAAAACATTTATAGAGAGGTCAAAATCTTCAGTCTCATCTATAAAGAAAATATTGCAAAACAACAAATATTGGCAAAGTTTCCAAAGAGCACCTAGTTTCAGTTTCAAAATGGGAGCTTTATTCTATGACCTATCTACCTGACACAATTTTCTACTGGCTATCTGCACTCCTGTCTCTGGCTCATGCATCATTTAGATGATCTACACACTAGGAGCAGATAATTTATCTCTAGACCTGAATAACTCCTGTGAATCCTACATTATTGGCTACATTTTGATAGAAGCTAGTAAAGAATACACTAGAGGCACAATTATTTGCGAGTAACTTAAAAAAATTAATATTCCCTTGTTAAAGCTGTATTTAAACTGTAAGTGGTAAGTGCTTTTCCCATGTTAAAAACAAGCAAGCAAACAAACCAAACAACTGCAATGTAGACTAAATCTTTCAGAAATTTATTAACACCATGCTGCTCTCATAATTAATATTTAACCCTTGAAATAAACTGTTATCTAGAAAGTTAAGCAGTTGCAAAACTCACTTTGGGGGCTTCTAGCAGAACTTTCTTTGACAGCTGCCTCAAGCATCTCAGGCCTGCAAAGAGATTGAACATTTTACATACAATAATAAAACTATAACATCAGCATTAAAGAAAATCCCATTTTCTAAAAACAGTAACTAATTGATATCCTCTGAGACAAATAGACAGTCAAGAACGCAATGACTGAGAGGCTCCATAACTTCAAAGAATCCTAGACTGGTTTGGGTTGGAAGGAACTTAAAGCCCATCCAGTTCCATGCCCCTGCCATGGGCAGGGACACCTCCCACTAGACCAGGTTGCTCAAAACCCCATCCAACCTGGCCTTCAACACTTTCAGGGATGGGGCAGCCACAGCTTCTCTGGGCAACCTGGGTCACGGTCTTGCCACCCTCAGAGTGAAAATTTCTTTCCAAACATCTAATTTAACCCTGCCCTCTGGCAGTTTAAAGCCATTCTCCCTTGTTCTATCACTACATGCCCTTTTAACTTCTCTTGCCACTGTTTCTGCACTGGCACAGGAGTATCTAAACCCATTCTAGGCAAGAGAAAAAAAATTCTTACAGCTCTCGTTATATGAATCTCCACTCCTCAGCTCTCAGTACACAACCAGCAAGCTTTATGAGTAGCCCATAAGTGCTCCTTGCAGTAGGAACTAAAACAGTGATGTGATAATTGTGATGGGTTAAGAAATATGGACTTGCTCTTCCTCTCACAACAGGCTCTAAGAGTCTTTCAGAACAAAGATATTATTGTATCTTGTTCCACCTGCACAAGAGCTTTCCAACCATTTCCTCAAGTACTAAAAATATTCCAGTGTGTATTTTATAGAGTAATTTAGCAACTTGACAACACAAAATTTCATTTTTTGGTCTACATTTCAATTCTCATGGACCAGATTATCAAAGACATATGGGAGCCTTACTTTTTAATAACAAATCTTATTTTGGATTTATTTCTCAGGATCTTCTCTAGTCTTGGAATCCCAAAAGTTGAAGGCTGGCGGAACGGTACCCCCTCAGGTAGTCCTTCCACGTAGAAAGACTCTGGGAAGGATTCAAACAGTGCATATGGCACCTTCATTGGCTCACTGAGTCCCAGAGCTTCCCCTGAAATGCAACAGAGCAAATAAGGTACCAGTTAGGTAACTAATGTGTACAGAAATAGAATACCTCTGGTATAAATGGAATAGAGTAGTTGGCATATACATACTGTATTAGGTAGAACCAGTAGGCTTTGCCTTTTTTGGTGACCGCTATGAGTATGCAGGAAGAAAATTAACAGTTTCAAACATAACTCATTCTGTTGCAGTAAATCTCAGTATAGTTTGCTGAAAATTAGTAATGTGCAGCCAGCTCATGCCCCTGGTTTGGTATGCGTACAAGACTATCCCATCTGTATGCCACTCCGCTGAAGGCAATGCATTCTGCCTCTGTCTCTTCTAGAGAACAGCACCAAGGGCAGGTGAGATTAGGGCTCTTGTTCAAAAACCCGCACTCAGAAAAGTAATGAGAAGCCATTACTTCCAAAAGTCATTAGTTTCCAAACAGCCTGCACTAGAAGAAGTGCTGGAATATGATGGAGCACATTTCTCCAGATACCACCCATAACCTATTTTGAGTCACACAGAGTCATACGAAGTCCCATTTATAAGCAGAGTGATGAAAGCTTAAAACGATGTGCTGGTATGTGGAATCACTCTGTCTGTGGGTCATTTAAAAAGTTGTAATCCAACTACAACTTCTCCATTTTCAAACCCAAATAAAATAACTAGTGGGAATGTGACACTGGATTGCAAGTACATGAGAATGAACTCAGATGGGAAATTGTAAAGTATACAAGGTTTGCAGGACTTCTGGAATAAACATATGAACACCTCTCAAACATCTAACTGCATGCTCATAAGAAAGGCATCTCAGTAAAAAAGAATCAATAAACATACCACATTTTTCATTAAAAAGATTTTCAACTTTCTGCTTTAAGTCGGTAATTTTGGCATTCCACGCCTCTGCCAGGAGGAAATTGGAAGAATTAGATCAACACTCACACAATGAATCACAATATTTTAATAAATATGTAATAAATTATTATGCTTGATAACCAATTTACTTATGGCAATGAAATGTGCAAAATGGCTTTCACGCTGCAAAATAATATCCACATAAATCCTCATTTTCCTGAAGCTTTGAAAGATACTGCCACTGGATAAAGCAAGGGTGATTGAAACCAAAATTAATCCAAGTGTCATCCAAATTTACAGTATCAGATAGGGTAAAATTTACTCATCTGAACTGGCACCCAAAACAGTGGCAGAAAGTTCCTCATATGTTCAGTGATGCAGCCCTGAAACACATGCCTCTCTCCTGAGAACTTTAATCTCTAGCACAGTTTCTACTTCAGCGATGAGATTAAATGTCCACCTAGATAGGCATTTTGTTTCTGACAGCCATCAGAGCAATTACTAAACTGGTTTACTTGTGGCTGCACTAAGTGGGCCACGGCTGGTCTACGAAACTAAAACCTCAGTCGAAAGTTTAAAAAAGTCGCAGATAAAAAAAAAAGCCTAGGTCTAACAACAACAGGCAAGTCCAAGAAAACTGTACACAACTCTGAATACGAATACCACCCATGCCAAATCAGTATCTCATTCATTCTCAACTGGCTCAGTGGGAGTAGATAATTGCTTTCTTATAGATTTTATGACCATACAGCTAAAAAGAAACAATAGGGGACAAAAAAGATAAAGAAAATAACAACGAATTCATACACAAACATAAGCAAATAAACTCAGAATGTAAGGATGCTGAAAAAAAGGCTTACTGAGACATAGAACTACTTACAGTTACTTTGAATGCAGTCACTCATCTCACTTAACAACGAAAAATTTTTCTGAATTGCAAATTGACCCTGCTTTCAATGCAGAGATTTCTATTCCAGAGCACTGCACAGACAGGTCTGGGCCTCCATGGCCAAAACGCTTTGGCCTACATTCATGATTCATGACTACATGACTTTCAGTCCTGTCCACCCTTTCCTTTACTGATTTTCCAGAACTGGAGAGGTCAATCAAGGTAATCATGCATAATCAGCTCTGACAGATCATGGCTTATTACAGTTAGTTAAAATCCTTCCTGGTCCCTACATCCCACCTAGGTATCTCTGCACAGTGATGTCAATATTTCAAATTTGTGGAGGACTTGTGAAATTTATGCACAGTATCACATCTCAGCTGGGTTTATGCACTTGGCGGTACTTTGCACCAGGAAAGTCCTTCAAGGGTCTGCGGCACTGTGCGGTAACAGACCAGCAAAAGTCTAAAACTGACTCTGCATCTGAATCAGTAAGATCTAATGGATCTGAGCTGCATTTGTACAGCATACTCCATATATCATCCAGGATTTCTCTAATGCAGATTACTCCACATAATGAAGAACTGAATGTACACAAAAGCAAGAACTTCAGTCATTCACTAACTGTACAACAGAACACGAACTCGAAATATCTGATATGCAATCAGGATGTTCCATACCAACACTAAAGGAATGCATGTGTGCTAATTCCCTCAACACTTACCAAAAGAAAACTCTCTTCCTTGTGGCTTCAAATTTGTATTGGATCCATTAGTTTGAGCATCTGTTGTTTGTGCTTTATTAGGACCTATGAAGAGACATTACATAAATAACATAGAGAGCAGAAGCAAGACATCATACAAAAAACAATGCATCAAACTTGACTACTAGAGTAATCTTCAATTCTGAATCAAGAGTAGAATAAAAAAAGCCTTTAAGAAGTTCTAGAGTTGTATTTAAGCATTTAATACTACTGATCACTGTCTGTCATTTCTCTGCTCAGGACTACATCAGTTCCCACATCTCTGCTTGGAATAATGGGCCCAAGCAAGCTGTCAAACTCCAACATTTTACCTAAGCATCATCTACACAGTATCCAGTTTGTTTCAGAAATAAAAAATAAAACTGTTTCTATACTGAAGTGTATCTGGAGCCTTGAAGTAGAACAGAGTTTGCTACGTGAGGTGTACGTTACTTATGGGCTATGAAAGCTTAGAAGAACAGAAAACATCAGAAGAATAAAATAAAAGAACATCAGAAGAATATTTAAGGATATTTCTTCCATACTGTCATCAACAGTAACTTCAATCTCTGGGACACTTGAATTATCCGCAGAACTTCGTGACCTTTTTGAACTCCTTGGACTAACTGCTGGAAGCCAAAAGAACACAAGGTGTAAAGCACAAATCCTGCATAGCTAACAAAAAACTAGCTGTATTCTGAGAATTCTAACAGACTGAAGTAAGTACAGTCTGAACAGTAGAACCTGAACAATACAGTGATGCTCACAACCTTAAAAAGTAGGTTTAGTGCTCTTGAAAAAGGCACACCTAGATTTTCCACTAATTCAGAACAGAAGACTTTGTTTTTTCTAAGTGTGAAGGAGAGTTTTGGTACTTTTTATTATCTAAATAATAAAAACATTACTAACATCTGAATTTTCTACAGAAAAAAGATTTTTTTATTCTTTTCTTATAAAATATCATTATTATTTATCGCACTTCACAGCTCTCAGTTAAATATGGCTGAAGCCATTAAAAGTGAAATAAAAGTTGTCAAAATTGAGTAAATTCCATTTTCTGTACTAGAAAAGTTAAAAAAGCAGATACATTTATGGTTTGAGTGTCTTTCTCAAATAATAGCAGATTTAGAGGCCACTATGCTAGATCATCCTAAATAATGCCTTTTATTTACAATACCCGTATTTTTCAACTACAAAGATCTCAGTCTGCTAGGGAAGCAGAAAGGAAATATTTACGAATTGATGGCAGCAAGTAATACTTAATCGTTTACCTTTTGCCTTTATTTTATTAGCCAGTCTTAGAGGCAAATAGGAAGTGAGAAGCTCAGGCCTAGAAGTTGAACAGAACAAATCCAATCAGTTGTGAGACAAGTAGTGCAGCAAAATGCTACAAATTTTTTGGAATTCAGTTGAGCTCCAATTCACAAAACATCAGCTCTCTTCAATGAAATTCTGTTAGAAGCATGGATGACTCTCCATCTACTATAACCACAAAAAAAATAGAACACATAAAGCTGTATTTTCTATTCTGCAATTTTCTTTTGGGTTTACTTCAAGCAAAAAAAAAAAAAACCAGAAAAAGGAAAATAAAAGAAGGAAAAAAGCTTCCAGGTACAAGACCGTTTTCCCCCCCTCTCAATTCTTGATGCATGAAACACACAATTTACACATCTACAGAAATTTGATGAGGAATGTATGTCCTTATAGAAGATAAAACATACATGCAAAATATTCTTTGTGTTTCAAGGAAGCAGAATTTAGGTGGCATTTAAAGCCTAGAGCTGCTGGGAATGAAGTCAACTTCAAAATCAGAGGTAAAAATAACTGAATCACAAACTTACTTCTTAATAACAAATTTGATTTTGCCACTCCCACGGACAATTCTTTCAAGGCGTGGAATTCCAAACCATGTGGGGCTTCGGAAGGGGACTCCTTCTGGCAAGCCTTCAACGATCAAGGACTCGGGGTTTGATTCAAATACAGAATAGGGAACTTTCACTGCCTCTGAAAGCCCCAGAGCTTGGGCTGAAAATAACGATTAAATGATAGATTACACACTTAAACGGGTGGAATTTTATCTCAAGTGATTTTAAGAATCTTGTCTTACAGAAGCTCTGCTACTCAAAGCTAACACCACCCCCCCCAAACAGAAATATTTAAATATATTTAAACAGATTCCCTATTATTTTCTGTGGAGTAACTGAAAATGGGGACTTGGCCCATCTTGTTACAGATACTATCTAATATAGGCTTGCAGTACCTAATGTTTTTTTTTTGAGAACTTCTTTTCATCCAAAAGCTTTTGTGCATCATCTCTTGTCACACAACTGGAAAAATTATGGCCTAGGATGCTGTTATAAAAACATTTATGTCAGTTATAGGAAAGAGTAAGTAAAATAAAGGTAAGAGGAGTCAAGATTTCCATATCTGTCCTACTATACATCTGATGCTTAAGTAAATACGGTAACACTTAAACAGAGGAGTTCTAAAATGCAGCAGCATTACAGAACAGTTCATTTAGCATTTAACTTACCAAACTTCATATTAAACATATCTTCTACTTGCTGTCTTAGCTTTGTGATCTTGGCATTCCAATCTTCTTTCACTGTAAACCAGAAATAGATGTCAGAGAATCACCCAGCTCTAGATACAGAGGTACATTTGAACATACTTCTCTCAACATAAAAACTTGAAAACTAACAACACAATCACATCTGAGAAGACAGGGACACAAAATGAGTAATGATTATTAATAGCAGCTTAAATTATACACATAATTCCCTCTACATAATGAAAAACCTGTTTAAATGTAGCTACAAATTTCAAACACTGACCCAGGTACAACAACTTATTCTTCAGACCCTTTAGATGCAGGAAGAAATTATTTTAGTGGTTCTTACAAAACTTGAATTAATTAATCATAGTGTATAAAAACAGAGTAGAACATGATGATTTAAAGAGTGCTTTGCTAAACATTTTGATTAGCATTAAAAAAAATCATCTTCAGTCCTAGTCTCTATTGTAAATAAAAGCCAATTATAGGAGTGCTAGCCAGTGCAGACAATTTGTAGCTTAGATGGAGAGGAAAGAAAAGGATGTCCAATAAAAACTTTTTTTTCCTAACAAACAGCATTGTAGGGGTTTTGCATGGCCTGGTTTTTGGTAGCAGAGTAGCTATAGGGGTGGCTCCTGTAAGAAGCTGCCAGAAGCTCCTTCCATGTCCAGCAGAGCCAATCCCTGGTGGCTCCAAAGATGGACGTGCCACTGGCCAAGGCTTGGCCAATTAGAAATGGTGGTAATGCCTCTGTGGTAACAGATTTAAGAAGATTTAAAAAAAAAAAAAAAGGTGGCGCAGTTGTAATTGCAGCCAGCTGAAAGTGGGGTGAGAACCTGTGAGAGGAACAACTGTGTAGACACCAAAGTCGGTGAAGAATGAGGGACAGAAGCTGCTCCAGGTACCGAAGCCAAGATTCCCCTGCAGACTGTGGTGCAGACCATGGTGAAGAAGCCCCTGCAGCCCATGGAGGGCATGGGAAGCAGAGATCCACCTGCAGCCCCCCGAGGAGCCCACGCCAGAGCAGGTGGATGCCTGGAGGAGGCTGTGAGCCTGTGGGAGACCCATGGAGAGAGGGGCCCTACTCCCAAGCTGGAGCAGCCTGTCCTTGGAGTACTGCACCCCATGGAAAAGTGACCCATGCCACAGCAGTTTGGGGAGGACTGCTGTTCGTGGGAGGGACTCATGTTGCAGCAGTCTGGGGAAGGACTGGCGCTCGTGAGATGGAGCCACGTCAGAGAGGTTCGTGGAGAACTGTCTCCTGTGGGACGGACCCCATGGTGCAGCAGGGGAACGACTTCTCTTCCTGAGCAGCAGGAGAAGCTACGGGTGATGAACTGACCCCATTCCCTGCCTCCTTGTACCACTGGGGTATGAGGTAGAGCTTCAAGGAGGAAGAGGTGGGGGAAAGGTGTTTTTAAGTGCTTATTTTACTTCTCATTATCCTGCTCTGATTTCGTAGGCAATAAATTCACCTTATATCTCTAAGTTGAGCCTGTTTTGCCCATGGTAGTATTTGATGAGGGATCTCTCTCCGAGTCTTTATCTCAACTCATGAACCCTTCTTCATATTTTCTCTCCTCTGTTCAGCTGCAGAAGGGAGTGAGTGAGCAGCTTGTGTGGGTGCCTGGCATCCGGCCAATGTCAACCCATGGCATCGTACTCCATTACTTTTCATCACAACTGATAAACAACAATTAACTGCTATTGAGCCATGTGAAAGGCATGCAGGAAGGAAGCTATACAGAAATTTTTTGTTTCCAAAGCATATTTTTGACTCATAAATTACCAATTGTGCTTATTTCTAGTGTCTTATACTTCCATGGCAAGACGCATTAATATTTTTTTCGGTCTGGCATACTTATTTGATAGATTTCACAGGTATTTAACACCTGCACGTGTTAAATGACCTATAGATGACCTATTCACATGTTGTAGTCCTAGTGGCAAAGGAATCAGACTAACTTACTTAAAAATTTTTTGTTATTCACAAACTGTCTGTTGATGGCACAGGATTACTATTTTCCAAAATAATAACACTTTGCTTTAAAAAGTCTAATATTCTTTGGCAACATTAAGTTTGCATCTGTAGTAAGAAGATCCTTGGCCTTTGTCCAGGAAAGTGGTTTTCACTGGGCTCTAAGCCCAGGAGAACATTTGCTGTGTTTATCTCTCTGACATCAGACCCTGGACCCCAGCAAGCATGGTGTGCACTGGTAATTCCAGAATCACCTATAAGTTAGTGAAAAATACAGTGAAATAACTAGTACAAAAAGAAGTATTATTCTGTACATTCCAACAGTCTGAGGTTTAAGAATCATCATCACTACTTGCCTGTTCTTCCAGAAAGAGGATTTTATTAGCTGGGTTTTTTACTGCTGTCACTGGCACATGCTGTTACTACTTCAAAAAAACCCCAAACTCAATGTTGCCTTTTCCTCTGCCCCACAAGAAAAACAGCCTTTTCTATTTAACTACCCTCTAACTGGATATGAGTTTTTTCCTAAAATCCCCAAAAAATCCACAATACATTGTGATGATGTAAGGTGACTACTGCTTGCATGATTATAAAATCATATTAAATCATATTCCTTCTTATTTTTGTCCTCCAGTAAGCTGTGTGTGTGTAAAAACATAGCAAGCCCTGGATCTTGGCTTGTGTTATTACTACAAGCAGATTCATACTCCTAAAAAACCCAATGAGATCTTGATTGCACATCCTGTAGCAAGAAAGCACCAAGACATTTCAATTCAGGACATTCGGAAATAAATCCTAAACTGATTCTTCTCCCTGTTAAAGGCACTTCATGCTTTCAAAAAATCCCTACAATCCCTTACCAGAGACCTGAAAGAGCCCAGGGTCAGCTGTGAAACACCAAGGGACTCCAGAGCTTTGATTCAGGTCAAGACAGTAACTCCAGTTCTCTGGGGCTCTGAAGGTGACCCAGTCTAGTTATTCAAATGCAGCTGGGACTGCACTAGGATTTCACAATCCAGGAAGGCATCCACGTTCACAGTGATCAGTTTATTCCTTCCAGCCCTCATGAAGAATATGCCAGCATACTCATCACACAATAGTTACTTCTTGAAAAATGCTGCACTGATCTAGATGCCTTTCCCCATCAAACCCTTCCATTCCCACTTGGAGACAGCACCTGTCTTACCTGGGGTGTTCGACCTGGGCTGATTACCTTCGGCTGAAGTGGGAGTTAGCAGCTCTGGCCTGAAACCAGGACACAAATAATCTGCTTATTATTGACATAAATTAAATACTAGTACCTAATATGACATGAATTGAAGAGTTTGAATTTTACTATTATGTTTTTCACACTTGTCAACATGCTACAGATATGCGAAAGATCTTTTGAAATACTTGTCTGGATTGCAAATATCCACTTTATGATACAGAATATTTAATTTGCTTATTTGGTAACTAGAGACCAAATGCTTCACGACTTAATGAAACCAAGTGCTTGATTACACATAGGGTGTTTGGACTTCTTTAAAAATCCTCCATGTTTGGACTTACCTTTTGATCACAAATTTTATTCTGCTGCTCACTCGAATTATTTGTTCAAGGCAAGGGATTCCATACCAGGAGGGACTCCTAAAGGGGATGCTCTCTGGCAGCCCTTCAACATAGAGGTCAGTTGGATGACCTTCAAATTTCTTGTATGGAACAGCTTTGGGCTCAGTGCTCCCCAAAGCCTCAGCTGTTGGAACAAAATACATCCAGTAACTGAACAGACTGGCCAATCAATCTTCATTAAAAGCTAGCTGATACCAATTCCTCAGGCTGTTGCAATTGCGATCTTAAAATCTGGTACAATGCAGGACATCTAAATCCAACAGAACCCAAGCCTCACCACATCAAAAATACAAAAAATTTGCCATATTGTATGATGTTGCTGTTTGGCAGTCACAATACCAGACTGGAGATTACTGGACTGCTCACTGGAGCATAATACATTTGTTTTATCCAAAATCATTAATCTATTATAGAGTATCATGAAAAATTTTATTCTAGCTCTTAGGCAGTTGACTATTTTTTTCATATTGCATAGAACATAAAAATTCACCGAGAAATGTTTTAATACTAATTATGATGATATTGCAGTGGATATAAATTTAAGTAAATAGCTGTTTTATCTACCATCAAAGGAAAAAAATCCAAATAGGAAGGAATTGAGAGCAATCAGAAGAGCTGTATATATAAGACTTATAATTCTTTTAAAACTATAAATTTACCTTGTATAAGCAGTAAACTAAAACTTTTTTTTTTAATCAACTGCAAGAATTTTAAATACTTGAAAAAAAAATCTGAACAAAGGTCTCATTCACATAGACATTCAAAAGAAGGATTGAAAGCAACCTTCAAGAAATACAAAGCCATAAAGAAAAGAAAACAATAATACTGTACTCACCAAACTTTTTACAGAAAAGTTGATCTACCATCTTTCTCAATTTGGTGATTCTGGCATACCACTCCTCTTTCACTGTATTTGAGACTGACACAGAACAAAACCAACATTCCTTAATTATTTTGGTTATATTTTCAGTTTTTCAGTTTATAGGATGCAAAATCATCCTGCATTTTCAGGTAACACATAAATGCTTTGTGTAAGAAGTATGGATTCAACCTGGAACTAGAAAAAAATTATCATAATGACAGAATATTATAACTGAACAAAACTCCACTGAACCAGTGATATCACTCTTGCTACAAAATACACACAGTGTATTGGCCTGAAGAACTGCAATACTTTCATTGTCCACCTCCAAAATGCAGATCTCACTTGGAGATGGGAATAGTTTTTCAATGGTTTCATTTCCTGAAGAATTATCTTGATATTCAGTGCGGAATTAGGCATGCGTACGGGATGAAAACTTGCTTTCAAGGGATCAAAGCACAAATAATACAAATCACGTTTTCCACCTGAAGATGTCTTTGTGACCAACAAGTGAAGCTTCCCAGTCTCAAAGAAGACACTGGCCAGCTGCCACGCCATGGGTTTAGTCAGAATGCAAAAGCAATGAATGACTTGTGTTCCGTAACGGCACCCGACTGGGCTATCAGCACAAGCACCAGCTCACGCTTCTCCAGCCATTCCTGAGATACGACTGGTCTGTCTTGCAGCCATTATCAGTCTTCTCAGAGTTTCAAGACTGAGGCCATTCCACTACATCTTCCTGACCAGCCTGCTTCCCACAGGAATGCAAATGAAAATCAACTTTTCCTCTGACAGTCAAAATACAGGTTCCATACTCATCCCATTCCTTTCCTGCTGGGGACACAAGCTATCAGGGCCTATGGACAGAGCAGGAATTGGACATGGAGATGAGAGAGCAGGGGCTGGTGCTCCATAGCTCTGTCTCCTGATGGCAGTGGACACATGGAGCAGCAGAGTAGATAATGAGCTACTGAGAAAGAGGGACTCCAAATAGGAAGAAAACTGCAGGAAAGGAGGTTCAGACAGCTGCTGTCTTCTTGTGTTCTCTGAGATGTTATTGACAGTTTCCAGGGATGCTCTCTTCTCTTAGAGAGGATGCAGAGGTCACACATAACTATCTCTAGTCAAGTGATAGTTGGTGATGACAAGCAATATAAGCAACTGTTCAGAGCTCTGTGCCATAAAAATTGGTTACCACTGGTTTTCTTAGCTACAGGGGTTTTATGAGATAAGAAATGTACTTGTTTTGCTTTCATAATCAGTACAACCATATTAAAAATTACTAAAACAACAGAAAAAAGGGCTAATTAAAAAAGCCACATAAGAGTCCAGATAACAGTAAGGCTCAATTACTAGCCTATCTACTATTTTTGTAGTCAAATTTTGTACTTGAAGAACAGTAGGTTATTGAGACTCGATACATTAAGTTAACTTTTACTTCAGGAAAAGTTTAATTCCTGCACACACGTTAAACAGACATCCTTATGGTATAACTGCTTTGCTTAATTTAGATCCTTAATATTCACTTTAATACTGTCTTTGATATACTTTTTACAACAGAAGACTATAAGTACATAATACACATAAAGGTGCTGCACTAGTGCAAAAACTACTGTCTATATGCTTGTGTTGTCTGAACTAAGGACTTGTCTGGTATTACTGAAACTTCACAGTTCTACCAGGGTGAGGTTTCCAGTTAGCATTTTGGAGTTGGGAGCAATTTTTTTGTAACTGTTGTTTAAGCCATACAAGCTTTTAGCATTTGGTTTAATTGGACAATTTTAAAAAATGCCCTGAAGCCCAAGAAACGACAGAATTCAACTGAAGAGAAAACAAGTCTGGGAAAGGAATTTACCACTTAATGCCCATGAAAAAGTACAATTCTTTCAAAACTTGATTTTTTTTCCATGCTAAACTTCTTTTTACCACCTTGAAGGGAAATGAGTTCATGGGTGCAATTCCTGTAGTCTTATTTTTACATGGTCATTTTTTCTACCTTTGGGTGGGTGCTCAATGGAGACAAGACATGTAAGAGCACGCATTTGCTGAAAAGTATTCCTGATGGGAAAAGTGGTTGGAATGCATTATCTTTGCACCACTATGTGCAAATGTAGCCCCATTACCCAAGGAAATCAGACCCTGTAGTAATAAATTGCACTATGTTCCCTACTGAATTTCAGTTAATCTAATTTTGGAAAATCCCATATATAAGTAATTATTCCGTGGTACAGAGTTTCCCTATTGAGTAAACTCTATCAGCTGTGGAAACTGCTGCCTTTTCTCTGTATCTCAATAGACTAACACTTAGCTAACTCATTATCTTTCTTTCTGCCAAGCTGAATCAAATCCATTGACCGTGTTAGTAACATTAGCTTGGATAACCAACAGAAAACTCAACAGCTAAAAAAAATTTAAAATCAGAATTGCTTGCACTGTATTATTAGTAAAAGCAAATTGTAGCCACCAATGAGACTGACAAATGGGAATATCATACTGCACTCATACAACTCACACATTTGAAAACCTACCTCCTGTGACTGTTTTGTCCACTAGAACATCTGTCGAATTCAGAAGTTCCTGCCTGAAAGATTTAAGATACATATTTCAACAGTGACAGACACTTTGAGAAACTAGCCTCCAGTTACATCCTCAAGTTACTACTTATTGAAGGATCAAAACCAAAAAACCTCCCAGGGGACATCATGATCCCCAGCACTAAATTCCCATTAACACCAAAGTATCCACATGGCTGGAACCCTATCGACAAAACATTTTTCATGTCCAATACCCGTATCTGCCTGAGCTGTAACATTTCATGGTAACATACAGGTTCCATTAAACTTACCTCTGAGTTCTAAGATTTTCTTAAATAGAAAAAAGATCCAAATGAAAAATTTAACCTCTAAAAAAAGTAAACTTCAAAGCAGACACTTCTGTTTCTGAAATATATCTAATTTTATCCACAGCTGAACAAACAAAAAAATTAAACATTCTGGTACTTCTCACAGAGCCAAACTAGTTTTTCAGCTGCTCTGGTTACACATTCCAAAATCAATGAACACCATAAATTAATTTCTGTTAACAACTAACACATATTTGACAAAAGCAGGTGTCAGCATTGCATAAATAATTGTCTATGTATGATGTCTGATTTTAAGTGAGACAAAAGGTAGATCTACACTTCTTCCTCTTTTCTAGTTATCTGCAAGCATTATGATGACAGAAACTGACCATGTTCCTCATAAGCAACTGGCATCCCTGGTAAAGGCAGCATGCACAAGGGCAGGGGCTGTCACTACCCCCCATTCTGAGCCTGACCATTGCAATCAGCAGATTCCTGTCCATTTCAAAAACTCTCGGATTAGGCCCCACACCACTGAACACAGGAAAATGTCAGCTGTTACTCAATGAAGCTTCCTTTACACTTCAGTCAGTCTCCATCTGAGGTCTCCTTCATGCACACTACCTGATCTACCTCCAAACTCACCAAGGACACACATCCAACTAAACCACAGGAACCAGTAGCTATGTGTTGGCCTCAAGCCTGCCCTGGGAAATGCTTTATACAAATACAGCCATAGACACCTTGATACAACATTCCACCAAGAAAAAGAGAAAAAGTGTAAGCTGAAATTAGGCCAGGATCCTCAAATAGGATCAAATATCCCAAAGTCAATGGCTTTCAACATGTACTGCAGCTGCAGAGATCTGAACAGTACAAAGAGATCTGCCCCTGGCAAGAAGTCCATAATATTGAAGAGGTCAGTCCAGAGATCTCTCCACCACCACTGTAAGTGTTCCACTGGTCTGATAAGCTGAATTTATCAAAGTGAACATCAACTGAAAAACAACTCCTTAGTACTGCAAATGAATATGCCAGTAGAAACCAGTTTGGAATTCCTGGAAGAAAAATGAAGCAAAATGGAACCAGCAGAAAACAATGAGTAATGTAGAGACAAAAATGCAGAATTCCTTACTTTTTAATCACAAACCGGATCCGCTCCTTTGCTAGAAGTATCCTCTCCAGCCGAGGAATGCCATATGTGGATGGACGCCTGAAGGGAATGCCTTCTGGTAGCCCTTCCACATATAAGTCTTCCGTATGTGACTGGAAGAGTGGGTATGGGATAGACACTGGACCTTCTGCTTTTATAGCTTCAGCTTTAAGAAAAAAGGAGAATAAAAACATTAGACTAGCTTGTGGCTCTACTCAATTACCCGTTTCATATCACTCTGATAAACATTATAATTAGCATACAGGCATTAACCCCTCAGCACATTTAAACATGTAAGCATTCATGTTGGGAGGGATTGTTTTTGTTTAATAGCAAAATCACTCTGATTCACAGTAAACAAGCTGCAGCCCTGCATATGTATGCAGATCATCCTCTTTTCCCTTTATGTAAACATTTAGTAACAGCGACTGCACCTCTTAGTGTCACAGATTCTCACTATTTTGGTTTTGCTTAATAGAGTATTTTGAAAGATGAAGTTATCTAGACTTAATTATAAACCAAGCATGTTTCAGTTCACTAGCTCTGTTACTATTCATTACTACTATTGGCTTACAAGTCATTAGTGCCATGGAGTAGGGGCACACATCCCTTCTTTTCAGTGAATTCCTAAAGTTTCCATGTATTTTAGAAATCCAAAGAACCACTAATGAAATAGACAATACGCTTCTAACACTGCTGAAAAAAGCATGGCCCTACTAATGAAATCTTTGAAACAAATGAAAAGCAAGTAACTGACTCAGCCACAGCTGGAAAATAACCTCAACTTATTTCTTTAAGTTATGAGGATCACACTATTATCAATACACCTATCAGGCTGGCAAATGCTGGAGAACAACACAAGAGTTTGCAAATAGTGAAAGGGCTGATTTTTTTATACTCACAAAGGCACGTTAATTTTGTAGGCCATGCAACAAGAATTCTCTATTACCATGTGAACGGTCTGCTGTTTTGATATGGAAATTATATGCAAAAAAATTATTTGAGGTGAGAAAAACCAAGCTAAGGCCAAATTAGAGTATAGTGATGCGGCAGCATTTCTGAAAGTAAAACTACTTAGGGCACCTTTTCAAGCAACTTAACGTAATATCCAAGTGTCCCACTGTGACACTGGATAGTGAAAGACATTGTCTATGCAAAATGCTCTCATTAACGTGAAAATTCTTAAATGAAATCATTTAGGTGTTACACATATTTGGGTAACACACTTTTTCAACTGCTTGAAACCAGAGTATTTCTAGGGATGTAATATTTCTAGGCATAGAAATCCTACTGAATATAGGCTTTCTTCTTATAAATTAGTCTGTGTGTGTGAGTCACTAAAAGGAAATCCCATTTAGTTTTCACCTAAAACACAAAGCTATACTTTCAGACATGTCAGTTGTAATAGATTACAGTAACTGATAAAGCTAGAACACTTTGGAACTACAGAAGCCAACAAATTTGTAGACCATTCTGGGAATTCTGGACATCCATAACTCATTTCTGTAAATGGGAGACGGCATGCCCACACAGATAGAAAGAGGTAGTCTGATAAGGAACTGCTTTGTGAATCAATGAAATATTGTCATCCACAGGGAAAAGGAGATAATTTTTAATACAATATGGCCTGCTATGGAAAGTCAGGAATAGCTCAGCATTCAACAGACTCTACAGGAGATTTTTAGGCTGGTGTTGTGGGTAACTCAAAATGTTACCGCATTCCATATGTATCTGTGCCCAAAAATTGTTACTGTCTCTTTAGGACCCTGCAGCCAGAAAACAGAACGGGCTGCGGAGGGTGCCGCGGGCACTTTGAAGTCAGCTCTCCCGGCAGCTCGGGCTCTTTTTGTCACGTGGCTTTTGCCTCTCTGGCCTCTTGGTCTTCACCTCAGGCAGAGAAGCTCTTGGCCTCTTGACTTTGTTTTCTTGCCACTGGCAACAGTAGCAACTCAGGAACTGCACTGTGCAATCAAAAACTGTTTCACAGTGAATTTTTCAACTCCTGTAAGCAGTGCGGGGGCTAGAGCCGGTGGGGCCAGGAGGCTGCTGTTCCTGCTGAAAGGAATCAGAGACTCGTCTTTACAAACAAGCTCTGGGCCTGCTGGTAGATGGAATTAGCACTGAGAGATAAGAGGAAACAATGGAAAGGATTCCACTGATTGATGAATGGAAAAGAGATTTGCCTCTACAAACAGACTGTAGGTCTACTGATAAATGAAATTGGATATTGAGAAACGAAAGAAACAATGGGAAAATCATAAAGGTCAATAAGAACTAAAAATACGGGGGGGTTATACATTAGAAGGGAACCTTAGGTATTAGGCGTTCCGGAAGTCTGTACCTCTTGAGTACCTCAGCCAACAGGGAAAGAGAGAGGGAAATGCGGCCGGGAAATTAGGATAAAAAGGAGGCTGCGACCTCCAAAAATTTGAAAGACCCCAGGTGAATGCCCCCTGGCCTCTCCCTTTATTCGAATAAAGTAACGGGACTTCTCTGTCTCCTTTTTGGACATAAACCTCTGGTGTTCATGGATTAATTTTCCTAACACTGCTGCTTGGGAAGACCATTGCCCCTCCCCTCAACGCACCAGCAGCTCAGAAACAGCAGCACCAACACCAGCGCAGTTCAGCGGGTGGCAGAAGGAGGCAGCGAGACAGCAATGCCGACACACATCGAACTGGAGGTTGACATTGCAGGGCCAGAGTTCCCCAGGCAATCCCAGAATTCCCATCTGCCACTAGAACTGCTTCATAAGCTCCTCTCTTCCCAGGAGGGTTTGCCGCCATTGTCCCTCTGTGTTTCAAGCCACAGCGTTGGTTATGGTGGCTGCCATCTCAGAACGGGGGCGCATTCCTCACCACTCTGGATTTCCCGTTGTTGCAATGGACTTCCAGATATTTAGCAATTTTTTATCTGATGATTATTTACTCTTGCTTTTTGCCTGTTGCTGGTTTGCTTGTTATTAGACTGTTATTTTTTCACTTACATCTACTAGTACTCATTCCTTATTGCTGGAAAGGGAATGGTTAATACCATAAGGGGAGGAAGCTCATTCCATAGTGATTACCTCCTAAATTGTCTTAAATCAACCTAATTTTCTTAAACCAACTTTGCTACATGCAAAAATCAAAATCAAAATTAAAGCAGTTCATTAAGAATGATGTTCCTTTCCAGAGCAATTAAAATACAGCGAATCAGATTTTGAACTGTATTACCTTGGTGCAAGTTGCTTTCAGCAGGCTGTTTAATTGTCAGATGATAGTCACACCCCAAACATGTAGTAACTCCAAATCACAAGGTCTATTCTGAAAGCATTTCCACTTTTTGTGGCAGAGGAACACCAGCATTTATTTTTACATCTTTGCTGATGTTGTTTTAGTTTGCGATACGTGGACACAAAATATATCTAAGTGCAGCATTTGGAGACAAATTCCAAAGTCTAACACATCTGCTGCTTTTTCTTTCCAAGAGCCATTAACATATTGTTATACATGAAATTACAGGTTTGGTTTTCGCAGTTGTGAGGTGACGAGTGACTGAGTTGAATTGTAGTTGTTAATGAGTTATTAATTTCTTGAGTTTAATGAAGGTTTGTGGTTCGTGTTCGTTAATGTTTGAGTATTAAGAATTGCTTTCCAGTGTTGACCAAAGTTCCAGAGTTTACTTTTTATTGAAAAATCCTGTAAAATCTTTGGAAGAAATCCCCAAGTTCAGTTAAACTCCAGGGAAGGACAAACCCCTCACCCCTGCCACAGGACTATTTTTAGAAAACCGACCGATGCTCTGTCACCGGGCTCCATGGAGACGGTGCACATCAATGAGGAAAGTTTCCCTCGAAAATATGAGTGACATCATCGAGAGACTGCACCCCAGCTACACTGACCCATTGGTGATAAGACTTTACATCACCCCTGGACTCCACCAATCATCCCTAACCTGAGGGGCGGAGATGGGCAGAGAGGGGCGGAGACAGAGGGTTATAAAACAAGGAACACAGAGCGCAGGCTTGCTCTTTTTGCTCACACTGAGTTCTGGCTTGCCCAGTGCCTGCTGAGGTGCTGCTTTNACATCAATGAGGAAAGTTTCCCTCGAAAATATGAGTGACATCATCGAGAGACTGCACCCCAGCTACACTGACCCATTGGTGATAAGACTTTACATCACCCCTGGACTCCACCAATCATCCCTAACCTGAGGGGCGGAGATGGGCAGAGAGGGGCGGAGACGGAGGGTTATAAAACAAGGAACACAGAGCGCAGGCTTGCTCTTTTTGCTCACCCTGAGTTCTGGCTTGCCCAGTGCCTGCTGAGGCGCTGCTTTTGCCCTGCCTCAGCTTGGGATTCGCCTGGGCAGAGTCCGGTGCTGGGATTTCTGGGTCTAACTTTTCAAACCATTTCTCCTGGGGAAAGCCCAGTCGACAGACCCAGCGCCGAGGGCCGGTTGGGCGGGGGTTTACAGCTGTCCTGGCAGCACCGGCCCTCAATCACTGTGGCCCCGGGTACTTTTATTTAGTTTTTGGAAATTAATTTTGCTTTTCCTTTCGGTTACCCAATAAACTCCTTATCTTTTTTTTTTTAACCCCTGCTGCATTGGTCTCGTTGTTCATCCCTTTTTCACAATATGTAATTTTTGCTTCACTGCAAAACAATCATAATCAAAAATGAACAATCAGTGAGGGCAGCCTCTCTTTAGTACTATTCTAAAGATTCTTTCACGTAAGGATTCAGTGTAATTACAGAAAAAAGGACAGTTCTCTCAAAAATGGGTGCCCAAGATACGTGAGCATGCAGGTGCTCCAGGAGACTGAGCACAACTAAAAAATAAAATCAAGTTTTGCACTTTAGTGCCAAACACATACATCCCATTTTGAAATTACTCTGCTCATCAAAAAAGCTACTTTCCCCAATTTTATGTCTTCTAACAGTATTTAGCCCTTTGGTGCTGTCACTTCTGGTGTGCTCCTGAGCCGACAACAAGATGCATGCCAAAGAGCAGTCAGTCACTTACAGTGACAAAAGACTACAGGCAATGGCTTGGACAGGTGTGTAACACATACCGTATCTTTTTTCAAACAGCTCTTCAACTTCCTTTCTCAAGTCTGTAATTCGCATATTCCATTTGTCTGCAAAGAAAACAGGAGGGCATGTCAGACTACAAACAAAACTGAGAATCTCTTGTAAGATCTGTTACCACTAAATGAAATATGCAGTGTGTACTTTTACTGCTCACTTGCAAACAGGTGCCTGCTGAGTACAGTACAGACTACACCTTAAAATGTGTGGATACATTCAGAAAAAAAGAAAAGTACAGAATAGAATGTTTAAGATTACTTCCCAAACTTGTACATTAGATGAAGTTAAAAAAAACACAACACAAACCAGGTTAAAGTAATTTCCAAAAACGGTTTCTCTCTTTGATGGCTCAGTCAGCAGCTCTTGCTGCCACCAGGGGATAAAGGCAGTTTATCCTGTTGACAGTTTATCCACTGTTGACAGTTATCTAAATCTGGGTGCTGAAAAGCTTAATTAGTGAAGCTTGATAAAGTTTACAGAAAGTACATGGAGTTGTTTTGGTGCAAATCTGTACAACTACCTGGATCAGGAGGCATCTGCTATCCTCTACCTTAATCCAGTATTTCTCCAAGTCCTGGTGTTGCAAAATATCCCCATAAATTTTATTTCTGAAAGAAAATACAGCTGCAAGACAGAATTTATCCAAATCCAAACCTGTGTTCCATGGAGAGCTGGATTAAATGGCAGAATTTTAACATCTAATTTTCTGCCTGTAACAGAGCACACATTTTCACTGTTTTTTGTACTATCTCCATGCTTTTACAAAAATCCCACAACTCTTCTGTAGATGGTACCAGTTGTTGTCCGGCCTTTTTAGAAAGAGTTAAGTAAGTGTACGTACAACTTATTTCTTACTCCAAAGACTTGAATCTAGTAACTACAAAGTTCAAAAAATTAGGCCATTCAAGCTATTACACTTCCAGTTGTCAAAAAATTCTTATATCAGACAAGACAGAGGTTTGACTTTTGAGTCCATATCAAAAGGGGCTTAAATATTCATTCTCAGACCAATGTACACAACTTTGGGGTCCATAAATAAGCTTTTTTAAATGTAATTTCATGGATATCAACAGGATAGAACGCTATATGTAGGCAAGAATTAGGGAAAAGAGTGTTTTGCCGTGCTGCCTTGCACCCACATATAAACTCTTCATTCTAGTTACCTGCCAGATAATCTACATTAATTAACCTGTTTATATTTTGAAATTACATCTTTGTGGATACATCTATAAAATTGCTTCTGCCACCCTTTTACTGCTACCCTGTACTGTTCAGCTTCTAATGTGATAAACACATCTTGAGCTCAATGTTTTCTACTCCTGTGTGACTTCCACTGTACAATATTTCCCCCTTTAACTGCAGATACAGACCCAGATGAATCTCTCTCTGATTTCAGCACAATCACTGACTGTATTTTCTGTTGACCAACGGAATAATGGATTAATAGCAGCTTTGCCAGAAGAGTCAGGAAAATATGAGACAGAATTGGCTATCTAAAGGGGAAACCCTGCTTTACTCCACAGAGCTGGTGAACATGGACAGTCCCGGGACAAGGGTTTCTAAAGGCACCTGTGTGACTCCAGACTGAAACCCAGAGGAAAACGTCAAGATTTGAGATCCCTTCAGTTCATCAAGCATTGAGGCAGACTCAATAAACAATCTCCTCTAAAACTCAGGCTAGTTTTAATCAGAGGGAGAACAGGCAGAAAGAATGTCATACCATACTACAAAGAAACCATATAAATAATACTGTTCTGAATATTGGTGGGTGATGCAATTTTAGGAGAAGCTGCTCCCACCCAGCCTGGTCTACCTCTCCTCCTTAACAAATACATGAGAATGTTCCTACATAAGCCATTAAGCTTCAAGGCTTCATTTTTCTCAGTTTCCAAATCCCACAATCACTGGCCAAATATACTATGTGGATCTTTTCAATCTACTACACTCTACTACACCCTTCCCTCCAAATTATTATAATTTAGTCCCTCTCCCTCCAGTGGAAACACTACAGTGATTAATAATCAAATATACCACATTACAGGCATTTTAATTTGGAATGGTGGATACACAGAGAATAGGAATTGGAAAAAAATCATTAATTGGCTCACATTTTGATCCGCGCACTGGTGTTTCAGCTTTTATATTTTATTAATAAATTGGACTACAGAGATGTTTCAAAATCCAGAGGGTTTATAAGGTAACCAGTGTGATTTTTTTAATCTGATTGTCAGCATTATTAACCCCTTGGACTCTAACCAAATACTGTAAAAACATTCTTTTGTCATACACTTTGTGCTCACATAGCAAAGTTGAAGACGTACCACAAAGCTAAGCTACCACTCCAAAAAGCAGGTTAGTTTTCCCATGAGCACCAAGACAGATGGTGGCTTCCTTCTATTCCTATATAAACACTTTATGCTATATGGGAAATATCATCCTAATTAAATAACAATCCTGAAAACTTTCCCCATCTGTCTATGGTCTCCTCAATGTTATACCTTTCTCTGCTCCTTGGGATATGCTCCAGAAAACACCCAGCAGGGGTAACCTGCACAGTGCACACACTTAGATGCTCAGGTACTAGGCAAACTCCTATTCCCACTGCTATGCCACAGAGAACTCTTTAAAGGAAATAAAATGGAAAACACACAACTCAGCATGGAAAACACAGAGCACCTCCAAGCATGCTGCAGGCTGACAAAACCTGTGCTCAACAGTGTGCTAAAATGGGGAAAAACCATACATACTTCCCATCACTGTCATAGTGAGATAACAAGAGGATTTTTTTGCCATTAAAATTGTTTAACACAACTGCAAGAAACAACTTGAAACTTCTGAGCTTTTTATAAAATCTACTAAGAAAGAAGAAAAAATGGGAAAAGATTTTTGCTGACAATGTACATTCCTTTCAGCAATGATATTTTTAACCCCAAATAGTTGGTTCAGAATTTTTTTGAAAACTAACCTCACTTCCCAAAGATTATCAATTTCTATCAATTCTATCAAGCATTTTACCAGACACTGGTTAAAATTATTTTGCTTTCCACTTTGTTTTCCTGTTTCCACAAAACTAAGAGCACAGCTCATTATTCTCAGGCCACTTCAGTTACCTGTTCAATCAAGACATACAGGAAAGACCTTTGACTCAAAAATCTCAATCTCATCACAGTTACTTAAAATACTGGAAGCCCTTCCCAGATGAGACTGATTTGTTTCTCAAGTATTATTCTGTTTTCTGAGTGCACGTACCTTTGTTGTTCTGCAGCTATTCATGACGGATTAACCATCTCCTTTCTCCTATTCCGTTATCTAATATTGGACTTCAATACTAAAGGAGCAAAGTCTTCTGAAATGTCCAAACAGCAGCACTGACACTACCAATGGCTGCTCTTTTTTAAATAGAACTGAAGGGTCATTCTCCAAAACTTCTCACATTCATTTTGTGTTTTAACCAGATCTTGCAATACTACAGTGACATGCCACTTTTTGTATGTGAACTTCAAAGTGAACGTAAGAGGAAATATCCTCAATACAATTTATGAAGATCAGGAGTAAACATATCTGAATAACCTGTGAGATGCAAATCACTGTAATCTAACTGCATAGCTGCTAGCTCAAAATAAAATTTTCTTGAAAACAGCATAGAGAGATTAACTAAGTCACCTCAAGCCAACACTGAGCAGGTAAGCCCGGCGATAGTCTCAAACTGGTGATTATATATTGCAAGCTCAACTAAAACTTTTGTCATCCTAATATTTTATTCCCTTTCCTCTCCATCTGCAATCAAACGCATTCTTAACTTCCAAAACTGCTGGCCTTCAAAGATTAGGTGATGGTTTCTACTGAGGGAACATATCTAACAAAAGCTTCAGCAGCACCAATTCCTCAATATTCTCCTCCAGTAATGCTGTCTTTATGTTCTCCGAACCAAATGAAAAAAAGAATGATACATGTTGAATGGCCTATTGCTACCGCTGATGTTTTAAAAACACAACTCTCAAAATTTCAGTATTTTTTGCTAAAATTGATATCTAACATGCAAAAAACATGTTAGGACAAATTCCATAAGAAAGAACACTACCAAAAGATCCCGGCTTTCTATATGTCTATTCACGCGGTCATGTCAAATACCAAAAAAC
>VZRV01010423.1:0-39424 GCA_013398115.1 Falcunculus frontatus
AAAAATCCAAACCAAACAACCAAACAATCCATATACAAAAACTTAATCTGTTCCTTCTGCAGCTGAGGAATCCATATGATTCAGTAAGGTGGAAAATAAGTCTTTAGTTGCTTTAATTGCTAATTTTGTATTATGCCTGATTTTATTGTTAGTTAGATTATAGAAAATAAACTGGATCCTCAGAAAGCACAGAGTTATTGCTGTTCTTTCTGTATATGAGCATTGTTTCCTGCTAATTTTGTTTCTGACATCCAGAAGGAGTTTATTTAAAGGTTAATACTGATTTAATTGTTGGCATTAAATTTCTAGAGTTAAAATATTTTGAACTTGAATATTACATGGTAATCAAATTCTACTTGTTTATTTATTATAAATAATATGTTATAAAAAATCATAAATCCTTTTCCTGTATTAAAATTATGACATATTTTTAAATATTAAAACAAATAAAACCAAATAAAAATGAAGTAAGGATTCCTGGAGTTCTTCCACTGCCACTTTCATGTATCCCTAATCTGTTGCATATCTGATGAGTTGTTGGAAGAGAAAAATATATCTTCTCAGTAACCCACTGATGAAAAGCAAAGGTATATACACATATTTTTATGAAAAAAAAAAATTTCCTTCAGCTGCAGAGAATGTTGCCTCTTCTGATTCTTCTTCATTCTCCCTCACAGGAAGAACCTACTTCTCCCTTGCTAACTGAGTTAACCTCTTCTTCCACTGTTTCTTCTTGACTACAGGAGAGTTGCAGCTGAGGCTTGAAT
Organism: Falcunculus frontatus; assembly: GCA_013398115.1. NCBI lineage: Eukaryota > Metazoa > Chordata > Aves > Passeriformes > Falcunculus > Falcunculus frontatus. Next base: position 768 of record VZRV01010423.1, read on the forward strand.
CTCTGATTTAACAACAGTATTCATTTGTATGTCCTTAGATCTAGCGACCCTCTTGCCCCGTTGAGGGTTGTCGTGGGTTGAACCCGAGTTGATGGACAGATCTTTCAACCAGTAGCGCTTATCGAAATTTACATATTTAAGCCCTGTGGCGACACAGGAAGTTCCCTTGGGGTTTGGGCCTTCCAGCAGGGAGGGGGGGAATACGGGCACTGGGCTCTGTTCTTCGGAGCGGCCCGTGGGGAACGGGCCCCAGGTGCCTGCGGGAGAGCCCCTCCGAGCGGCGGGCAGCTGAGGAACAGCCATAATGGCAGCATAGCCGTGACCACCCAGAGCAGCTGCTGAGGAAACTCCCCCCCCACGTGGCCGCACAGATCCAGTGGGAGCTGATAGAACTTTCTGTGACTAACTCAGCCTATGTCGAACTGCAGGACAACATTGAGTAACCAGCAGCATAAAGGGAGCGAGGCTTTCTCCATCGTAAAGCCCGAACGAAGACGATTTGTCATCATGGCATCTTCAAGGTCAGAGAGAAAGAGAAAGTGAGTGAAGCTGAAGATGGTGGCGGGGAAAAAAGGGTGGAGTCGCGCTTTTCCGTGGGCAGCTTAAACCTGCTTTTTGCAGACCGTGGAAAAAACTGTAATATCACAAACTGTTTTTCTCTTTAATCCATTTAAAGACTTGGGAGGATGAGAATTCTATGTGCAGCCTGTGAGAGAAACAAAGGTGACTACAACAGGTTACCCAGGAACTGTGAGAGGTTGTGAGAGACTTTTAAAATTTCTGTGANGGCTGGTGTAGTTTGGGAAACCATGAGAAGCAAAAGAGACCTCTATTTCCTCAAAAAAATAGAGAGACTTTTAAGAACTATAGATGCTGACCAAGAATCATCCTTTGTTATCCTTTGTGTGAGTTGGAGGAGAGGGGGAGGTGCTGGAGAAAAAGGGGGATTTTTTTTAATCTCTTATTATTTCTTTTTACTCTTAGTTCTATTAATAATAAACTTTTTTTCATATTCTTTAAGTTTGAGCCTGCTTTGCATTTCTTCAAACTTCCTATCTCACAGAAAGTAAGAAATGCAAACTAAACCACTACAAGGGTGCAAAACACAGGCTCAGTAGGTGTAGCATATATTTTAACATTTCCATCTCTTTGGTGTAGGCAGGCATCCTTTCTCAAATCCATGATGTTGGCCACTTCAACAGGTTATCGCACTGGTTTTGCCATGAAGTCCCAGACCATCAGAGGGGAAAAGCACCTCTCTAAATTCTCGTACTGCCACCCTTGTCTGTCTAGTGCGCATCCCTGTGTAGCATTCCCAAGTGGTTGGCTAAACACAAAACCAAATTCATAGAACACACCAATACAAGAATTCTGGTTACACAGGGAGATTCAAGAACTGAAGGGTCATTGCAACAAGTCAGGAAATACATGTCCCAGAGGAGGAGAAGGGAGAAGTGGCATTCTTATATTGCCCTATTAATTGACTTCTGGAGGGAAAGAACAAAAAAGTCTAAGTGTTAAATTTCCACAGTTTCTTTCCTGGAGTGCTGAGATGGCAGCAGTGCACGGCCCAAATGGCAGATTAGGCTAAAAGCCAGTGTTTTTACCACAGTACTGCTGGGCAAAATGATAAAGAAACAGAACAAACAGAAAAAGCTGAACACAGCTGGGTTGGAGTTCGATGTACAGCGAGAGAGGGAGCAGACCACAAAGCAAGTGAAGGAACAAAGAAAACGGTATCAAAAGCTATCAAGTCAACTTCTTGACAAGCAACATCAAGTAAGTGCCCGCCAACTACCTGCTAAACTGTTACAACTATGAAGACTAGCATATTCCACTCAAATCTATAATTATCTAAAAATTTCCAAAACCCATGTTGGCTTCTAAACAAGACTTTGGTGACTTGACCCCAGCCAAAAACTGAGCACGCACATATACACTCCTTGTCCTCCCCAGCAAGATGAGGGAGTGAAGCAGAAGAGCAAAACTTGAAATTTCATGGGTAGAGATAAAGAACATTTAATGGGTGAGGAAAAAGAGGAAAAAACCTGGACCAAATCCAAAACAAAACTAAGGTAAAACAAACACAAAAGAACACTCCTCCAAAGCAAGCAGTTTAAATGTAGCTGGTCATCTTGCCCCACAAGGAGAATGCCCAGAGGGTCTTTGAGCAACAGCTGCTTTGTAAATAACATGTCTCCAATTTTATTGCCAAAAATTATGTTCCATGCTATGAAATAATTTTTTGTCACTATTTGTTTACTTGTACTACTATGTTGACTCCCAGCCTCTTGCCCACACCCTCATTGCTGCTCACAGTTGCAGCAGAATGAAAAGCTTGATGCCATGCAAGGAAAGTCCAGCAATAACCACAATATTGATGTTATCATTGGTATTTTAGTCAAAACTCTAAATCTAAAACACAGCTCTTTCCAGACTGTTGGGAAGAAAATTAACTCCATCCCAGTCAGACCCAGGTACACCTAGTTAAATGCCTTGAAGTTTGCTTTTAATCTAGGTAAAGGGAGATTTCATTTATATTCAAGAACGTATGGAAATGTATTCTGAGCTACCTATCGTAATCTCTCTGTCTATTATCAGTTGACGTCATTAAATTTTTTTCCCTGATATTACCTGATAAGCACGAAAGTTTGGGGAGACTTGCAAATCTCTTTGGGGATTACAGAATGTCTTGACATGCTCTAGAGAGAGAAGATGTCACCCATTTAGATATACTTGTCTGTGTGGCAGTTTGTTTGTATCATTTGGTGTTTTTCAGCACTGAGCATGAGTATTGCTATATAAGCTACATTTCAATATACAGTTTCATTATACAATTAAATATATAGTGTTATATATATGGTTATATGTATTTAATGTATAGATTAATTACCCATATAATTTAAAAATATTTTAAATTGTCAAAAAATGGAAAAGTTATTTCATTAAATACATTATCAAATTATTGTTGTGTTTATTTATATTAGGACATATTCCCTTAACTTTTCTGGGTGATGATTGATTTGCATGCTCTCTTTTCTGACTTGATTGCCAGATGGTTAGTTTTATTAGCATTGACCTGTTAGCCATGGGACAGCATCTGTCTCAGACTCTTAAAATAAAATCAGTTACACATATATATTTTATTTTATCAAAACACACCTGTAACTTTTCAGCAGAAGTGAAATTAATTGAACCTTCAAGTACCCTCTCATACTAATCTCATATGAAGAGCCAGATCTTTGCTACAGTCCAAACCCACCACATCTACTGGCTCCCCTTAGTTAAACAGATGGGTATACTGGGTTTGCATGGCCAGGCTTTGGTAGTGGGAGGGTCTACAGAGGTGGCTTCTGTGACAAGCTGCCAGAAGCTTCCCTATGTCTGGCAGAGCCGATTTCCTTTTCCTGAACAGCAGGAGACAAAACACGACTGTAACCCCCATTCCATCTCCCTGCACTGTTGAAGGGGAAGAAGGTAGAGCCTGGGAAGGAGAAAAAGGTGTTTTTAGATTCAGTCTTTTAGGATAATCTGAATAAAACAGACTTGAACCTCAAGTTCAAGGCAACTTAGCTAATACAGGCATATTATGCTCACTAAGGGGAAGTAATGCAATAATGAGAATTAGTGACTTGTACTGAAATGGGCAAGATGTTCTGGATGAAGAAAGATTGTTGGCTTTTATTTCCTCTTAAAGTTATTAGAAATTCAATTGAAAAGAAATCAAAACGCTATAGCGTACATAAGAATCGTTAATATATAAAATATAAACCCATTACAACGGTATCATAGCCATATTTCTCTAACACAGAAAATGTGTGTATATTATCTAAATAATCCAGTTTCAAACATAAGTAAATACTAGATAGGGATCTTTTTTTTTGTCTAAACCAGCTTTTGTATGTTTTTGAAATTATCAGATGATTATGATTTAGCATATTCTGATTTCACATCTGTGAACAAGGTTAATGACAGACCACAGCTGTCACTATTTAACAAACAGCAGCGTGTTGTTACAGGTTACCACAGCCCAGGACATCATCAGGCACCTCTGAGGTCAGGACAGGGCATTAGCCTGGGGCAGGTTGTTGGGATCAGGCCTGGTGAGGGAAACCAGGATCACAAAGCCCCAGAATGGCTGAAGAGGGCCATGGGCATGAGGCCAGGCTGAGTGTCAACTATAAAGTTAGTCCAGCAAAGGAAATAGGGGCAGAGACGTGGCTATAAGGGAGCTGGGCCAGGTCCAGGGACTTTGCAGTGGGGAATTGAGGGCAGAGAAACACCCTACAGTGATGGTGCCCTGGCTTAGGCTGGGATAGAGGTAAATTCCTTCTTAGTAGCTGGTACAGTGTTGTGTTTTGGATTTAGGATGAGAATAAAAAACACTGTTTTAGGTGGGTTTGAGCAGTGTTTACCCTAAATTGAGGACTTCAGTTTCTCGTGCTCTGCCAATGAGGATGTACATCAGAAGCCAGGAGAGAGCACAGCCAGGACAGCTGACCCAAACTGAACAAAGAGATATTCTATACCATATAATGTCATGCTCAGCACATAAACTGGGGGAACTTGGCCAGGAGACACTTTGCTGCTTTGGAACAGGCGTGGCATCAGTCAGCTGGTGGTGACCAATTGCATTGTGCATCACTTCTCTTGGGTGTTGGTTCTCTCTCTCATTTTCATTACTATTATTATACTACAGTTTGTTTCACGTATAAAACTGTTCTTTCTCAGTCCATGAGGCTTATTTTTTTTCCTTGAGTCTCTTCCACACTATGGCCAGGAGTGGGGGGTAGGGGACTGGGGGTGGGAGTGAGTATCTGGGGTCCTTCTGGGGCTAAATCATGACAGATGATCAAGATCAGCAGACCTGGCCGGGGAATTCTGGACCTTGAGACAACCAGAGAAGGACGAAACAGACTGTAACTAGAAAAGACTGAAAAATAGTCCCAAAGAGACTGCAGGAGTTTGGGAATGATTGCTGTTCTCTATCCACATTGTTGACTACTTCTCAGCAAAGAGGAAAGGATGGAGGTGATTGATGGTGGGGCTCCATCACCCTTTGCTCAGTGGAAATCACCACTGTCAACCTGAAGATCGAGGGACCACCACAGAGAATAAACACAACCCTGTGGCAGAGGGGTGGGTGCATTAAGGACTTCTGTTTAACACTTTTTAGTATATTATTATAAAAGAGCTTTTCCTGTATTGATTTAAAGTATAAGTGTTATTGTAACTTTATGGTTATCGTAACTAATGGTCATTCTTTGCTCCATTTCAATTTGATAACTCAGAATTTAATTAGGCGAAAAATACTTACCTAGTTCTAGACATGAGTTCCATTTTCTCTATGCATAATTTTGATTGCAACAGTACAGGCGATAAATACAACTGTTGCTACTTAATAGCTAATAGAAAACAACAATATATTGATGCATTAAAAGAGTATCTAAACTGTTCTAAAATATGTCAATCAATTAAGCAAATGAAGGAAAGGTACCGAGAAGGCTATTACCTCTTTCAGAAACAGTAATACAAAGAAGCAGTTTTCAATTTTGTGTTTTTTTCAGAATAACCCTACAGTACTAACAGAGGTATCAAAAATATAGAAAACAAAATCTTCAAGTTGGACATCAATTGAAGTTATCATAAACTGTTAGAAAACGTGTAATCCCCTTAGAAATTTCCCTTTCTCAACCATTCTGTATTTTAAGCACAGGTGTTAATTTAAATTTTAGTATCTACACGAGAAATATGTGCCATTCTTCTTTCCTAAGTAGTATGTCATAATTTAATGGTTAGAACATAATCTCCAAAAGTGATTTAGTATCTAGTGACAATGAGTTCTGCAATGTTTACAATTGTTAAGAAATAGTTTTTTATTATCAAAGTTCTACAGAAGGAAATTTTCATGCAAGAACAACCCTGGGTGTTGTAATCTGCCATCTGCTTTAGAAATGTGCAAGTAGAAAGTTATCATGAAGAATGATTTGAACGTAAAAGGGTGAGTCCTATGACATGTTTTTTTCTTATTGAAAAAACGTCATGCACAGAAAAATATTTGAAGCACCTTAAATGTTTGACTTTAAAATGGATGGATATAGGGCATTACATTTTTTTTTAATGAGATGTGACTACCTGTTCCACTGAATGGTTATTTGATAAATCATGAGGTAAGTTCTGTGCTTTAAACACTGGTGGTCTTGTCAATAGAGGAGATGGCACATCCAAATTATGTCTGTGCAAGTTATGTATCTATTTCAGTAATAAAGAGAAAGTAACCATGACATCTCCTGGCATTTCAAACTAGCAGTCCCTGACAATGTCTGAAAAATTTAACATAAACCGTCTTTAAATCTTTTAAACTTTTTCTCTTGTGGGGGGAATTTTACTCTTCTTTCTGATTTGATTCCTTTTCTTGCATTATGTCTTCTTCTAATTTCTCCCACTCACAAATTTGTATTACATTTTTGTTAGCCTTCTGTTATTCAAAATTATTAAACTGTTAATAATGTGAAATGCAGTAGACATCCACTGTAATGAACTTAACCATTGTATATTCATGTAGTTCTGAGAAAAATTAACATAGTTTAAATCCTCCTGACAGAAAAGGCCTTTTGAAACTTATGTCCAGTTCTCTTTTTTTTGTTGGCCGTATGGTTTATTTTGAGATTTATTTTTAATTGCATTATCTACCTTGCAGAACACTTGCAGGACTTGATCTATGTTGCTAATGAATGTATAGATAGATTTATTCTTAGGAAATTGGAGATTTGGTGTGACCATGTTAAAGACAGAAAACCAAATTTTTTTCAAATTTTCAATACACATTGCCAGTGCTTAGTTCTTAATCATTATTAAACATTGTAATTACATATGCAAACAATTATTCTGTGTGAAACATATACTAGCTTTTACTATGATTATATCAGTACACAATACCATGGAAATGATGTTGGCTTAGCACTGATGGCTATGATCTTTGATGGTTCCAAGTCCCAGGCATTAAGCTTGTCAGGCTTGACAGCTTGACAAAAAAAGATGAAAAAATAAAGAGGGTCTTCCATCCATCCATCCATCCATCCATCCATCCATCCATCCATCCATCCATCCATCCATCCATCCATCCATCCATCCATCCATCCATCTTTCATCTCTCTTGCTGTTTTCATCTTTCCAATGCCAGTACCCAAAACAAAAACAGGTGATCCCATTTGCTATTCATATCTTCTTTTGAGGACCAATACTTGTTCTGGTTTTGCTTATTTTGCAAAAGTACTATGTTTCACTGGACACTCTTGGAGTCTTCTCTGCAGGATCATTTGACATTTACCACACATCCCTGCTCCTTGCTTATAATTTATACATCTTGCCGGTGCACAAGAGCCTACAATGCAAGGAACCAAGTTCAATACTCACAGCTATATGTGGATGTTCAATAATCAGATCAAATTAGCACAAGTAAAAAGAACAGCATATTTTATAAACGCAGCCCAACCTCTTTAAGTGATCAAAGTAGGTTTGATTTCTCAGGGACTCTGAGTATCCTTGAGAAATACTGATAGGTGTTGGACAATGGCTCTTTGACTCACTGGAGCAAGAGGAGACTATCTTCTGCCCCAGCTGACGTGACATAAGGTTGCAGAAACCTATAATCTTGTTTTTATGGTCTACTTGAATATATAGCAGAAGTGAAATAACTGGAAATATGGTAAGGAAAAAAGAACCAGAGATAAAGATTTTTATGAAATAAGGAGAAGAAAGAATAAAGATTGCCTAGAGACGCCATGGAAAAGATATGGAAAGGTTTTATTGGTCTGAAACATTTTCTTCTATGGACATACACTGAAGATAACTCCAATTTCTATTAGTATAGTAAAAATATTTTAAAGACAGTCTTTAATCAAGTTTGATTCCATAAAATATATTATAAAAAGATTCTGTTGGCTTGAACTACTTGCTCTAAAACATAATGGCCATCCAGGTCACTGTTAAATCCCAACAATTCTTTCACAGAACCCTCCCCATTAATCATAAAATTGTAAACTCAAGTGTTTTAAGAAATCTTTAGACCTTGTATCACGGCTGCCTGCACCATCAGTTGTCCATGTAGCACAGCTTAAAAAGCACTAACCCAAATCCTTACTAATATATTATCCATGTATGTGACATCGCAGTAGAACATAAAAGAGGTTTCAAATCAGATTTACTGTTGTCTAGGAAGGAAATTTTGTTCAATAGAATGAACACAAAATATTGTGTCTTTTCAGATGGTTTCAGATGCTTTTTTCTTAGTTTTTTTTTGTTAGTTTTTAACCAAGCAGTCAATTAAAATGCTCCCTTGCCATGTAATACTGAACTTTTGAAAAATTGAAATTATTTTTAAAACTCTCACGGATTTTTGTGGATAAAAATTGAGTTTATAATTACTCTGTTGATGTCTGAAGCTGAGATAGCTTGGAAATTGTTTCTGGTCTTTTGAAACTATTTTTATTCATATAAAGTAAAAAAACATTATAAAATGTTAAGGAAAATTCACTTTACTAATATTTATGAACATATAACTGAATAGTTTTGCAATATATTGCTACAGCAACAAAGCAAAGTGCTTTGTTCATTAATTACTGTAAAAGGTGTTTGATATGTGATGGTAACACAAAGATGTGGTGTATAAAGATCTCATTCATTCAAAAATTACCAAAGTAATAAAGAAAAGTGTAATTTAACCAATATAGTAGAGATGATAATGGGGATTGATGTATGGTAGACACAAGACTTCAGTAAGAAACAATCGAAAACCTTTTGTCTAAATCTTGATAGCTACTGACTCTTCTGAAAAGAAAAGATGTCTTCTTTTCACAGAAAGTTAAAAGTGCATTTGTCAGGTAAAATTATTCTATTTATTTGTTGGCTTATCTTCCATTTTAATTTTTTTAAAAATACACTCATACCTTTAACATTACAGAGAAATAGCTTTTTCAGTAATAATCTTAATTTATATTAACTTTCCAGTAATACCTTAGAACTTTTATTTTTTAACAGCAATTCCTCAAGTTTGTTGCTCAAGATCAATCATAAAATGATGGGAAGAAAAGGTTTTCTTCCTGTTTTCAGTTTTACCAAGGATGATTTCAGACATCTTAAAATAAAAGTGGTTGTTTCATTGACATTAAAATGAAATTAATTCCTGATCTTTACTCAACAACTTTTTCTCAAATTTTAAATCAGTCAAATTAAATGATGGATTTCTGTGTTTTTTACAGTAAAAGCAAAATTGCCAGTAGTTTATTTTCAAGACACTGTCAGTTTTTATACTGCCACTCAATTCAGCAGTCTAGTGTACTTCAAAAAGAATAAACAAAAATTTTTCAAACTGCTGGGGCTCATATTCATCTGACTGTAAAGGTAGTCACTTAGGAGCCCTCTGTAGTTAACAAAAAGTACTATTTCCATAAAATTGTTCTTTCTTCCCAAAGACATCAGAAATAAGCTTAAATGGTACTACAAAGGACTCCTTTTTTATATGTATGGAAATTCTCATTCAAGGAAGATGGGTTCCAATTTCTCCAGACTGTGAAGGAAAATATCACCTGATAAGTTTCTTCTCACAATTTTGCATATGCTCTGTATTTATCCTCATTAGCATATGTCATATCACACCTATTACCATTTGAAATATGAATCAATTAGCAATAGATGTGAACTCTTCATGCCCAGTTCTCCACGTGTCTACAATCTTTTTACTTTATAGGAAGCACTAATTTATTTTTGACTGTTATATTGCTGTAAAGCCTGTTTCCCACTTTAAGTGCAACTCTCTAGACTTCTGTCTATTTAAGAAAAAAAAGAGTTGTGAATGTGTTTTAGAGATTCAGATTCACATATTGCTTCCAGAGAGCTGAGTTACAGTATCAGCTTAGTATATTTCACTGCAAATGTGAGGGAAATAAATATATTTTTAAACCCACTTATAAACTTCTCTCTAAAGGTTTCTATTGGGATAAATAGAAGACACTGACAAAATGGTAATTTTTTTTTAACATTTCAGCACATATGAATATTTTATTATTTTTATAATAAGTAACAAATGCATAATTTCAAAACTTTCACAGATTTTTTCCTCAAATTCTTTCCCTAAATAAAGCTTTTAGAAATCCCTGCACCTGCAAGAAAAACTGTCAAACTGGAGAAAGCCAGCTGTCAGGATTTTAATTTCACAGGAAAATATTTTTGTAAGACCCTGACTTACAAAAATACAACATAATCAGTAGCTTTCAGTCAGTAGTGAAAGCTGAGATATACACATGAATTGTGAATGAGAATTTTTTTTTCTCTTGCAGGTTTAGAAAAAAGTTTCATAGAGTATTTTTAAAAGTTATTGGCCTGTCTATTTGCATTTCTGTTGTTCCTCCCATATGATCTAATGGTCTCATCTACATTTTCCCCCAATTTTTGGTAAAGCTATATTTTCAAAATGCTACAGTATCAAACAATCTTATGGGTTATAAGTAGAAAGCATATCACAAAATTCAATAAAATATTTGCTATAGTCTAAAAATGATTTTTGTAAATTTTGATGACCTGCTGTTATTAGCCCAGTTTCATTAGCCAAATTTATTATAATCTAACAGATTTCCGTGATGATAAGGCACTAATTTTCTTTTCCAGTGAAATATATGTACAGAAGAATTATTATAATAAAAATTTGGAGTTAATAGCTAATTGAACTCTTGAGTCGTCTTGTGATCAAATTTGAATTTAAGTTTACAGAAAAAAATATGAAATTTTATTTCTAATTCATGTTCTAGTAATTATAACATATTTGCTAAATATAAGAATTCATTTTTGTCATCTAAATGTAATGGAGAGACAAATACTCAGTTCCTGGAACTGTAACTGAGTGCTCAATATACTCTTCTTTTATTGCTGTTTATTGTAATTTCTGTCAGTGGGCTTTTCTATATTTTATTGATTTTATCTGACAGGTTGCTTAAAATATATAGGTCCAGCAAGGAGAAAGAAAATGTTAGCATGTAAAGTACTACTGATAACCAAATATCACTTCCGTCAAAACAATCATATGAAGTACAACAAGGGAAAGTGCCAGATTCTGCATCTGGGATAGGGCAACCCTGGATGTACACACTGGGGAGTGAGAGGCTGGAAAACAGTGCCGTGTAAAGGGACCTGGAGGTACTGGTTGGTGGCAAGTTGAATGTGAGTCAGCAGTGTCCTGGCAGCCAGGAGGGCCAACCCTGTCCTGGAGGGCATCAGGCACAGCATCACCAGCCAGGCAAGGGCGGGGATTGTCCCACTCTGCTCTGCACTGGGGCAGCCTCACCTTGAGTGCTGGGGACAGTTCTGAGAGTCGTGGTATAAGAAGGGTATGAAGCTGTCAGAGAGTGTCCAAAAGAGGGCAACTGAGAGGGTAACTGAGGGGAAGCCGTATGAGGAGCAGCTGAGGTCAGTTGATCTGTTCAGCCTGGAGGAGAGGAGACTGAGGGGAGACCTCATTGTGGTCTCCAACTTCCTCATGAGGGGAAGAGGAGGGGCAGGCGCTAGTCTCTTCTCTGTGGTGACCAATGATAGGACCTGAGGGAATGGCCTGAAGGTGTGTCAGGGGAGGTTTAGGTTGGATATTAGAAAAAGGTTCTTCACCCAGAGGGTGGTTGGGGACTGGAACAGGCTCCCTGGGGAAGTGGTCACAGCACCAGCCCGACAGTTCAAGAAGAATTTGGACAATCCTCCCAGGCACATGGGGTGACTCTTGGGGATGGTGCTGTGCAGGGCCAGGAGCTGGACTTGATGATCCTTGTGTGTCCCTTCCAACTCAACAGATTCTGTGATTCTGTGAATACAGAACTGTGAGGATGATTTTAAGGAACACTAAAAGCTATTCAGATTAAATAAGGTGATGAAGGAATAGTATGTAGATTGACCCTTGTTATTTAGAAATATAGCTTGTTTTCACAATCCTTGATAATCCCACTGTGTTGCTTACAACAAGGAGGACAACAGAGAATTTTCACCCTTTAGTGACTAGCTGTGCCTTGTAAAAAAAGTGAGATTAGTCTCTGGTTGAGGGGTCTGATGGATAGCTTTTTGCAAGATGTGGGACTTAGATTCCTGCATTTTTGCTTGGCAGACTGTATAAGGCAGGAAGATGAAAAGCCATGAAAATATACTAGCCCAGGGATAAAATTTGTCCATTGTTTTTTTATGGAAGCAAAAGATAATTCAAAGAAGCAAAACAAATACAAAAACATAACAAAATATTACCAAAGGGCAGTTTGTTATATATTTGATCATTGAGTATGTTTAAATTATGAAAACTCTCTGTACTTGCCTTCTTGGTTACAGTACAACTTTTCTTTCCTCATACACTTATCAAACTGAATGTGTTATTTGAGGTGAAAGTAATTAATCTTCAGTTTTGTCCTAGAGGAGAAGCTTAATGACTTAGCTAAAATAAATGTATAAGCACAACACACACACGTAACAATTTCACTATAAATCTAAATGAATCAGCTGATTGTACACACACATTTTATATATTTTTGTTAAGTGAAATAACTCCATGCAAGGATAAAGAAATGCGATTTTACATCATTATAAATAATGAGTTGGCCAAAGTAAGATCAGTTAAGTAGGACAAAGAACACACAGCAAGAAAAGCAAGCAGTAAATGTTAGGATAGTAACCAGAGGCTTAGCACACCTGATTTTACCTCTTCTGATATCCCCAACCTGTCTATTTTCCAATTTGTTGAAAAGACTTTTAGGTCTAGATGTAGAAAAGGCCTTTTTGTAGACAATCCACACTAAACATAAAGCAATTTTTCGTTGCATTAAGGGCAACTTAGTGAGATGAATACATAAAGTCAAGACATCAATGTTAAAAATTCCTGTCTTAAAGTGTTTGGGAACATGAATCATCCATATCCATATATAAATGCTGATAAAGCACCAGCTTGTAATCTGATGCCAAGTGACACTGACTGGCTTTTATCTAAATTAGGTAGAGCTTCTCCCTTTGTAGTGACTCTGTCAGAAGAAAGTAATTCATGTGGTGAAAAACACAAACAGGGACTGAAATGACAGATAAATAGGATAGAAAATCAAGGGTTCAGCATGAGTTAAAAAGAAAAAACCTAAATTCTGTAGTGAAAATTCCTTAGGCACTTGCAGTTAGGTTTATTTTATATGAGTTCAGTTGCCTGAAGGTCACATTTTATGGTCTAAAATAATGGTTTGATTCTTCTTCAGTTCGTAAAAAGATAACACCATTAATTCTATCTCAAAACAAGAATGATAGTTCATCTAAAAAAGATTGCCTCCTTTCTTTAGAGGAAGATTGAGATTTCCATACTGCATAACCCTTAAATCAGATTTCTGGAAATAAACATCCCTACTTGAGTTAAAGCTAAACTTTTTTTTTTTTTTTTACGAATGAGATGCTGTTCTTGATCTTTTGCTTGCACAAAGAAATTTAAATGTAAAGGAAGAGTTGTTTGTTTTCTTTTCTTCTGTTTTTAATCAGACTGCTTAAGCATTTTGAAGGCAAGAATGAAATCAAAATAAAATATGCAATGGGTCAGCAACAGTCTAGTTTCACTGATTATGAAACAAAGTCTGGAATAATGAATTTCAGGTTCATAGGTAGCAGTGCTTGTCTGCAGCTGTGATGTATGGAACTGGACTAGAAGAGATTATCATATTTAAACCTGCCTCCCCGTGCAATGTTTTCCATTAGTGGCTTAAGCTAAAATCAGTGCAGTGATGCTCAGAGGTCGTCTAGTTCCAAGCCACTTGCCATGGGCAAGGATGCCACCCACTAGATTAGGTTGCTCAGGGCCCCATCTAGCTTGGCCTTGAGCATTTGCAAGGATGAGGCATCCGCAACTTCCCTGGATAACCTGTTCCTGTGCCTCCCTAACCTCTAAGTAAAGAATTTCTTCCTAACCTCTAATCTAAATCTACCTTCTTTCAGTTTAAAACTGTACCCCCTTGTCCTGTCACTGTCTGCCCATGTAAAAAGTCACTGTCCCTTTTTTATAAAAGGGACTACTACTTCCACTAAGTCGTGGAAGGCTGCAATAAAGTCCCCCCAGACCGTTTTTTTTTCCATGCTCGTCTGGAGGTGGCTGAACACCTGCTTACAGATGGGAAGTGATGAATGAATTCCTTTTTTTGCTTTGCTTGCATGCAAGGTTTTTGCTCCAGTTATTAACCTGTCTTTTTCTCAGTTCAGGAGTTTTCTCACTGGAAGTAAAAAACCAGATGGGATTAGTTATCTAACTTTAAAAGCATGAGAAAAATGTCTCCAGACCTAAGCTAGTCATCCTTGGATCTTTTTATAACCAATCGAGAGAAAGAAGTGCTCTAAGGTCATGATTTATCTCAGGGGATATATCTAAAAATAGGTTAGATCACTTACACCCTTAAAGTATTTGTTTCTTTCCACTGACTGTATAGAGATCCAGGAGAGAATAGCTGACACATCCACAACTGATAAATAGTTTCCTCTTTCAACCCTGTATTGCCTTCATTTCATTCAGATCAGAGAGAATCTGAGACAGTTCTTTTATCCCTCTCTTCTGAACTTTCTAATTTTCTCTTAATGCATAAAACCACAGGAATTTAAAAGAAGCTTCTTGATCCGAAGACCAACTTCTATGCTTCTCTGTTTGCTCCTCTTTACAATATCACAATTTAGATAATATTATTTTTATAATTTATGTATATTCTCATTAGACAAGGAAAGATAATCAGGTATCACTGGAAGATTTACAAGTTGCCTAGCAAGTGAAGCCTTTTTTAAAAAAATGTTTTCTAAATTCTCCTCCCTCAGAGAAAAAACTCTTAAGGTTTAATAAAAATTCAGTGTTACTTCTGCATCAATCCTTTCGGATTTCTTCTGAGCACAGAGAATGAAAAATTAGGGTTGATTCACATTTAAAATGGAATATTTGTTAACCTAAGCAAACTGGACATGCATAAATCCATAGACCCTTATGAGAAACACGCATGAGTGCTGAGGAAGGTGTTTGATGATACTGCAAGGACAACCTCCATAATCTTTGATCAATCATGGTGACTGGGAGAAATGCCTGAGGACTGAAGGACAGGAAGTTTAACTCTTACCTTCAAGAAAGTAAAGAAGAAAGAACTTCAGAAATACAGATCCATTAGCCTCACCTCAGTCCCTGGGAAGCTGATGGAGCAGTCAACCCTGGAAATCATTTCCAGGCACATGAATACCAAGAAAATCATCAGGAATATTTAGCATGTATTCACCAGGGGGAAATCAAGCTTGACTTGATAAACTTACCTAAAGAAATAGCTGTTCTGATAGATGAGAGAAGAGAGTGAATAATGTCTACCCAGACTTCACTGAAGCCTTTGACTCCATCTCTCACAGGATTCTCATAGTCAAGCTGTTGGTACATGGGCTGGGTGAGCATACAGTGAGGCAGATTGAAAGCTGGCTGAGTGGCTGGGCCCAGAGTATGGTGATCAGCAACCAGAGGATGGTGATAAGGTGTAGCTGAAGGCCAGTAACTGGCGCTGTATCCCAGAGGTCCATACTGGGCACAGTCCTTTTCATCGTCTTCATTAATGATCAGGGTGGTGGAACAGACTGGACCCCCCACAAGTTGGCAGATGACACCAAACTGAGAGGAGTACGTGATATGCCAGAAGATTGTGCTCTCGTGAAAGAAGGACTGCAACCTGGTCTAGTGGGGAGCATCCCTTCCCAAGATGGTGGGGGTTGAAAGTAGATGATCTTTAAGGTCCCTTCCAACTCAAGCTTATGATTTCTGAGATTTCTATGATTATTTGGAGCATATGTAAAAAGCACTCAATAGAGTGTTTTTTAAATGTTTTATCAACTTTAGTATGATTAGAATTAAGACCCATGCAACTTAACAAAAATAAGAAAGTAAATAAAATATGTACAAAACAATACAGAAGCTGGTCACTCTCAACTTAATAATTTCAATAGAAACAAATTATTTTCCTCCAAATTGAGTAGCTTTGACTTTTGACAAGAGAAGAAACGGACTTCTTCCTGATTTTTGATATTTCTTTCAAGCTACACTAGTTGTTTGCCCAATTCACCAGATGACAACATTGCACCTATTGGGAAAGTGTGTTGATGTCCAACTATTCATTTCTAAATAGACACCCAAGTGAGGTATTTTCAAGCTGAGAAGCACTGTAACATGTTACTGCCTCTGTAAGACAAAGAGTTGCCTTGAATCAAAGTTGGCAACTTGAGTGTGTAACTTGAGGCCACTCACAGTGTGAGTGGCCACACTGACCTATGTCGTTCAATTCTAGATTTTGCACTTAATTTAGATTAAAGAGGTAGTATCCGGAATAATCTCTGCACAGGTGCAAGTAAGCTAATTAATCAATACAGTTACAACTCCAATTGAGTAAAATAGGTTTCGGTTATTAATTCTTTCAGAACACAGCTGCAAGCATCTTCAATTTAAACCATGACATCTAAGTAGAGATTAATCTGGAATTTGAAAATTACCATAATGGTTTGATCAAGCTGGGCAGACTAGTCCAGCCAGCTGTTTTACCTTATTCAAATACAATGTTTCTGGCATTCAATTTATGGGGAAAAGTTTTGTCAGTATATTGCAAACTGTCGGAATGGGACACCATGAAAAGTGTATAATTATTCCTTGGTTTTATTTGCCTATTAATATTTTTCCCATGCACAATAATGTGGAGTTTTTTCAACTTAAATACCAAACTTGGATGCCAGTATTTGTTACCCAACATCACATCAACTTTTCTTATGACAGATCTTTCTTTAGAAGCTTGCTTTAATTGCTTTTTTTTCCCTTCCTCTTCTTCTTTCTCAGTCAGTACTGCCTCACCATATGGCAGCAGGCTTTTAACTAACAAGTTGGCACTTAGAGAAGAAAGGGATGAATATTGTTTATGACTAACTTTAAATCACAGGTGAACTTTCAGATAAAAAGAGTGTGTTCAAGTGCCAGTAAGCCATAGCACATTTGATTATATTGCTTGCCATCTCAATGAAACAAACAAGGACTGAATATTCAGTCTTGACGTATTTTAAACTACAATTTTTTTCCCTCATGTCCATGAAATGTGTTTAGTATCAAAGTGATGAAAGCTTATTAGACTTCACTAAAAATCTCAAGGAAGTGCTTAATCATGATAGATCAGGATCTGCGAGTCTTGGGAAAAGGTATTTTATCAAAGTATTTAGATGACACTGTTTCTGAAAAGATTGTTTGTAGGAAAGTAACCTATCGTTTGCTTCAGTTGATAATTCTGCTGATGTTCCAGAAATAGAAGAACTAGAATTACTTTGTGGGTGCAACTCACTTGGTGGATGTGATATTACTTCTAAATGCCACCTTGGTGTTGGCAGGTCAGGTTGGCACAGAGGGTCAGGCCAAGATGAAGATGACTATCAGCCAATATAATTCTCAGAAGTGCTCAACTGAAAGACTACATTAATCTTTAGACGTGGTCATACACCAAATTGTGCAAACTCTGTGGCATTAGGCAACTTAATTAGAACATTCCCTGGAGGCTTCTTTGGATACAAGCACATGGAAAATATAAAAAACTTCTGAACACACAAGGGTAGATAATATTTGGAAAAAACAGAGTAAGTTTGCAGAAATCAAGCATAGAATTTAATTCCAAATCATATACTCCTACACTGAAGTGTCTAGATGTGGTTCCAGTTGGTTATAAGCTTACATTATTAGGATACGCAGAGAAAAACAAAACCACAATTCATTGGTTTCATCATAGGGGTCTCACGCCACTTGGGGCTCACTAGAGTAAGTAATAGTGGCTACATGCTAGTGATACAGAAAAAATCTAATCTCCTTTAAGATCTGTATCAGACTCTTCAGGCTTGCAAGAGTGCTTCAGATACCTAGCCACTAGACGTGCTGTTATGTTTCACCCCTATTTAAAATGGTTGATGGAATCTGGAGAGCTAAATTGTCTTATGATAAGTTTAATTGTTTATATTTCAACGGCATGTTAGATGTTTTTCATCAGTAGCAATGCTAGCATGCTCCTACAAAATACGCATTATGGAGAACTTTATAAGTCCATCTTGGAAATACAAATCAAGTCAGTATATTACTTTATCCCTAGGTATTGTCTTTTGTCCTCACAACGTGATATAATGATCTTCCTTGGTTTGTGGAGTTAACAGCTGATGGAAATGTTCACACACAGGCACCCCGAATCTGTGCAGCATGAGAATATACATATATTAAAGTAATTTCAGTGAAGATTTATTTGGTGAGTAATCTCTTTTCTCACCTAAAATTTACTACCAGAGGAATTCAGTTTGATATTTGAAATAGTGGCATGTTTTATAGTTATTGTTTCTTTCTATTGCTGTAAGAGCAAGGGACCTTTAACGTCTTTGATGTTGCACAGAAGCTGAAACAAAATGTAAAGATAAGTGTATACAGATACAGAGTATTATTGGCTCTGAGCTGCAACAGCTGTGTTCCAATGTTTACTGCCACAAGTTAGATATTTCCAGATGGAAACAATGTTGTAATTAATGAATTTTCTAGGGAAAAAGTTTGTATGTTCTTGGAAAAAAGCTACCCATATAAATGACTGCATAAAAAAACCTGCACAGTTTGGTTAAATAAATCTGATTTGCATCCAGAAGGATGCAAAATCAGCAGCTTTTTACTGTGTTTTTTAGGGTGAGTAATGAAACAATGACTCATGCCCAAGGTTCTACACCGGTTTCAGAGAGGTATGTTGATATAAAAGCTAGAGTAGTACAAGTGAATCTAGATTGTGTTTTAAAATATACAGCAATCAACACTTCATTAAACCCTATTAACAAAGCTGATTTAATAACCGCTTAACTTAAAGCTTGTTGTAAACCTAAGCTAGTGAGGCATTGTTTCTTATCAAACTAAGCATACGAGAGAGAGCAAATGGAAACTTATGAATATTGTTAATCTGTGCTGAGTTTGATTTTCAGGCTAAATGAAAACAGCTTCACAGGGAGAACAGCTACATTTGGAAAGATTTTCTCTTTCATCCTGCAGAGGAATTTGTTACTTCCTGTGGTTTATTTTACCCTGAAAACATGGATCTGTTGCACAGACTCAGGAAGAAATATACGAAAGTAAATATTAAAAAGGTATCACTTGAACTGTTTCTTCAAAAAATATTTTTCCATGTTGTAAATCTTCTAATAGACTTTCCGTTGAAGATGTCCAAAGACACCCTTCAGAGAAAGAAAGAAAAGAAAAACACACCCTACTTGGGTACTGGTTTCAAAGAAATCAATAATTTTTCAAAGAAATCTCAATCAAATAAATATTTAGGAAATTAACTAATTGTTTTTTTCTCCTAGAGATGTAGTTCCAAAAGTATTGAGCTTATGTCTTAATTTTCTTTTAAAGACTTATCTACACTTTCAGAATCACAAATCATTGGTAGTGATTCTAACCGGAAGACTATTGCATGAGGGAGTCGCATGATCCCCCCCGACAGTCAACGTGAGTACACGCAGGTGTGTGAGGTGCTGTGAACAGCTCTTTGCCTTCAGGCCTGTGTGTGCCAAACATCTTCCTTGCCCCTGGATAAAGGAAGCCAACTGACTGTGACAGGTGGACAAGTAGGCACCTCCCACTTGGCAATGATGCTACACCACCTACAATTCCTTTTCTCTTTGTTAAGGTGAAGCAGGATGTTCTCATGTGAAGGTCCTTGTGCTTCATCATGGAAATGACAAATAGAGTTGTTTTCTTCTGACAGCATGCTATCGAAACGGTAAAGACCGAAGAGCCGGGGACACTGTAAATGGATGTGATCTCTGTCATGTGCCTTCCCCAAATTGGAGGTCCTTCTAATTCAACAATATGTGGAAGGTTATGGAAGGGATGTAAGGCTGTCTACACTCTATTTTGTTTTGTTTGGGGTTTTTTTTAAATTTATGTTAGTGCTAATAACTGACACTTTAATTAAATACTTTATGGTGTTTGAGTGCTTTTTTGACTGGGACTACTAGAAGCACTTGTAGAGGTGCATTGCATTATCTTTTTAGATATAGATCCAATTTAGTAGATCATAGAACTTTATTTAGAATATTCTTGTGAATAAATTTTGGGGGGGATGTGCATTTGATTCTAAGTCCTTAAATTTTGGCATTTTGTATTTGTTTTAAGGTAAATATGTAGGAAAAGATTAATGTCTGTGAAAGCATGCAACTTAAAATAATATAATGTCCATATTTTATTTTATCATTAAACATTTTTGAAAAATATATCACTCGCTTTGCACCGAGACATTAAAATGTATTCAAATAGTAATTGATACTAAGCGCTTCCAAGTTCCTTTATTTTTACATGTAGTCTAATTATATGAGAAAACCTGGTTATTTATTTCCATATTGATTTATCTAGATGTACTTCAAGACCCTACTTTTTTTTTTTTTTTAATTGTTTATATACTTTTGTTCAAATTTAAAATAACATCTGAGACACGGGTGTAGCATCTGAAAGTGATCTTACTTTTTGACTCTTAACTCCAACTTGGAATCAATAATATCTAAGTACATACTTTCCTTTTTTTGTGATAGGTTGTATGATCACAATGCATACTTGTTCTGGAGTTTACATCTCCAGCAGCAGTGAATACTAATACAGATGTCCTGCATAAACTATTAAAACTAGTAATAAAGGTATAAATATGTGTTATCTAATAAATTTAAGCATCAGGATTGCCAAGTGGGAGAAAACTCAGTTATATATTTATGTCTTTATGAAGAGAGATCTCACAGTATTTCAGTGTCCCTTCCACACACTTCTCTAATGGGGCATGTGGTATGATTTCATGTCATAAAAAGCAAAGCTACTGTAGCATATGCAACACAGCTGTTGATTTTTATGAGAGGTCACCTAAAGCCTAAAATTTGAGACTTTGGGGTTTTTTTTTATTTCATCATAAAACTGAGTTCTTACGATTGAAGCATTTTGACAGCTGATGCAAAAAACAAAAACAAAAACAAAAACAAAAACAAAACCCCAAAATCCCCAAACCCTATTACTATGTATATCAGGATTTTCCATTTCATTTCAGTACATCTTTTTTTGTTATAAAATCATTGGGTCTGCGTCCTGTACTTAAATAAGCTGTCATGGTTAAGGAATGGTACTCTCCAAACCACAATGATGCTTGTTCAATCCTGCTCTCCCACTGCCTCCTTAGGTGGGATGGAGAGAGGCACAGAAGGTAAAGATCTCAGCCCGAGACAACAACAATTTACGGAAACAGCAATGAGATCAGAAAATGAGCAATAGCAACAACAATATTAATAACAATAGTGTACAAGAGAGAAGTGAGTGATGCACACACAAAATACTCAGAACCAGGGTTACCTTCATCGTTTCCTCCACCTCACTTAAAACCAGAATTCCTTCTCCGGGAAAAAAACTCTGCTCCCCCCACCTCCAGCAAAGACATGAGGTGGTATAAAATAGCCTCTCTGTCCTAGCTATGCCCTCTCCTACATACTACAAAAATTAGGCCTGTCCTGGCCCGAACCAGGACATAAACTTAATAAATATACTGGTTCATTCATAACTAGGAGAAATTCATCATGGAATCAGTGTGAATCAACTGACCAAGACAAACACTTGAATATTATATAAAACTAAATTATATTAATTTTTTTTATTATTAAAAATAACTTAGACCATGCACACAAACAAACAAAATGTGTGTCCTCACAGGGCAATGGTAAGAAGTGGAGATGTCAAATGAATGTTCTGAAAAATGCTTTCCCTCTAGTCAACAGGAAAAAATAGACACTTTAGACCATGAGTCATCTGACTTATTTTAAAGTCTACTTTAAAAGAAAAGATTAAATGTAGCTAAAAATACTTGTTTGTTCTCTTCTGACTCTAAATAAAGACTAGGTATTGACCTTAAAAAGACATGTCTGCATTACAGACATTTAGACCAATTCCTCTTCAGAGTTCAGACACATGAAAGATTCCTCCTCCACCAATCTTTTAGGATTAGTAAATCTCTGTCTGGGGTTTATATGGGTTGCATTTGTTTTGTTTTGTTTTGTTTTGTTTGTTGCCTTGGGCATAACAAGTTTTTAGCTGAATTTATTTTCAAAATCTGAAGGAGCATGTAATGATTTCTTCAGGCTATAAGTCAATATCTAAGATTTATTCTGGCTACTAAAATATATTGCCTTCTGTGAGTCATCTCTAGCATGTAAGAAGACTCAGCTAACTGAGGAGACAGAACAAGTATTTTCAACTCTAAGCAATTTCAAGGACTCTCAAAAAACCCCCCAAACACAGAAGCCGAAAAACTTTGAAAACATTTCAATATCTGAGAATCTCAGGTCTAAACATGACAACATTGAGGAAGGTTTTTGAACATTAATAAAGGAAAGAAAATTAATGCTTCAAAAATTTCTGGTAATGGTATAAATTATTCTATTTCCCGACAGAATTTTTCTCTCCTTATTAGTCATGCTGAGAAATCATAGAATTTGTATTAAAATAGTATTAATTGTAATTAAAAATGCAATAATAAAATAAAAGACCTCAACATTTTCAATAAGTTTCCTGTGTCTACAATTGATTACAAAAGCACTCATTTTTCACAGGTGGTATTGTGAAATAGAGGTAGAACTGTTATTTATAGCATGAAAAAAACTCTTGAAATATACATGCAGACTTGTCCTGGGAAAATAGAAGAAGACAGCAGAAACCATATTTTTCTGCAAACCATAAAAGTATAGACTTAAGAATTCCAAATTAAGTGTGGAAAGGAGATTTTGCATGTATGACAACCTCTGATTTGAAAGTCGGTTAGAGCAACTGCATTGGCAGATGAACTTTTCCTGTGACAAATTGCAATAATTAGGCTACAAAAATAACTTCTGAAGAGGCAGTACTTATATAAATAGTATTATGCAGGATGAGAGTACAGAATTATGACTTTGGATCTATGCATGTACACAGTGAGAACTATAAAACAATCATTGAGATTTGTCGTTGGTAATTTCTTGAAGAAAACTTAGGTTAATAACATGTAAATGTAAAAAAACTCATAAAGCGTGGTTCACACTTGCATTTAGTTTGTTGAGTATTATACTCTAAGTATATAGGATTATGGCAGCAGCAAAACGTAGAATATATTTGGGTGTTGGTACTGTATAATCAACATTATATATATATATCAGTGCATTATATTAATGAAACATTTAAATTCTCACTCAAACTTGCACAACTGTAAAATTTTGGAGCTGAAATTTTTTGCTCCTCTTTATGTATTTTATGGATCTACCCATTATCTATTGCCATGAAATGGAATGGAATTCTATGAGGAATGAAGTACTTGCCCTTATGGAAGAATCTCATGGCTCCATGGTTCATAGAGCTTCTTCTTAGTCATGCTTTCTTCTTAGTAACATAGAAGTAAGGATACAAAGAATAATACTGTAAGGGTCCTTGCTACAGAAGCAAGGGTGTCTTTTACAAGTGAAAAATGAACATTTTAGCCTGGAGGAATTCAACATGTCAAGCAAGTCTAATGTCCACTTCACCAGTCAGCAGGCGTTCAGCTGAAAACAAAGACTGATTTCTCAGCTTGAAATTCATGAAGAAATACTGCAAATTCATCACAGAACAGATATTTACGGTACCAAACATATGGATAATTAAAATATCTTGAATGCACAGACCCACATCAGAACACATAATACAGAAATAAATGGAGAGAAAATAACACTCAAAGCAATCAAATGAAAAATTACTAATGTTCTTGCTGAATTAGTTGAATGATACTGATAAGTAAGCGATATTTTTTGTCATCAGAAAACTTCCTATTCATTTATAGGTGTAGAGGTTTGCTAGAGATATTAACATCCAGCACTTGATGCTGGTATTTACGCCTACACTGCTTATTCCACGGAAATGAACAGAAGGGATTGTTCTGCAGATGTTGATGTGAGTATTACAGCTGAATGAATGTATTTTCTTGAAATTGCTGGCAGTCACACAGTGTAAGTTCAGATGTATTTTTTTCCCAAAGAAAATTTTAAAAAGGCACTTGTGATAAGCATGTATTCAATTGTCTCTGAATAGACTAGTGTTGTAATTCACGTTGTAGCAAGATTTTTTCCTGCTTGTGAGTTCTCTTTTATATGCCACTTAGAGTATTCCATGGGTTGTTTTAAAATGTTTTCTATCAGTACTGCATTTACCAAAATAACCTAGTATACAGTGATGCAAATTGGAATTCTCAGTCTTCTGTGACTTCCATCCTTAAGATTCTTAAATGACAAATGACTTTTTTTTCCAATTAAGGAGTGTAAAAAGTACTGTAAGAATTCTGGTGCTCATGGTGAATTGGGCTGAAAGTCCCATAAGCTATATTAAATATTTTACATGATTGTAGCCTCTGTTGATGAACTGGTTTTTTTACTGCTGAATGACACTGCACTATACCATGCATTACCTGATTTTTTCTGTTTCTGAGCCTCACAGAATGAAGTCCAGCTGACGGTCAGAAAAAGAAAAATCCACAACCCTAAAATATCATTAAACTCTTAAGTATATTTATTGTCAGTACTATATAAAATGAAGGAAAAAAGGTGAATAAATGGCAGCTTTATAGAGGTCATCATAAAGTAGCTCTCTGCTATCTATCTAGCCCCCATTTTTACCATTTTATCTCCTCCTGAGATACTGCTGTTGCCTAGTAGGGAATCAGAAATACCATGCACTGTGGCGATTAATTTCCCTTAGTGTTAAAGAATGAATCGGTAGACATGGCATTAGCAAAAGCTGCAGCTTTTTATCGTGTCATTTTGCTATCATCTGTCTTTGCTCTCTGGCCCTGCAAAACCCCATAAGGCCACTTTCGAGTCTCATACTGTAAAACCTCTACCTAGTTAATACATACAAAGGATGGTAACAGTTAATTTGCTTCGTGTGTCCCTTGCAAATCTGGGTCATTGTCCAAATTGAATGTTTAGGATTTTTGTTTCCATTTTGCTATTGCAAGCAACAGAACTAGATTCTAGGTAGAAGATCTGCTTCTGTCTGTCAGATACAGTTCTGATTTGCCATTACATTATTAATTAAACTCTTGTCAGTTCTGAAAAAAAATATTTTGGGTAGCTGCATTTAAAGAAAAGGATAAGAATTCGTTCATTCTTTCCCCATAAAATTTCACTTCTGTTCCAAAACACAGATAATCGTAATGTCCTGTGCATAATTTACTTATATCTAAACCACTATTTTCAATCTTCTAAGTTTTCTGTGTTACTTCTACCAAAACTCTGTGTATACTTAGGATGAAGGGCAGATCTAGGAACACTTGCTGGTGTTTTCAACACTAGGTATTTAGGACTTGGATGTACAACCTTCATTTGTCTTCAAGACCATATGTTTGACACTATATTGACAGCTATTGACATTGTGTTTTTCGGTAGCACACAAAATATTACATGAAGGCAATGTAATTGTTTTGTGCTAATTAACTGAAGTAAAAACTTCTTCATCTATCAGACCCCTTTTGTTGGGTGGCCTGAACCAAACATAAGATGTGAGGTTTCCTTTGTTGTCTTGGTCCCTAATTTTCACCCATAAGCTCTAAACCTGTTCATCACTGTTTTTGAAAGACTACTCTGTGCAGTCAATCCATTTTTCTACAAAGAGGAAAATCCCACTGCCTCTCTCTCCTTTCTTCCCTGTCTCTTCTGAATTTATAGCTGCTCATTGCAGTGTTTCAGTAATTCAATTAATTCTAGAGCTTTTTTATTGATAGCAGAAAAATCATATTTCTAGATGGACAGTGGCTACCAACTCCTGGTTGTTACCCATGTATTGATATAGAGTTGGGCTATCATCTGTCAACTTCTTAGAGGAACATGTCTTAATTCCTTTAAGGTATTGCACCATAGTTCTTCCCTCTTAATTCCTAGAATATCAGGAGGGCTTGGGTCTTTGTTACTCAAAACTCCATCTCCCAGCTCGTTCTCCTGCTGAATCTAGTCAAAACCTCATAAATCTGACCATTTTTTACTTTTTCGTTTAAAATTTTCTTCTAAAGTTCCTTTTTCCCAAGGAAGCACTTATTGTTTTTCCAACAAACAAACTAAACGAAGAACCAATAATATTTATTTCTTTCATGAAATGCCTCAGAGTTTAGAGAATTCATTTTAAAAAAATCTGCTAAATCTTTTCATATCTCTAGGCTCCCCTTAGCACCATACTTTAAATATTAGTCCACAGCTCACTCTAGTTAAATGACACATGACAAAGAACCTCACTTTCTCCCATCCAAGTGATTAAGATTCACACCTGTGGCAAAGATTAAAAAGCAGTCCTTGGAAAGAAAGTCAGGGTGAAACTCTTCAACCTTATGTTCAGGATATTCACTTGGACAAAGAAGTCTGTTTCCCTGGACTATTCTTAAAAAAACCCAAGAATTCCTCTACCAATTTCTTTCTTGTTTGTTAATTTTTTATTCTTGACAGATATTGAATGAAATACACATGCCAAAGATTACCCTTCTCTCTGATAAGCACCTTAAGCACTGGTCAAATAAGTTAGGATAAGTGGAATATTAAAGGAGAATATTTTCCTTTAATATCTTATCCTATCTGATACTTGGCATACAAGACATACACATAAACAGGTTTGTCTCTCGAGTTGCAAGTCATTTCTACAGAAGTTTAAAGGAATCCGGTTTTATTTGAAATAGGCTGAAGTACTAACATGTTCAGTCACCAGTCTCAGATGAAAGGTATGACTGACAACTGGAAATGCAGACCAGAAACTTTCTGATTTGACTCCTAGACAGCATTCTTTAGAAAAGCTTTCTAAACACACCCTTCAAAGACAAAGACCAGCAATGGTACAGTCAGTCCCACAGAATGTTTGCACATGGGACCTCTGCAGCTCCAGGTATACAGTTTTCCTATGCTGGCCAATGTGTTCTGTGCATGCTCAGGGTGTCAGACCTGATGTGTGGCATCAGTATTGGACTAAGGTGACTGTAAGTAAGATCTATTTCCTTTTGGGTTAATGGCATTATCAACATTTTTAATCCCTGTTTAAGAATAATTACTTAAACATATGTATACACATTTTTTTAAAATGCCAGCTCAGATTGGATAGCGATGAAAATGTAATATTGTCTCACAAAAATTTTATGCTGTCATTTTTCTTCAACATGTCTCATGTAAATTTATATATACCCGCAGACCTACTCGATATGTTTTGCATTTGTGATGCCTTTGGGAAGATATCTTCGTTCTTTCTTTGCCTTTTTTTTTTCTTCCCTAAAGGAAAAGAAGCTCTCAGGTCTTTAAAGGCTTCCTTCAATAAGTAGCTAGGGATAGGTAATCATGCCATAGGAAGAAGCAAGCCTTGGGTTCCTAGAGGCATAGCACTCAATGGGATTTGTTTCATGTGTACTTATTTTATAAACACAGCAGAACAGAGTGTAAGTTCAACTCTTTATTATCGTGACTTCTAGCATATAAATGTCTAATTAATCAAATGCTAAAAAAATAGTGCTTTCTGTTCATGATCATAAAATGTCCTTGACTGATGCTAACATTTTGACCCCAGCTATTTTTCTGACTCATTTTTTCTATTGACATCATTACTTTCTCAAATATGGCTTGACAAAATAAAATATTACTGATATTATAGGTCTGCAAAATGCATCAAATAAAAGCTGCTGTTTGGGATACACTTCAATGCAATTATCTCCCAATGAGCACACCAAGCCAGAACTGCAGGCATCCTTCACCTATCAGATCAATCTGTGTCAACCTACATATTTCCTGTTCAGTTTTTAAACTCAGTTTATTTGTTTAAGGTTATATTCATTTTACCACTTTAGAATATAGGCTGAAGTGCTGAAATTGAATCCATGGTGGTTCTACCACAGATATTTCTCTTAAAAATGTGCTTTTGTTATCTTTTAATGCTTCACTGGAGGCCGAAGTTGTTTAAGCTCCTATCTCTTTGAATTGCAGTCAGTCCAACCTTTCTCACTTTCATCTGTGTGACTCTAATTGAAATAAGCCTTAATACATATTTTTTCCACAGCTGCTATCTAAGCTGGCTTTTCTTTTACTTGATGTGATTTATTTCTCCCAGTCCTAGAGGCTTCTAGCAATGTTTGAGTCATACTTCAGACTGTCAGAAGTGGTGGTATACTCTCTACTAATTACTGTCTCTGCTGTCATTCACTTTAGTGCCCAAAGGAATCTTCAGAATAAATTCAACTCCTGTATAAAATTCTGAAATAAACATTAATATATAGATCTGGTCAAAAGACATTCATGCTTTTTTATTATTTTATTTATTTAAAGTAAAATCAAAAATTGAATTTTGTAGAAAGATATTTGGTAGATTTTGTGGTTAAAAAATCTTGTCTTCACACCCATGAAGGAACACAGAGAGACTATGGCAGATGAGGACCCCCAAATATACTCTGCCTGGCTATTTCCAGACCCGTCAAAGGGGTCATCAACTCACCAAAGGTACATCTTCACAAGTCCAGAGAAGCACAGGAAAGCACAATGGCAAGGGGGAAATCTAACAAAACAGCCTCAACCCAAGCATCCAAGTGTGAAACCCATCAGCACGAGTCAAGGGGAGAGGTTCTTCAGAACGCTTTTCATACTGATGGGAGTTGCTGCCCAGGGGCTGGGGACCGTTATAAGATACAGTGGAACAGCATTTTGGGATTGCACAGGACTCATTTTGGGATATTTAGAGGAGGTACCGATGACAGGAAAAGGGAGAGGGTTGGATGATGTGGGGACTAACAATTGTGGGAAATAGAAGGATAAGGGAATCAAACGGAGGAGGAGATGGTCCATGTGCTTGTCTGGCTATGCCCTGTGCCTGATCAGAGACATCTGTCCTGTCTTCCCATTAAATTCCTTTCTAACTCTAACCTCGGTGAAGAGTCATGGTTCTGTGTGAGGGTGTGAGCTGATCTCTACTTTCTGCTGTTTTCCGGTAAGGGTCTCTCATATATATGTGCATTTATGGGAGCCTGGGTTGCCAGCAGCTGGAGTGAGCGTGGGTGAGCCAGAGAGTCTCTGACTGGAAGTGAAGGTCAGGTTGAATGGCTGAGCCCACTGATGGTGTTTGTTTTCATGCCAGTGACCTGAATGGCTGTGTGAGAATTGGGGCTGTTGCCCATGTATGCATGTATGTATATATATGTGTATGTGTGTGTGTGTGTGATTTGTATACTTGTGTCTGCTGGACATTTTCAACCTCTCTGTGGCTGGGACCTGGGGCTATGGAGCCTCATCTCTCTTGGGCTGTCAAATCCTGAGTGGTGTATTTTCGTCAAACAATATTATGTATTAAGAATTTGATTTCAAAACAATATTCTAATTTGGGATTTTTTTGTCATTTTCAATACAGTGTATTATTTTTCTCAATTTTATAATCTGTAAGAAATATTTAATCTGTCCTACTACCGACATTTTATTTTTTTATTGTATTCTAGACATTAAGATTGCTGTAGTTTAAAGTTTTAATCTTCTACTTTGATAGAATCACTGACTATTGGTCACTCAAAATGTTTTAATAGATAGACTAAAAGAAATAACTAAAAGACTAAAGAAATGTGAAAGCACTTTGTAATACTTTGACAGAAATAAATAAAAAATAAAGAATCTAATAGCAATATTTGATTTTTGTAAAATAATGTGTAATGATATTAGGACAAAAGTATTTCCAAAATAAATTTTAAAAATCAAAAGGTAGAAAAAAGGATTCCTTGAAATACTTTTCATAAAACAATATTAGTTGCATTCATCCTCTTAATGCTATTTTGTTCCTTGCTGCTATTTCAATCTGTAGTGGTTATGCTACAACCGATTTTTAATAATTTTAAGCACATTTTAATGGAAACAAAAACACTTATAAAATTAATCTCATCTCAGTTTTTCAGGTTTAATCCAGAATTTATATGAAAAGTATGATTAACAAAGGGTTAATACATTTATGGTATGTAATATGAAAGAGAGGAACTTGAGCTTGAATCCATTTAAGTTATCTGCTGAGAGAAGAGGTTTAAATTTCTTTAGGAAAGTACTATGCTAAAGCAATTATGTAAAAGTATATAGACATTTTTAAAAAGAGAATTTTTCTAAGAGAAGTGAAGCCACAACCAATCTAAATTCAAGAAACACACAATTACCAAAGAGTTCTAGTCTCAGACATGTTCTGCCATCTTAGCAGTGTTAACTGACTTACTCTATTTGCAAAATGTATTTTCACTTGTTTGAACAAATTGTAAAACCTTTCCTTTACAGTTCTGGTAAATGTTCTTATTAGAGATGTAACACAGTATCTTCAAAATTTTTTGAAAAGGAATAAATTCAGGTTGCTTTTACTTGGCATAGAAGTTCTTTCTTTTTCTTTTTGCTTTCACAGCTCTCCTCAAAGTGCTTGGAAGTGTCGCTGTTATTTTTACAGATTTTGATAGTAGCATTGATGTTAATGTCTTTCAATAAAAGATGGGAGTCTTAATGCATCTTGAAAAGCATTTGAGAATCATAACTTAGCAACCAATTTACTTGTAATAAATTTCTACTTCCATGTCACATAAGCGCTTTGCAGAACCATAATTTATTACTTTAAAATATTGTTATCTTAGCTCACATGGATAGAAACACAAAGCATTCTAAAAAAGAGCAAAAGTGAACAATCTGTGTGTTCTTAAATCTGAAATGGTCAGGATTCACAACAATGTAGTAAAGAAACGAGCTTGTACATTATCTATATAAATTCTTCTGATTAAAATTTAATTTATAAAACATTAAAGCACTTCAAATTTTAAAAAAGAAAAATTGATTTTAATTATGTCTTTGAATGTTTTATATGTAATGAGCAACTTTTTAGTACTTTTCAGTACATGAGCGGGAATGTGAGACAACAAAGTTAAGCTTTTAAAAATCACTACTGGAAAAGATATATTTTTTCCAAAGAGCTAAACATCATAACTCATCTTGAAATTACCTTTAGAAGACCAAGTGCTACCAAATAATGTTTCAAAAACCCAGATGGTCTAAAACCTTTCAACAATGAAGAGATGTATCAAATTACATTATCACATTACCGTGAGAAATAAAAACGGATTTACATCGAATGTATTTCCATTTATTTTTGCATGTAAGAGCTATAATTCATGTATTACATACATTAAACAACAAAGCATTAACACAACTATGTGACTTCCTATTCCTAAGCAAATATATTCCAATTATAATTTATTTTCAATTAAAATGATTCACATAAACCTTTATCTGAATAAGTATTGCATTCCCGAAAACAAGAAAAGCAAGCAGTTTTTCAATGGCAGTGCCTAGAACACTGGAAAAAGATAATCACTAAATAATTACTATCATGTCAGAACCTTGAGCAATTAGAAGCTTAAAGGATAACAACTGTACTCATGAAAGTTCCATTTCTTGAACTAGAGTCATTTGGAGCATGTATTCCATTAAAAATAAATGTGTTTTAGTTTCTGGTATCATCCTTTAGAAAAGAGAGAGCAATTCCATGAATATTTATTTATTGCTGAATTCTGAAGATCTCAAGGGTGAATATTTTCATGCATACATATTTATTCTTCAATTCAAATTATTGCTGGGAGATAACAGTGGGAAGAGCCACCTAATTATTATTTTTCAGAAAAAGAAATTAAATACCAATTGTGGAAATTAATTTCAAATTTTTGTACTTTTAATGTCTAAATATAATCTAGTGGCAAAATTTAGCTGCTTAAATCTTGATGTCTTAGTATAATTTGAAATGTTCAGGTGTTTCATGTCTGACCTCTCCCTATTGCTCTAGGAAGTCATGACTATTTTATAGGTGTTTCATTTGGTAACTCAGACAGAGGTACCCTATATGCTAGGAAATCTTAAATAGCTTAAAATCATGCAAGCTAAGGCGAATAAATTCAGCTGAATATAAAATGAAGAGCTAGTTTTACAGCTACATTGACAACTTTAGGAGTTTAGGCACAAATACGCAAAACACATAAAGTGAAAGAGCAAATCTGAAACATTAACATGACAGTGACTCAGATGTACAACATTAGATGGAGGAGAGAATGGCAAAGACAAATGTGATAAATATGGTTGAAATAAAGACAGTTTAATAGGCAAAGCAAAAGCTGGATCCACAAGCAAAGCAAAGCAAGGAACTCATTCACTGCTTCCCGTGGGCAGAGAGGTGCTCAGCCATCTCCAGGAAAGCCAGGCCCCATCACTTTTAATGGTTACTTGGGAAGGCAAACATCATCACTATGAATGTCCCCCCTTCCTCCTTCTTCCTCCTCTTTCGTTGCTGAGCATGGCACTATATGGTATGCAATATTCCTTCCATCAGTTGGGATGAGCTGTCCAGACTGTGTCCCCTCCCAACTTCTTGAGCATCCTCAGGCTCTTCCCTGGCAGGGCTGCACGGGAAACAGAGACAGCCTTGACGCTGTGCAGGTGCTGCTCAGCAATGAGTAGGACATCGGTGTGCTGCCAATACTGTTTTCAGATTAACTCCAAACCATAGCATCATAGCATCTGCTAAGAAGAAAAGTTACTCTATCCCAGACAAAACTGGTACACCTTGGTGTTTTCTTTATTCTCCTACAGTACAAAAAAAATAAAAAAAGAAATGTAGGGACACAAGAAAAATGGCTTTACAACTATATACATCATTATCATTCACACGCTCTAATATCACATAAAGATATAAACCCTCAAATAGCACATAATCTATTTTATCAGAGGCATGGCATTACTTCAAAAAATAAACAGCATCCCCCAACTTGTTTAAATAATATGTAATATTTTTGAGGAATAAGTAAAAACACTTCCTTCATTTTTCTTCTAAGCCATTTTATTATTTCATGAAATCAAATGTGATAGGTGCTGTTCTGGTTTGAAAACCTCTTGCATGAGAAAAAAAAAGCCATGCAAATGTAAATGTGAGTTAAGTCCTGCCATGCAGAAGTGACTCGGAAAAACATGGAAGATATCAATGAGTTTTCTGTAGATGATAACTTTTTCGAGAAAAGTCTTACATAATGATGGATAGAAAAATATATTTGGAACACGTACACCTTAACTCTTTCCTAAGAGGATTTTGTTATTGTATACATAGCAACAGTCTCAGTTACTGAAAAACTGTATCAGTCCCCATGAGATACACAAGTTGATCTGTCCTAATGAAAATAACAAGAATCCATATTGTTTGATGCAAGATCTAGAATTTAAAAATAATTACCAGAATAACTTCCATTTCATGTTTAAATTTGTTCTTCTTGTACTTTTTTTTTTTCCTACATTATTTATTTTTTAAAAAGAAAGCAAGAAGGTTCAAGTATTGGTCATCTTATAAAAATACTTGAATTATAAAGAAAAAAATGAAAGCAATAATCTGGTGAAATATGATGTATATGTATGTATATTATAACTGAGTACATCATTCCAACTCCCTCTCATAGTTAGTAGAGAGAAATACAGTATAAGAGTTTCAGCTCACCTTAAGACACTCTAGTGGATTAACCTTGACTTCAGCAGGACTGGTGGAGAAAATATGATCAAAAAGTCTTCAGTGCAGATAAAAGAAGTTTAATGAAGAGAAAGAAAGGCTGCATGAAGAAGTAAAGCAAAGAAAAGAAATTTATTCTCTGCTTCCCATCAGACGGTGACGTCTAGCCACTTCCTGGGAAGAAGGGCCACAGTACACACGGTGTCTGCTTTGCAACACAAACACCTTAATAAAAACTGCCTCCCTCCTCCTCCTTTCTCTTAACTTTTATTGCTGGGCATGACATCATGTGGCAGGGAATATCCCTGCCATATCCGCCTCCCATTGGTGGTGCTAGCAACTTGGAGACACAGCCTTGATGCTGTGCAGCACCCTGCAGAAGTAGCCAAAAGTCTGGTGTCTTAGCTGTCTGTCTGTTTTAGCTGCAAACACAAAGCAAAGCACTATGAGGGAGGCTATAGAGAAAGTTAACTCCTTCCCAGCCAGACACGAAACAGAGGTATAAAAAAGGAGGAAATTAGTAATGTTCTGCAGGCATCCATTTATACTTTAATGATATATACCTCCCTTCGAACTGTAAATTAGTTGAGAAGAATCCCCCATCCTAAATGTCTGCCATCAAACCAGATATGCTCCTTTAAAAAATTATGCTTATCTGAATTAAGAACTCGCTCAATCATATAAACCTCATCTTGGTGAGATGTACATCTTTCAGCAGATAGATGTTAAGAGGAAGTAGCAGCACTGCAAACCTTCATGTCACAGATGTGTCTACTGTCCCTGAGAAAGAAATGGATTCCCTGGTTCTTCTCAAGATCAAGGTTTATTTTTCTACTCCCTCTGGGCAGTAGTTTCAGGCAATCATGCAGAATCACAGAATCAGAGGTTGGATCGGGTTGGGAGGGACTAGAGTGGGTCATCTTATCCAACCTCCCTGCTCAAGCAGGGGCTTCCCGGAGTACATTGCACAGGATTGCAACCAGATAGTTCTTGAGTATCTTCAGTGAGTGATACTCTACCACCTCTCTGGGCAATCTGTGCCAGTGCTCTATCACCTGCACAGTAAAAATGTTCTTCTTAATACATTGAGCCATTCCTTTGAAGCATGACTTCTGTGCATTAAAGTACACATTCAGGAGAGCAACCAGAAAAAAGCTTAACTTATTCTAGGAGTAAGCAAACTTAACCTGGAAGAACCCATCTCGCTGAAGATAGGGATTTTTATTGTTGTCCTGATCTCTACAAAAATTGTTGTGTTTTCTTTTTTTTTAACCAGTGTTAAAGAGGATTTTTAAATTCTCTAAAATAAAGAAAGTAATTGCTTATCTACAATCCTTTTCTCACTGCTTGGATATTATGTTCCTGTGTATACCCAATTAAGATATCTGTAAGATTAAATTCTAAGAAAATATAGATCTACTTTTAGACTTGTAACTTAAAACCAAAAAGAAAGACCTTTCTGTATTTCTGGATATAGTGCTCAAGAAGCATAATTTGCATCTTGTCCTTTTCCTCAGCACTTTTTAATTAGTGTCTTCATTCAGCCATATACTAAATTTGCTGACTGACCACTGAAAGGTTCATCAGGTTGACTGCTCTGAACTGCCACTTGGGATTCCAAAACCCTACAATGTAAAGTGCAGTTAGTCCAAGTCTTCCTGTCTGTATTCCCAGCTCCACAGTGGAAGTAGTTTAATTACACCGGAATACCTAATTGGTGCTTCACTATATGTATTAAGGCTGTATCATCTCAGGATACGCTATATTTTCTGTTAAGATGTGCCCCCCGGTGTTTCACATCAATGCTGTTGGATATAGGGCTATCAAGAAAAGTACCACAACCAGAATTTGGTCCTGTTTATATATTCTGTACAGTGACTTACATTTTCATTTATACCATTTCAAATGAAAGCGTAATCTAATGTAAGTTTCTGTCTGCTTTTTTTTCTAGAACTATGATTATTCCCTCTATAAAGAGCCGATGTTTAATTCTGAATTTACTAATATAAGCTTTTTTGAAGTCTTCCTGTTGACTATTTGTGACTAATATGTTTCTGCACACTGAAATAAAAAAGGGTTAGAAATCTAAGTTCATAAATGAAATAAAAAAAATAAAAAGCCATTTCCTAGAATAGCACAGTATTTTCTAAAAGAATAACAGGAATAATGTAAAAGATAATAGACTATTATTAGGGCTTCCTTTACTGCAGTGAGAAGAAACAATAGAATTATTTCATTTAGGCTTCTACAATCTCTGTAAATCTGCCCACATTATTGAAGGAAAAGGAAAGAGAAGATCAAAATAAACTATAGGCATATAAGCATAATAGATAATATGATACCTTAATTCTTGCACATTTCTAGGGACAATTATAATAAATTTGTGCCTAAACACTACCATTCAAAAACAGTTTTGCACTTTCATGCCTTGAAGGTTAAACTACACTTTCACTTCTGGTCATTTCTGAACTCACTAGCTAATAGTGGGTAATATGTCAGGTAATAATCAGAGGGCAAATAACAGCTCAGAAATATTCAGGAGGATCATTTCAGCAAAATCTCCTTGGAAAATGAGAAGATATAAAGAATGTATTGAAGTTTTGAATTTCCGGTAATGCAGAAAACATTATTCTATCTTTAGGAGCAGTACCTCAAGGCAAAGAAAAATCTTGTCGACTTCATGTTCTTAAAAATGTCTGGTGCAAAACCAACAAGCTTAAAATCTTCTAAAAATTATTACTCCGTTTTATTGGAACTTTTGAAAGAAAACAAAAGGGAACATTTGATGTGACTTGACCCATTGCCACCTGAGTGTACGTTTTCAGGTTTTAACTTCCCCTACCCATCAGTTTGGGTGTAGAAAGCACAGAGTGAGTGCTAGTAAAAGCATTAGAGCGAGCCATCAAATTCTACTACATTGTTATTTACAGCTTTCCTCATTAAATTCTTCAATATCAGTGAAAGGTTCATACCTTGTCAAACAATGCCCAACAGACTGCATAGAGGTTTTATTTGCTTTTTTTCTCATATAGTTTTTGCTTTTGTAGCTGAAATGTTGTATACTTACATTTTATGTACTGTTGTTTCTCCCCTCCTACATTTGAAATACAAATGAAAATATAGCTGCACTCGATTTAAGAATATTTGTCAAAGAGAAAGACCAAAAAATACCAAAACTGGTTAGGAGAACAAGAAAACATTCCTCTGCCATCCTATGGTCTTATTGAAAGCCCACTAGAAATATTCATTGGCTTCAGCTAGTTTTAGTTCAGTCTGTTAGTAAATAGTTAAGAAATAGTAGCATAATCAAAAGACATTTCTGCCTAACTTTACTGAATGCCAGATTCTATTTTGTATCTTCTTACTTTTCATGGCAAATCTTGATCAAAAGATAATCAAGTTGAACTTAGAGTTTGTTCCGCAGTTCTAAGATTTGTGCTGTATTTCAACAACTGTGTAAACTTATTCTACTGGTTTGACTTTGCAGTGAAAATAACTTGCCACAAGAGAGAGATGAAAGAGGAGAGAAATATAAGAAATAGAAAATTTTGCCTTTAGTAGGGAATAAGCAGATGTCTTAGAGAAAATAAGGACATTTACATATTCTTTATGTTTGATCACTGTGATTGACACTGAACAATGAAGGGAAAGACATTAAAATCCATGTTATGGCAATTACAGAATCCAAGTGAAATACACATTTTTAGGCCAGAGGTTACCATTTTCAGAAAGGTAGATTAGGTGCCACAGGGATTACCTAGGGATTACCATGACAAAGGATGAGAGCCAGAGCAATAAATACAGAAATAATGTAACTAATGGTGGAAAAGCAGAACAGGAAAGGAAAGGAGACGGGTGGATAGCAGAGAAGACTATAGCCTACCCTGGACCTGTGTTATCAAATATCAGGATAAAGAGGGAAAGGGCAGTAGGCGGAAGCAATAGGAGCTGAAAACTGCAAAAGGAAAGATAATCTGGAAGGATAAATTGAGTGGAAATGAAGGAGAATAAAACAGAAGATAGAAATAGCAGGTAGAGTAGGGGAGCATTAAACTGTTATAACACTTATGTGTCTGTAGACATATTCAGGTGTAAACACAGTCTGGGAGAATTCAACAAAACTTCTGAGTGATTTCTGTCTTGGGCAGTTTTTTTTCATCATCAATTTGGTCATGTAGCACACTACTAAATTATCACAGTGACAGCACTATGATGATATGCTACATTAATACATCATCAGAGTCGCTGTGGTAAGAGCTGCCACTCTTTTGATACATTAGTCTGGTCCATCACAAAAGAAACACATATTCCATAAAGATGTAATATAGATATCACTAAGTCTTTGTTGCCATTTCTAATTTATTCATTCACTTTCATAGGAGACAATATCAAAAGTGGAATGTTTTTTAAATTAAATTATGTGAAAAGCCAATATAATTGTGTTAAGTAAAGGAAGGAATATTTGGGCATATACCATAAATGAGGAAGTGGGAGCTGAACCATTGACTATAAAACTGTAAAATAACACGTGCTACCACATTTCTTTAAACCTATTCTAAAACTATCACTATTTTATTCAAGTGTTTTTAAGTGTTTCCCTCATAAATAGTTATTTTATGTGCAGACTTACACTTTTAGTAGTAACAGCAATAATAAAAGATAAAGAACGTTGTGGCTCTTAACAAAGAGGAGGTGTCCCTCTATTCTACCTATGAAGGTAGAATAATTTTAAAATTAAGAAATTTAATTGGTTTTAAGGCCAGTTTGGATGGGGATCTGAGCAGCATGGTCGAGTGGAATGTGTCCCTTCCCAAGGCAGGGGGGCTGCAATAAGACAATCTTTAATGTCCCTTTCAACCCAAACCATCCTATGATTTTATAATTATTTCCACATGTATCAAAAATACAATCATCCAAAATACATAAAATTATCAATTTATGATTATATGGATGGCAGGTCTCCTAGGTAAAAAATGTGTCTTCATTCATATTTGGAAAGCTTCTAATATTCCATATATATATATCTATATAAATA
>VZRV01010424.1:0-19471 GCA_013398115.1 Falcunculus frontatus
TTTAACCCTATGCTATCAATATCTTAGTTTGTTTATCTTAACTTATCAAGTATGCCTAAAGCTCGAGCAGTAGCAATATCTAAAAAGAAAGGCACAATGCCGCAACACACAGATTTAGCATTTGATTCAGAATTCTTTCTCCCTTCCGCCAGAAATCGAAGTGTCCTTCTCAAGCCAAGGACAAATCCACTTTGTTGGTATCCATCGGGGTCCTTTATCTGTAATGACACAAGCATAATCCCTTCCCCCCATTAGCAACCCCACAGGTCCTTCCCATGACCCTGACATAGGATTTTTAAAACAAACTTTTGGTCGGTGCTGTGACAATTCAGAATCTTGCTGCAAACCTGAGTAATGGGTTAATGCTGGTGGGTCACTGNGCAAAGCTGAGTAATGGGTTAATGCTGGTGGGTCACTGCGAGTACTTACTAAACGTAGATGGTTCATAACATAAACTGCTTTCAGTACTCTGTCTTGCGGGGTCAGCCCATCTTTTCCTGTTCTTTGTTTATCAAGCAGCCCTTTCAATACCTGATGTGTTCTTTCTATTATGGCTTGTCCAATAGAGTTACCTGGAATGCCCATGCTATGCCTTACTCCCCAAAGAGCCAAGAAATCTTGGGTTCGCTGGGCTGTATAACCTGACCCGTTCTCTGTTTTTATTTCCTGAGGCAAGCCCATTATGGCAAAACAGCCTTGCCAATGTCGAATGACAAAACAAGACCCTTCACTCGTCATAGGAATGGCCCAAACCATGACCGAAAAGGTATCTATGGTCACATGAAGGTGTTTAAAGCAACCAAAAGGAGCATAGATAGTCACATCAATTTGCCATAATTGCAGAGGTCCTAGGCCATGAGGATTAACCCCAGGACCCAACCCACCAATCATACCCTGACATTGTGGACAGGTTGAGACAATTCCCTGCGCATCCTGCAGCGATATTCCAAATTGTTTGTGCAAAACCTTTGCCCTTTGGTGAAAAAACTCGTGAGCTCTTCTGGCTTGGCTAAACTTATCAATATTAGGAGAAGCAGAGGCCCAAAGTGGTGCTACTAATTGGTCAGCCCTCTCGTTCCCCAAGGCTAGACCTTCCATTAATCCAGAGTGACTTCGAATGTGGGTGATGATTCACTGGTCTTACGTCGAAATTTATCACATCTGCTGCAATTTCCTAGGCAACCTGTAGATGTCGCTGCTGCCTTGCGCTCCTTGGC
The DNA here is from genome assembly GCA_013398115.1 of Falcunculus frontatus. NCBI lineage: Eukaryota > Metazoa > Chordata > Aves > Passeriformes > Falcunculus > Falcunculus frontatus. The sequence goes on from VZRV01010424.1 coordinate 1,218, forward strand.
GGCTCGCACTCGGCATTCTGCTCTGGAATGGCCAGGTTTGCCGCAGTTAAAACATTTCTGGCTAGAATCACCTTTTCTTTGTTGGATCAGGGGCTTGAGGGCGACTACCATTGCTTCTGCTAGTTAAGCGGCTTCTTCCTCTGAGGTTCCAACCCTGGAACAAGCTTCCACCATATCCACCAAAGTGGCAGTTCGAGGCAAGGTTTGCAAGATCCTCTTACAAGCAGGGTTAGCATTTTCTACAGCCAACTGCATTCCCAAGGCAGTTTTTGCGTCTGGAGACATTCCCGGAACTCGATCGAGTGCACTTTTAAGGAGATCTATAAAATTCATGAAAGTCTCCTTTGCCTCTTGCTTAATGGTTGTGTAAGATGGTAACAGAAGTCCCATGTCTGGGACAGCACGGAATGCCTCCCGTGCTAGCTGCTGAATCTGCTGCAATATCGATGTATGTAAAGGCGCCTGAGCTTGCGGGTCAGTAAAAGCCCCTTTTCTCAGCATCATATCTGTGGTGGCAAATTGCCGAGGGCCCCCCTGAGGGAGCCCAAGATTTTCCACTACGGTGACATCTATACGTCTTTCCCAGTCCGCTTGCCATAGCAGTCTCTGTGTAGGTTTTAGAAAGATTTCTGCCAGCTTTCTACAATCAAACGGAGTCATCACGCCACTATTAAAAATATGGTCCAACAAGGTTTGAACGTATGTGTTGGTTAGACCGTACTGCATAATGGCCTTTTGCCCTTCTCGGACAAGCTTCCAATCCAGCCCCACCCACTGATGTTGGTTTGGGTTACCGGGGACAGTAACTACTGGGAATGCTTGTGGAATAAACTCTCGTTCAATCAAAGCATCCTGTATAATTCCTTGCCACCGCCGAGCGGGGTTGTCGGACTCCGAGCGGCTCGGGGAGCCACGATTAGGACTTCCCCTTCTCCGCTCCGGGCTTTGAGCCGGGGGATCAGTCAATCTTCGCATTCCCCGGTTCCGATCTAACTTTTGTCCCGGTGGGAATTCCCCCTCTTTCCCTTCTCGCTCCAGCTGTCTTTCCTCCCTCTCTGTTCGGCAAGCTGTTTCCTCGGCAGGAGTCACAGGGTGGCCGGACCCCCCAGTGGGGCTTTCCCCCCGGAGAGCTGAGCCACGCGATCCCCGCTGCCCACACGGTCCGGCAGCTCAGCGCCGCGACACACAGATTTAGCATTTGATTCAGGATTCTTTCTCCCTTCCGCCAGTAGCAGCTGTTTCCTTTTTTCTTGCTCTTTCTCCTGCCCAACGTTATTCACATTACCAACATTATTCTTATACTGAATCCAAAATACAGCACTGTACCAGCTACTGAGAAGAAATTAACTCTGTCCCAACAGAAATGAGGACAAAAGTAGATGTTACTGTTTACATTGGCATCTTTTTGGTGCATATTGCTGCATATTCTTGTTTCAAATGTCATATTTAGCATTTATATGTTGTTGCCATGATGTTATAATCATTAACAATATGTTAATGCTAGTAACACAGGAGGGGCCTAAAGATCTAAACTCAACTTGCTGCTGAAAAATACTTACAGGTTATTTGCAGGCATGGGAATTTTTTAATATCTTTATATAAGTGATACACAAGAAGGTGGAGGGGTGTTATCATTATATTGCTCAGTAAGGACATTGGATTATGTATTAACATAATTCATTGATATCATTATTGAAACAAATCTCTTTCTACTGTTTTTAATGGCTTAATGCAGTTCTGGAAAACAAATACATAAAATGTGAATATCGTTTCAGTACTTAGTAATTCAGGTCTATTGACTTATTGTCAGTACATTTTTTTACAACACAGCTTTGAGCATGAAAAATTGTAGCTTTTATGAATGAACTGAAAAATCCCATTAAAAATTTTCTGTATGGATCTGAGGATGTGGCCTTAGTGATACAGTCCTGCATTAGATGGTTTTGCAATCTTAAATAGCTACTCTGCGTTTCTGTGTGAGACAAGTCTAGTTAAAAGCTACCATGAGACAAGCTGGATCCAATAGCACATGATCCACATGTGCTGTTATGTGCTGCTGAGTCAAACACTGCCAAGTAAGATTGTATGCTAATGCCAGAAGTACACTTTGACTCACAAGGATCATCAAAGTCCAACTCCTGGCCCTGCACAGGAAAGCCCTAAGAATCATGCCGTGTGCCTAAGAGTATTGTCCAAACACTTCTTAAACTCTTTCAGGCTTGGAGTTGTGACCCCTTCCCTGAGGAGCCTATTCCAGTGTTCAACCACCCTCTGGGTGAAGAATCTTTTTTAATATACAACCTAAACCTCCCCTGACACAATGTCATGCCATTCCCTCAGGTCCTGTCACTGGTCCCCAGAGAAAAGAGATCAGTGCCTGCCCCTCCCCTTCTCCTCACAAGGAAGTTGTAGACTGTGAGGTCTCCCCCCAGTTTCTTCTCCAGGCTGAACGGTGCCCTCGACCTCTCTTCATATGGCTTCCCCTCAAGGCCCTTCAGCACCTTTGTATCCCTCCTTTGAGCACTCTCTAATAGCTTCATCTCTTCCTTATATTGTGGTGTCCTAAACTACACACAGGACTCAAGGTGAGGCCATACCACTGCAGAGCAGAGTGGGACAGTCTCCTCTCCAGACCAGCTGGTGATGCTTTGTCTGATGCACCCCAGGACACAGTTGGCCCTCCTGGCTACCAGGGCACTGCTGACTCATATTCAACTTGCTATTGACCAGGATCTCCAGGTCCCTTTCCACAACACTGATTTCCAGTGTCTCATTCCCAAGTCTATATGTACATCCAGGGTTGTCCCATTCCAGGAGCAGAATCTGGCACTTCCCCCTGTTAAACTCCGTATGGTTGGTGATTGCCCAGGACCACACTGGATCTGAATCTGGAGCACACTGACATGTATTATCCTAAATTGTGTGTTCTTCCTAGTGGACAATTTTGAATACCTTGCCATGTGGTCCAAATCAGAAAGAAATTAAAAGTTATTTGAGAGGATACTTCTGCATCACTTTGTCTCCTCCCTTAGAATCACAGAATCACCAAAGCTGGAAGAGAACTTTCAGATCATCAAGTCCAACTGCCAGCCTAGCAATACCACTGTTATCCCTAAGCCACTAAACCCCTAAACCATATCACTGAGTGCCAGATCCAGACACCTCTTAAACACTTCCAGGGATGGTGACTGCACCACCTTCCTCGGCAATTTGTTCCAAAGCCCAACCACCATTAACAGTGATTTTTTTTTCCTAATAGCTAATTGTCATGGTTTAGGATTGATATTCTCCAATTCAGTGTTCCCACTGAGACCACTCTAGACAATGCACTGCTTGCTCACTCCTGCCTCTCCCCCCGCCACCCTTCAGTGGTCTGGAGAGGAGAATTGGAGGCAAAAAATGTAAAGATCATGGGTTGAGAGAAGAACAATTTATTTGAAACAGCAATGACATAACAAAATGAACAGTAACAGCAACCATACTAAAGACAGAGTGTGCAAGTAAAGAAACGTTACTGCTTACCCTGCAGAAACCCCTGACCACTCTCTCTGCCACACTGCCTCAATCTGGAAGGGATCCTGGATCTCCCATCCCTGGAAAATGATCTGAGGTGGTATTGAATGACCTCCACGTCCTGACCATGCCCCTTCCTGGCTACTGCAAAAATTAACCCTGTCCTGGTCAGCACCAGGACACTAATCTGAATCTCCCCTGTCCCAGCTAAGGGTCATTTTCTCTAGTCGTCTCACTGCAGGCATGGTAGAGGAGACTGGCCCCGACCTCACCTACAACCTTCTTTCAGGTAGTTGTAAAGCTTTGATCCCGTTTCTTAGAATATTCCTGACAGCAAATTCAGAGACATCTACATGACCATCTGCAGCATGAAGTCCTCAAAATAAATACAATAAATTTTAGCATTTTGGTTGAGCTTTTTAAATTCCTGTGTTGCTCATTGTAGCTGATTTGGAGGCAGTTTGCAACAATGAATATGCTGGTGTCAGTAAATACTATTGCTGCATGGTTTAGGTTTTAGTTTCTTACCAGCAGAATATGAGGTAATGTTTCTGAAATGGAAAGTTTTTAAAACTTACCTCTTCACAAACACATTTAAGTGATATTGCTGAAAAAGTAGTTTTGTTTCCTTTGTTTTGTATTTTCCTGGCTGAATTATACTGTTCTCTGGAATGGTCAAATCTGACAAAGAAGCACCAAAAGCAAAAAGCTTTGAAGCTTTTGTCAAGTTGTAAACTAATCCTCTCTGAAGAAAAAATGAAATAAATGTTTCTAGTGCACTGCTGGCAGAGGTGTAGAGCACAACTGGTATGCCTAACATGAACTTTATAATGCTTACTCCCTCAGTGCTTGTTCCCTTACTATTAAAATAAATATTTTTTAAAAGAAAATTGACTTAAAGAAAGAGCGGTAGATTGTTGTAATCATTTGGATGGGTTATCTAATGTAAAGTACAACTCATGCTAAAATGTATGGTGCACTGGCCTGAGCTAAAGGAAGCAAATTCCCCCATGGGAAATAAGTGGCAGATCAGGCCCAAAAGTGGGTGATGTGGCTCTTTGTGTGCATCTTCTGAATGTGTTTCTGCAGAAAAAAACCTGTAATTTTCCTGTAGTTAAAAGCTGAGTACTGAAACCCTGGCAAACTGCAGTTTTGCATTCATTGTGACAGCTTTTATGTGAGGGTTGGGGAAGGAAGAGTAAAATTTCAGCTAATAAAAAACCACAAAGGACTTATTTCGTTTTTAAATGTACATCCAGAGTAGTCAAAAATGAGAGATAAAAGCATTACAGCAGTAATAAGCATTAATAAAAAGTACAAGCTGTCTTTGCAGAAATGCTATTTTTAACTGAATTTTCTTCGTTATAAATGCTTGAAATCTAATTCAGTTGTCACTGAATATCTGGGGTTCTCTGCATGCCTGAATAAATGTAATAGCATCCAAAAAGTGTTACTCTCATTTGCATTTAACACCTTATGCTACAGTAAGCAGTGCAATTTAGAAGAACAAGTCTCTGTTTTTCTAAGATACAAATAATGCTTACAGAATAAGCACAACAGAATTGTGTTTACTGAATAATTTATCCAAGTTTACAGTTACATGTTTTTAAATTGTAAAACGTGTCCTCATTAGAAAATATAATCAATTATAAAAGTTGTACACTAAAGATTTTTTTTCTTAAACATTTCATTTAAGGCCTGTGAAGAGATAAAACAGAGCTGAGAATATTCAATCTATTTAACAAGTGTTTTAAACATTACAGTCATGTTTTCTAATTAATTCTAAGCAGCATGTGTGGTAATGTAATCCTTAATAAACAGCAATCCTTTGCATGAAATAAAATATGTTCTTAGAAGTTTTGAAATAACCAAATAAAATTCCAATTTATCATGCCTTCAAATAAAGAGAACCCAAACATGACTGTGTTTATCTCTGCACAGCTGAGTAATCCTTGTAGCATGAAGCCATAACCTAGGCTTTTCTGGAAAAAAACCAAAAAAACAACCTTTGAAATTTTGCATGAGGAAAAGAAAGGAAATTGATCAAGTCCTTTTTCTTAAGGTTTTTGAACAGTTTCAAGTTTAAAGTAAACCACCAAACACAAAAAATATAAATCTCAGCACCAACAACAGCAAGAGGGATCACTATTTATTTTCTATTCCATATTGACATGCTGTATAAAGTTTCTGGGGAAAAAAAAAAGTAAAAAGCCCATTAAAACCCTCTTTTGGCTGTGCTAACAAGCATGCAGTATTTGTAGTAGCTATCTGGACAGCTGTATGGCTGCATTACCCTCCTGACCTATACTTGTAACACTGGGCTTGTAACATTCTAGGAGTGGACTTTGTGTTGCACTATTAACATTGAATATATTAGGGATCAAATACAAAGGTGACAGTGGCCTCCCTCTGACCTACACCAAGTGTTGGATTACGTAAAGGGGTCCAGTTTCTGGGACTTATTAGGAGAAAATAAAATTTTCTTTTTTTAAATTAATCATTGTGCTATTTGGTTTGTTAAATCTTACACAGAAATAGTCACAGCCTGGTTTTGTTGGCCTGTACCTTCAGAAAAGTTTAATAACTCACCTCAAGGATAAGACACTGAAGTTTTTGTCTGACTTCCAAGAAGAAATGGGAGGATGTGCAGGGGGAGAGGTCAGTTGAGAAGCCTATAGACTAGCTAGGTTTAGGAAGCAGAAGGAAGTTCGGATCTAATTTTCAGGGTAAAATACCAGAAGAACGCTTATAGAAGCTGTATTTTGAGCTTATTTGTAATGTACCATAATGTGACCAACAATACATAATCCAACAGTAATTTATTCCTTTTATGTATGTGGTTAGGTTTGCCCCAAGAAAGATCATTAAAGAGATTAATTTTCTAGAAAAACCAAAAGGTATTGGTGCCTTGAAGTGGCTACCTGAAAGCAGAGGCTAGACAAGAGTAAGAGAATAAAAGTAGGTATTTATTTGAAGGGCCTTCAAAGGTACACTTTGGGAGTGTAAAGCCTCTGAGGGGCTCTACCCAAGATGGACCCCGGGTCATGGGCTCTTCACACTTTTATAAGTTTGGTCCATTTGCATATCAGGGTTAATTATCCAATTATAATTTCGGTTAATGATGTAATTACCCCAAGTTTGCTCCTCCTCTCAAGGCTTTGGTTTATACATATTGGGGCCTGGGAGAATCAAGGTATCCTTGAAGTGCAAACCTAGAGAGGGTTTGTTACATCTAACCAGCATGAGAACAGTAGTCAACAGGCCACACAAAACTTCAGAGTTATACACTAGGCAGTACAGGATTTGAAAAATATAAAAGTTAAAACCTAAGGCATCAGTATAACTTCTGCAGTGGTACACAAAAGACTACTAGTGAATGTTTTTAATTTTTTCCTAATGTGACTAAGGAAGTGAGAAGCATAAAGCTTCTAGCAACTGTTTTTCAGATAAAAAAACTTGTCTCACCCCCATTTTGTTGCTTTCAAGTAACTTTGAGGAATATGAACGTCTCAATATTAGTTAATATGCTATTTATAAATTCTTGAACATTCAAAGTCATTATTCCAAAGACATGTAGGCATTTAGTCCAATGTGATTCATAATGAGTAAAGGTAAGTACTTTCATTTAAGTGAGTTAGAAAAGTGTACTTCACTGACAGTAATTGCTCAGTGAACTCTCTCAGAGAATGAAGAAAGATGTTTTTCATAGAAACAGAATGGTTTTTGTTTGAAGGGACCTTAAACACCATCTAGTTTCAACTCCCTCTGCCATGGGCCCATGGGCAGTGACACCTTTCACTAGACCAGGTTGTTCAAATCCCCATCCAACCTGGCCTTGAACACTTCCAGTGATGGAGCATCCACAACTTCTCTGGGCAGCCTGGGACAGTGCCTCAACATCTTCACAGCAAAGGATAGAACAGAAAGTATATTTCTTCCTAATGTCTAATCTAAACCTACCCTCTTTCAGATTAAAGCAATTCCATCTTGTACTATCACTCCATGTCCTTGTAAAAAGTCCCTTTCCAGCTTTCCTGTAGGCAGCCTTTAGGCATTGGAAGGCTGCTGTTTATCTCACTGCTTACTCTCAAAGACCTCATTCCATGAGAATACCTAAGAGAAATTTTATATTTTTTAGTTCTTCCAGGCTTGTCTTTTTAAAGACTCTCTGCAGCTTGTTAGAACTGGGCTTGTGTAGTCCTATTGGTGTTTGTTCTTTTCTTTATTCAGTATCAAAGCCATGTTAGTTCATTTCAGCTCCCTAAAAAACTTCTAAATTGCAGCAGCAGTGAAACTATTGCAATATGAATTTAGCCTTGAGAGACAAAAATTTTCAGAAAAAAAATCTGATTATTTTGCAGATTTGGACCTAAAATGTAAATAACTCCCTACTTTCAAGTGAATGGTTCATCAAAATGCATTTTTAGTGCCAGAGTTTTATTCTTATTTGGTATCAGTTGGATTGATATCACTGAGCTATTTGATCAGTATTCTGTGAAATGAAATAAACATACATGGATGTTACAGAAAATTTTAGTCCATCAAAATATGACAGTATTATGAAAAATGAGAATAAGTCTTGGTAAATGATGCATTCAGAAAAACTTCACTAATATATTTCGAACTTGTCCTTTGGAAGAATAACTTTTTACCATAAACCATGAATGTTTTCCTATATGTGTACAGTGTTATTACAATATAGTAATTCTTCGTCACAGAAAATATCAAGTAAAGAACTTAAGTACTTTTCCTCCAACTTGATTTTTGATATGGAAGCAGTTTCATTGAGTTCAGTGTGTTATATAGCACTAGACATTTTCCTGCAAGGAAGAAAACAGTAGTCACTTCTAACCACCATTACCTGCTTTCTCTCAACTACCCAGATTGTCAGGTGCCTATGTAATGCATGTATTGAAGGAAACCAGACGCCCTCAAATTCATAACTGCAGTTCTGGTTTTCCACTGATTTAAACTGTAATGCTGATAGTGCTGAAGGAAGAAGTTGCCTAGTTTTCTGGGCATCACCATCTTCCATCTGATTCTAATTCTTCAGCAATGCACACTGTCAGAGGTGCCATCCGAGCCTCACGTTTATCGTGTAAGTGTTCTTTTGTGTAATTTCCTTTTTAGTGGCAATCGAAATTACACAGTTAGATATACAGTTTTTCAAATCTTGATTCTCTTCAATTGAGAATGTATTAATTTGTAAAATTGTACTGAAAAATAATTTAATAAGTAGCAATGTAAAAATGTTAATGATGTGAGAAATTTCTTGGTCTAGTTCTAGTATGTAATGAGAAGTGTCTCTGCATCACAGAGTCAATACTCAGTCTTTCAAACATTGTCTGTGACTGTGTTTATTGTGAGTGATTTTATTGGTTTGAAAACAAACCAGTGGGAGATCCCAAGTCAGGATTAAAATTTAATAGCAAAAATTAAAAATAAGTGAAATAATACAAGGAAAAGCACTGACAAAGTCAGATACAACTTGATACCCAGTTAGGGTATTGGTAGCAGTCCAAATGAAGTAGTTCAGTTGAAGCAGTGATCCTGTAGAAGGTCTGGTCTCCAGCAGAGAGAGGTCCTCTTATCCTCTGGGAACCCAGTAGACAGGGCTAACTTAGGCAGTTCCAAGGCCAGGTTATATCCAGGTGGGAATGCTTGGCTCCTCCCTCCTGGGTGGAGCATCTCACAATAGGAAGGGATAAGTCCATGAGTCATGGAGTGGTTTCTTGATGGCCCATTGTCTGTTATCAGGGGTGGGTCATAGCAGGAGATAACAGCTAATGGCCCACAGCTGGTGATAACAGAATACTTAAATACATCTATATTGTAACCTAGGACAGTGATACTGTGTCCCATATTTAGGAAAAAATCCAAAAGTTACCGAACTCTAGCAATTTCTTATATCTTAGTAATTTTTTTCTCTAGTAAACCAGTGATAAGTCCACTTAAATTTTGAAAACTGATAAAATGGAAGGATTCTTTCTGTAGTGGATTCTCTGCTGCCAGACTAAAGGACCAAACTAGTGGTCTGATATGTGTGTTGTGAAAGTGGCTGATGTTAGGTGTAAGAAATGTGATGCAGTGGGAATTATGGATGGCAATTCACAAGAGACTTTCCCACATCTGAACAAACAGTTGACTTCCACTTTGAAGCAAGTTTGATTTTGGCTACTGAAACTGTAACTGTGGTGATAAATCTGAAGATAAATGCCTAATCCTGTTTTAAAATGGAGCTAAGCTCTTTACACGAGCTGGGAACTGAAAATTCCAGACTTTTGACATTTTATTTGGCAGTACAGCCTATGCCTAATACTAATAAACATCACTTTAGCTGTCTGTTGAGGACCGCAGGCTTGCCTAAGCTCATCACCTCATCTATGACATGTGCTGGAAGGACTGTCATTACTCCAGCAGAGACCAAGTTAACCACCTTTATAGAATTTACACTAAACAGCGTTTATGTTGTGTGGCTATCCATTAAGCTATGCTACAATCAGCAGAGTGCATGAGATCTTGAGAGGTCTGTCAAGAAAAAAATCTCTGGCTGGGGATGAACTCCAGAAACCTGGGAGCATGGGATGGTGTTGAGGGAAAATGCACTTACAAATATTGGGTCGAAATAAAAAGGTGCTGCTCTTTATCTCAGAAATGAGAATTTTATCCAATTATTCTGCATTTACAAAATGTGTATTTACTTAATCAGAATTTCAGAGAGAAAACATAACTGGCTAGTCCAGCGTCCTTCTCTATGGTTCCCTTTTTACACAGGGAAAACAATGACTGGGCTGGTTTTTTTTCTCAGATTCAACAGCAAAAGAATCCATATTCCGTTTGGTTGCGTAGTAATTTGTTACTAATGACAAGGCTTGAAACCACGGGAATCTGGAAGCTCCCGCTTCCCTAAAATGGAAAATTCTTGCAGACAATGTATTTCCTTCAAGCAAGCAGGCTGGGTTTATACACCTCCTAGGGAAGGAGAGAGAAAATAATTGTCTTTATTTACTGAACATTTAAAAGGATCTTCTGAACCCCTGCACTCCATACGTGATATATACATTATATAGAGCCAGCAGTCCTTCCACTCAGGGTGCAGGCTACTTGCCTGATCCTGACTTCAAACACAAGTCTCCCAAAGTGCTTTCCCACTACGTAGCTGCATAGCCAGCTATTCTTGTGAAATTTCCTGTTATATTTCTAGGAAAAGACATGGAGAAAAAAGTCTGGGGTTACCACCTTGTATGCTAGTAGATAGTATAATTTCATAAGGTGTCTGCATGAAAGAATGGGTGTTTTCTCTATTTATGCCAAGTTAGCTTAATGTTGGCATCTCAATGTTTTTAACTACAAAATAATGTTCAAATTGCACTCCAAAGTCAGACAAATAAACAAAATAATTAATAGACATTTGAATACCTTGAATTTTCCAGAAGAATATTATGGCATAATATTAATTTATTTTTAGTATGGAATTAATTTTGCTATTGTCATTGAATTATTATAAACTTGAATTTTCATAAATGGAACAGATTTGACCATAACCTTTTTTTTCCCTCCGGAATAGGAAATCTGACCTGACACATTACTTGTAAAATTTATGTTCTTTCCTCTCTCATGAGAAAAAATGCATTGCAGATTGCATCAGCTTTTTTTCTTGATTCCCACAGGCACAACAGCTAACAGATCTGGAGCAAAAACTAGCAGTTGCAAAAGACGAATTGGAAAAAGCAGCCCTTGACAAAGTAAGAAATGTAATGTAAGCACGTTTACCTCTCTCAGCTGTCAATGTTTTGGTGTCATTTGACAAAAACAAATGAAAGCCTTGCAGTGATTTAGATGCATATTAAGTTGCATCTAAGTTGTACCTGGGAGTGATGCTGCTGAAATCAGTGGAACTAATTATGATTCTTGAAGTTAAGTACATCTGCAAAGTTATTTAAGAAGAGAATGGTCAGATTAGAGAAAAACAACTCAAAATTTTTTACACTGATTTTTAATAGATTTAGATACTTATTGAATTATAGTTTGTTCTGACAGTAGACTTAGTGTTTCCCATAAGTTTATTTACACTAGAACACTTTTCTATTTCCTACCATGTTGGCGCCTGATTCAAAGAGAGGGGACCATCACGGTTATTTACGATTTATTACTTGGAAAATAAACCAAACAAGATATTAGTCTCAGAGGTCATGGATTTATAGTGGTAACAAGTTGTCCATAACTGAAGATAGTCAAGAGTTTCTAAGTTACATGGTAATAGATAATTTTTTGGTCCAATAAGCAATTAAGACGAAACTTTGTTTTGACTTTATAACCTATCACTTTTAGCACCTTTTACTGCTTTGCGTCTGTTTCTCATCCAATACTTTGCTGACTCACATACACATACTTCCATTATGATATCTAAATTCTTAACTTAGACTATAAAATCACTTTATTATACTTAAAATTCTTTACCAACTCACCCAATACAGTTTCTTATTTGCTTAAAACATATTGTCACTTATAACTATAGAAACATAGGTTTGTAGTTTTTCTGCTTAAGGTCTTTATACCTTCATCATTACGTCAACCCAAGCTCTTTCCAGGGCTGTAAATTAAACTCATTAGTGCCTGTGGAAGTTTCTACTCCTCTGTTTCCCACACTACCATGGACCCTTAGAATGCTTACAAATTTTGCATCACCAGGCCCCAAATATCGAGAATAGTGTGGCCAGCAGGACTAGGAAAGGGATTGTCTCCCTGTACTCAGAACTGGTAAGGCCACACCTCATATACAGTGTTCAGTTTTGGGCCACTTACTTCAAAAATGACATTTTAGTGCTGGAGCAAGTTCAGAGAAGGGCAACGAAGCTGGTGAAGGGCCTAGAAAACATGTCTTCTGATGAACTTCTGAGGAAACTGGTGTTTAGTCTGAAGAAGAGGAGGCTCATGCTCATTGCTCTCTACAACTGTAGAAAGGAAACCATAGTGAGGCAGGGGCTGGTTTCTTCTGCTGTGTCTCAAGTGAAAGGATGAGAGGAAATTACCTTAAGTTGTGCCAGGGGAAGTTCAGATTAGAAATTAGAAATTTTATTTTCACTGCAGAAGTGGTTAGGCACTGGAATAAGCTTCCCAGGAAGGTGGTGGAGGTAACGTCTCTAGAAGGGTTAAAGAGGCATCTGGATGTGTCACTTGGGTTTAGGGGTGATTATAATGGTGCTGTGTTGACAGATGGTCTTGAAGGTCTCTTCCAGCCTTGATGATTCTGTGGATCTAACCATGTGATAGGAATATAAATGGATCAGGGAAATATGAAGACATGCATCCTATGTGAACAGTATATTGGCCAGTAAGCAGCCTATTTTGACCATGATCACATCTATGCAAGATTATAGAGAACTTTGTCAAATTACAGCCCTGGTTCTGAGACATAGAATTTGTAGTTAAAAGATTGCCTTGCTAGAATTAGTTAAAAATAAGTTTTTAGAAGGTTAACTCAGATGTATTCAGTTAAAGAAACAAGTAATTAACTAGGGATGTCAGAGAGTTAGATTGAAAATGAGTTTCTAAGATTCAAGAAACCATTGTTCATTATCTGATGTTTATTCAGCTGTGTTGAGCATGGGAAACAGATAACTTCAATTAGTAAGACCGAAGAAAAGCTGGACAATTATTGATTATCCTATTTACAAGCAATTAAAAAATAATGCAGGAAGGAACCGGGAGTTCTCCAGGGGACAATCTGTAATGTCAAAGTTTGGCAAGGCAAAAAGTTCAACGTGAGGAAGACCAGTTTTACTTCATCAAGTGAGACCTCTCCCCCAATTCGTGGACCACCGACTCAATTCAAGGAGCTGACCACACATGCTTAATGACTTTTTAGCTAATTAGCATACAGAGCGGGGAATGGGAGGTGTCTGTTATAAATATGTATTCGTATCTTGAATATTTACAACTTTTATAGATAAAAAGACTCTGTATTGTTTAGAAATTCACCTGCGTATTAGGGAGTGATCCCACCCTGGCCCGGCGCTGGAAATAAACATACACTTTCTAACTTTAAACTGTTAGAGAGTTCTTGTCCGTCTCAGATAGATATCAATATTAGACCAATATCCATATTTTGGTAAATCAGTTCCACTAGTGTTTCCTTCAGCTGTGCTTTCATGCTGTCCATTTATAGATCTCCTATCAGCAAAGTCAATATTGAATTATGCTATCCACAGGATGAAAACAAATTTACTTGTTCTTCTTTTACCTTTGGAATGGCAAAATTGGAATGGCTGCAGCCAAGACAGAATGAGCACTGGATGGCAGGACTGAGAAATGAGAGGGTGAGAAATTATCCAGAGAAATTTCTGGATGAGGGGAGAGTGATTTCAGATCAGTGTGATCTGCAGGAAGCACTAGGGTCACATAGGACTAGATTGACTGAGTCCATATCATTATGCAAAATTAGACAGTCTGCTACCTCTGCCCATTTGACCATAACAAATGATGATTTATGCCGTCTGTGCAGTCACTCCTTGAAAAGTTAGGGTTAAAGACATGTTACATGAAAAGAAGTACGCTAGTATCTTCTGCTGTCAATTAGAAATTAAAGGGTCCCTGAGTCAAATGGATAAAGTAATCCTTTCCCTTTTACTCTGCCTTTAGTTCAGAGATATATCATCTGACTGCACACATCTTAAGGGAAAGACATTCGATTTTCTCTGTTTGCAAGCAAACCAAATTCCATTCTGTGGGAATATTAATGGTAAATGACTCAAAACAATAGGCCGTTTGGGCCATTGGCAGGCCGTTTTCCTGGGGCTGGGTTTGTGCCCCCCAGCTGAGGGAGAGAGGAGAGGTTTTGGGTGTGTGATAGGAAAACCTCTGATCCACATAAGACAGAGACAGTGAGCACCCGCCCCCAGAGACTGCAAGCTGGGCTTTGGGCCGGATAAGGGAAGAGGCTGACAAGAAGCAGACCCTGCAGAAGTGGGATAGTGCTTTTTGTCATGCCAATGTCCTCCCTTACACAATTGGCTCAGTTGTAAAACTCCTTTTCCCGGGGAAGGTGTTGGGACACTCACATTCACACGGGACATTCACATGTAGGCTTGAGGGTATTCATCCCTTCTGATGCAGCGTAACTGGCTCAACTACGCTGATGTGAGAGGCACCTGTCATGTCTTAGAAGGTGTCATAAACCATCAAAGAGGCCCAACGAAGTGTCCCCAGACTCATTTCTGGGGCCTTCCATCAGAGGACTGTGCATTATCCATGATGTTGCAACAGACAGTGTAAAACTCCTCCCTCAGGGGAGGTACCCTGGGCATTCCCGTATAAGCCTAAACATATATTAACCCATTGAATTCTATGTTTTGTGGGCTTTCCTCCATCTCCAAGGAAACAAGACTGTCAACATCACTTAAACCAATGGACATCTAAATTGCAACGATCAAGTCTCATCGCTAGATCCATGGGTGATGATATCCTTCTACTTTTATCCTTCCTCTCTCTCTTTTTCTTTCTTTCTTTCTTTCTCTTTCTTTCCCTTACACATTTTCTTAAGTGTTATTTGTATATTTTTATATTGCTAAGTTACTGTAGGTAATAACCAAAACAGTTAAATACTTGCTTTCCGTTGCAAGCAAATTGTTCTAAAATACAACATACATATATACATATATATGAATGCTAAAAGCCTGGCTGCAGAGAGATTTCTCAGTTTTCTGACAATGTCTGTGTGAAAGCCTTGCTTTCTCACGGACGCTAAGAGAAAATAATTGGAAGAATCTGTAGACTGTAGTATTGTTTTCATAACAAAGAGAAAGTTATCTGAAGTAGGTGTTGTTGGGTTCAGCCAGTCCTTCTGGGGGGTGGCTGGTCAGGGAACCAATAACCCTAATGCCAATTTAGGTGCTAAGGTGTATATATAAGTGAGTTTTGTAAAATAAAAACGTCGATTTCTTCTTGTACAAATTGTCCACGTCACTTTGTTACTCGGTCTCTGCTCGCTAGCGACATCTTTCGACCCCCGATGTTCACTGCAACTGAGAAGGTACGTGCTGCTTTTTCCCCCTCCCCCCGGGACGGGAGCAGGGGTCTGAAACACAGGAAAATGGGAATCGCTAAGTCAAGAGACTATGTGATTTTTTCGGCTTGGAAAAATCTATTGACTCTGAGGGGGAATATTGCAATATACGATGAGATGCTCCGAGAGCTCTTGCAATGGGCAAGAGAGCGTGCTTTTCCCACAGACCCCGATGCTGAGTTTAGCACAGGGGCTTGGAAAGGCCTAGGAGACAGATTGGTCCACGAATTTGCTTATGAGGATAGAAGTGTGGGCGGATTGGTGCACACCTGGAAGATGTTGTTTGATGCATTGCAAGATGCTACTATGGACAGAGTATTGGCCGTTTAGGATGGTTCTGAAGGGGATGGTTCAGAGAGTGCACAGTGCGACAATGGAGAGGATGAGAGTGATGGGGGCCGGGCGTCCACGGCATGGACGAACCTTGCAGCAGTTGTGGATACTGCTCCAGTGGCCTACCCATTGCCCTGTGATTATGTGCCACCTACTTATCCCTCTCCACACGATCTCATGATGCTGAAATAGCCCTCGCCTGCAGAATGGACGGGGTTGGAGCGTCCCCCTCCTTTCGCTCCAGCGACACCCCCGCCTCCATGCCGCCATCTCCTGCTGGTGCAGCAGGACCTGTCATCCCTACAGCCCCTCCGATGCCGCAGTCCGGTGTGGCAGCCGAGACTGTACCATGGGAAAGTGCGGCGCCTTTATCGCCAGAGCCGGTAGCAGTGGGAGGCAACGCACCACCTGGAGCTAACGTGCAAGCGCGTGAAGTGACCAGCAATTCTGCACCTGCGCCAGGAGCGACTACGTATCCCATGACCCCGCGCAGAGTGCCCAGCTGTCCTCGCATGCACCTGCATCTGGGTACTTTCCTGCACATGTGCAACCACCTTTAGTGGATCTCTTGGTGAAATTAATCTCGGTAGTACAAGATACGTCAATGCTAGTACAAGATACATCAATGCAGCAGCTTATAGAATTGAAGAAAATAAATCAACAGCTGATGGCACTGCCAGGGAAGTTGCTGTTGGTTGGAACTGGGCGTTCTGGGCTGACTACACTGGGCGTGGCGGCAAGCGTGGAGCCGGCCGCAGCCCCGAGCCCGGCCCCAGCCGCAGCCCTGAGCGCTGTGGCAGCGCTTTGCCTGTGCAGCACGCACAAATGCCACAAGGGGCACCGCCACAAACAGCTTCGCTGCAGACAACCGTGCTGCAACCCCTCGCACAGCTGTCCATAGTCCCTACTGGTACACCACCCTCTGCTCCAGCGCCATCACCATTTGCTCCAGCACCCGTGTCCTGCCCGCCTCCACTGTTCGTGCAGGGGTCGTCAGCTAGACCCTCGTCTGACAGTGATTTGGAGGATATGTCAGCTTTACAGCTAGCTGGATGGTGGCAAATGGTGGTCTCCGAGACAGCCCTTGGACCCTTCCTGACTGCACAGTAACCGTGCGGCCAAGATGCCCAAAATGTTTCTGGGAAGTGGTCAGAATACGGGCTTTAGAGACAGGGAACTGGGATTTGCTACAAAAATTGGGAATGCCTGGGGGTACAGAAAAACCTGTGCAGAATCAGGTTGCTATAGCACCTCAAGAAGGTGTATTAGCAGACTGAGGCGATGGTGGAACTTTGCAAGAGGATGCCCGAGCCTATCCTGTATACAAGGCTATCCCGAATTCAGGCCTGCCTGATAGGCATGGTATTATTACATGGAAGGTGGTGACAGATTTGCAGTCTAAAGTGGCACAGTATGGGCTTGGGTCTCCTGAACTAATGCAGATTATTAGAGTGCTAAGTGCAGAGATGCTTGCTCCACTCGATATTAGACATCTGGGTGAGATGCTATTTCAACCTGTCCAATTCTCAGTTTTCGAGAACAACTGGAGAAAGATGGCAGCAAAAACAGCTGCGCAGAATATGCAGTTGCCTCAGGATGATCCTAGATATACAGTTGGAATTTATGCCTTTTTGGGACTCAGTCCATTTTCTTATGCCAAGCTTCAACCTGCATGGCATCCTCTGGTCCTTGAGCAGGCTCAAAAGGTTGGAATGGGAGCCCGGTTAAAGAGCGTAGACATGGCTGCTCCCAGAACACGATATGTAAAAATATCTCAGGGGCAGAAGGAGACATTTTTACCTTTTGTGGAAAAAATTGCTGCTGCACTTGAGAGACAAGTAGAGGATGATGCACTAAGGTAGATTATATGCAGACAACTAGCGAGAGATAATGCAAATGAAGAGTGTAGAAAAATTATAGATGCCTTGCCAGGTGAACCTACACTCACAGACATGATTGAAGCCTGCGCTAAGATAGGGTCTGGGGCCATTCTGCTCTGGCTGCATTTCTGCAACCTACCCAAGCACATTGTGAGCATAGAAAAAAGGGTTCTAAGGCTGAGAGCAAGCAAAACCAGTCAAAACAGAAGGCGAAAAAGAACAAAGGCCGTTCTCATTGAGAGAGGTGCGATAGGCCAGGTCATTATGCAAAGTATTGCAAATCTATATGCCATGCCAGTGGTCAACCCTTAATTGGGTCGGGAAAGGTGAAAACGAGCGCATGGAGGAATTGTGCTCAGACACAAATGATTTCCCAGGGCATGGTAACAACACAGGCCTACTCTGCAGGCTTAGAGCCAGCACCCAGGGATTGGCTGGGGGTGACGTGCGTACCGCAGCAACGG